>CM021102.1:111588679-111916100 GCA_007115665.2 Sequoiadendron giganteum
TCTCTCGGTGATTTAAATCATCGGGAGACCCCATTTCTTGGACCCATTTTTTCAAACAAGCCACTAGCTTGCTAATTTGGTGAAATTGGCAATATAGTTGCCAATTTCACCCTCTCTCAGGTCTCTCTCTCTCTCTCCCCTAAACTCTAATCCCTATACCCTATAAACTTAACCTTAAACCTTCAATCCAATGCCATCAACTCTATACCTAATATCCTAAACCCTAATCCCTATAACCTATAAACTTAACCTTATACCTTCAACCCTATACCTTAAACCATAAACCCTACACTCTCAATCCTCATCCCTATACCCTATACCCTAAACCCTAAACATTATCTTTGAACCCTGAACCCTATAATGAAACACTAAATCCTACATTAAACCTTTTACCCTAAACCTTAAACCCTCAACCCTCAACCCTATACCGAATATTTTAATCCCTAATCCCTATACTCTATACAGTTAACCCTACACCCCTAACCTTGAACACTACACCTCAACCCTACAAGTTCAACCCTCATCCTTATACCCTATACACTCAACCTTATAACCTAAGCCTTGAACATCATCCCCCGACCCTATACTTAAACCCTAAACCCTACATTCAACCTTGTACACTAAACCCTAAACCCTAAACCTTAATCTGAAACCCAATACCCTCAACCCTATACCCATTATTCTAAACCCTAATCCCTATACCCTATACACTTAGCCCTATATCCTCAACCCTATACCCATTATTCTAAACCCTAATCCCTATACCCTATACACTTAGCCCTATACCCTCAACCTTGAACACTATCCCTCAACCCTCAACCCTCATCTCTTTACCCTACATCCTCAACCTTACACCCTAAACCATAAACATTATCCCTCAACCCTATACTTAAACAAAAAACCCTACAATCTCAATTCTTAACCCTATACCTTATACCCTTAACCCTACAACCTAAACCCTAATCCCTATACCCTATACACATAACCTCATACCCTGAACCCTGAACATTATACCTCAACCCTCAACTCTTAAACGTGTACATAAATCCTAAAACCTAAACCATCAACCCTAAACCTAATATCCTCAACCCATTACCCTCAACTATATACCCAATATCCTAAACCATAATCCATATACCCTATACACCTAACCTTATACCCTCAACACTATCCCTCAACCCTCAACCCTATACCTTAAACCCTAAACCCTCATCCATCATCCCTATACCATATACCCTCAACTTTATACCTAATATACTAAACCCTAAACCTTATTCCATATACAATTAACCCTATAACCTCAACCCTATACCTTAAACACTAAACCTTACACTCTCAACCCTCATAGGGGGAGGGATTGGGGAGAGAGAGAGAGGTTGGGAGGGAAAGAGGAGATAAAGATAAGTAGAGAGGGAAGGAGAGGTAGAGATACATGAGAGATAAAGAGTAGATAAGGAAGTATAGATGGAGGGAGAGGTATGGAGGGAGAGAGGGAGGTGAGAGAGAGGTGAGATAGAGAGAAATAAAGAGAGTTTGGTAGGGAGTGATAGAGGGATATGCAGGTAGAGAGGGATAGGTGAGATAGAGAGAAGTAGAGAGAGATAGAGATAGAGGGAAGGAGGGAGGGTGGGCAAGAGAGGGGAGGAAGGGAGAGGTAAAGAGGGATATGTGAGAGAAAGATAAGTAGAGAGAGAATGGTGACATATAGAGAAGGAGAGAGTTATAGAGAGGGAAAGAGAGAATGGTGAGATAGAGAGGAGAGAGTGAGAGAGAAAGAGGGTGAGGGAGGAGTGATAGAGAGTGAGAGAGAGAGGTAGAGGGAGGGAGAGGAGAGATAGAGAGTAGATAGGGGAAAAGGTAGGGAGAGAGATATCTAGTGAGAGAGAGAGAGGGCTAGGGGAGATAAAGATAATTAGAGAAAGACATAGAGGTAGAGAGAAGTAGAGGGAGAATAAGGGAGGGAGAGAATCTATATAGAGAGGTATAGAGAGAGTGGTGGGGAGTGATGGATGGAGAGGTAGGTAGAGAGGTATTAGGGAGATAGAGAGTAGAGAGGGAAGTAGAGGGAGAGGTATGGAGGGGGAGAGAGGTGAGATAGAGAGCAATAGAGAGAGTGTGGTAGGGAGTGATGGAGGGATATGCAGCTAGAGAGGGATAGGTGAGATAGAGAGAAGTAGAGAGAGATAGAGATAGAGGGAAGTAGGGAGGGTGGGTGAGAGAGGGGAGGAAGGGAGAGGTAAAGAGGGATAGGTGAGATAAAGATATGTAGAGAGAGAATGGTGACATATAGAGAAGTGGAGAGTTACAAAGAGGGAAAGAGAGAATGGTGACATAAAGAGGAGAGAGAGAGAGAAAGAGGGTAAGGGAGGAGTGAGATAGAGTGAGAGAGAGAGGTAGAGGGAGGGAGAGGAGAGATAGAGAGTAGATAGGGAAAAGGTAGGGAGGGAGACATCTAGTGAGAGAGAGAGAGGGATAGGGGAGATAAAGATAATTAGAGAGGGAAGGAGAGGTAGAGAGAGAGTAGAGAGGGAATGAGGGAGGGAGGGAGAGAATAAATATAGAGAGGTGTAGAGAGAATGTTAGGGAGTGATGGATGGAGAAGTAGGTAGAGAAGGATTAGGGAGGTAGAGAGTAGAGAGGGAAGGAGAGGGAGAGGTATGGATGGAGAGAGTGGGAGGTTAGATAGAGAGTAATGGAGAGAGAGTGGTAGGTTGTGATGGATGGAGAGCTAGGTAGAGAGGGAGGGAGAGAGAGGTGAGATAGAGAGAAATAAAGAGTGTTTGAAGGAGAGGTAGGTAGAGAGAGGGAGAGAGGAGATAAAGATAAGTAGAGATGGAAGGAGAGGTAGAGAGAGAGGTGAGATAGAGAGAAGTAGAGAGGGAATGAGGGAGGGAGGGAGAGAGGTGTAGAGAGAGAGGTAAGGTTTGATGGATGTAGAGGTAGGTAAAGAGAGATGGGAGATAAAGAGTAGATAGGGAAGAAGAGAGGGAGAGAGAAGTATGGAGGGAGAGAGAGGGAGGTGAGAGAGAGGTTAGCTAGAGAGAAATAGAGAGAGGGGTAGGGCGTGATGGAGGGAAAGGTAGGTAGGTAGAGAGAGAGAGGGGGGGAGGGAGATAGAGACAAGTAGAGAGGGAAGGTGGGAGAGAGGGAGAGATAAGTGAGGTAGAGAGAATTAGAGGGAAAAGGAGAGAGAGATAGAGAGAGAGAGATTTCTTTTGATCAAGGGAGAGAGAGAGTCAAAAAAAGGGATAGAGATAGTGAGAGAGAGGTCTAGAGTGTAAGGGATAAAAATGAGTGAGATAGAGAGAGAAATAATACAATTTTCTGATTACTGAAATTTGACCTCCTGATTATTGAAATTTGACTAAGTTTGAAATTTGTGAGATCTTCCAAAAATTAGAAGAGAGAGAGGGGAGAGAGGGAGGAAGGGAGAGAGAGAGGGAGTGGAGAGATAAAGAGTAGAGAGAAGGAGAGAGTGAGAGATAAATGATAGAACTTGTTGACTACTAAAATCTAACCTCCTGATTACTGAAATTTGACATGCTGATTACTGAAATTTGACTAAGTCTGAAATTTTAAAGATCTTCCAAAAACTAGAATTTGCATTATAACTCCTAGAGATCTGAAACCACTCTCAAACATCCTGAAAGTATATACATGAAATATAACTTAAAGTATAAGAAAGTAAATGTCCATATATAAATGTCAACTTATAAATTTCAATGTATATAGTTTCCCTAAAAGATAACAAGAGGAGGAAATAAGAAAAAGAGAAAAAAAAAAATTCAATGTAGACCAAAACGCGTGCGTTGTTTTGTCAATGCATTCACAAAACGCAAAAAATGCATTCACAAAACAAGTCAAAATTAAGATATAACACAAGCGCGTTATTACGCGAGCGCGTTATTACGCGAGCGCGTTATTACGCGAGCGCGTTATATCAAGCACATGGGTAATGTTGGGTTTTCTCTTAGCTATCCAACGATGTAATTTTTTTCACTTTCTGAAAGTATTAAGCCTTTCATCCATAATTTATTTTATTTGTATGTCTTTTTTTTGCTAAAAAGCAATGCTTGGTAATTTTTTCATTATAAATTAACCGTTAATCGATTTTTTAAATAAATTATTTTTTTAGAAACTAGACTCCATTCTACAAATTTTTAAAAAAAATCAATTAGTTTCCAAAATTTGTAGGGGTAGCACAGCCAAAATTCTATTTTTTAGGAAATGTCCCCTTCGAAAATTAGTAAAAAATTATCAGAAAAATCATGCATCAACTACATACTGTTAACTAACTTCTAACCGTTGTGATTTTAAAAATACTAAAAAAAAGTTCACCGTACGAGGGTCGTACAAGAGTTGCTATGCTATGTTTTTCCTGACAAAAACAACACCAATTTGTGTATGTCCCTCATTTAAACCCGTTAATCTCAACCATTTTCAAAATAAATTAGTAGTTTAGAAAGTAGACTCAGAGAACTTGAATCCTTCTTCTTGTTCCATCTCAAAATTTTGAGTGTAAGTATCCTCAATTTCATGGCCAAGGTCAGTATTTCCTTATTTCAAAAAAAAGTTATCCACTTAAGTCCCCTTTTTGGGAACCATCTTAGTGCACTTACCCAGATTTATTCTCTCATTTATCAATGATAAACTCATTCATGTATTGAATGCAATCACATATAACTGAAATGAGAATTATAATAATGAAACATAGCATATTAAAGAATTCATGCAATGAATCAAATGAACCATAGATAATCAAAATGACACAAGATATGCCGAGTGGAAAACCCTCCTAGGGTAGAAAAACCACTCTTATACTGTTGCCTTTCTAGGATTTTATTTTAATAATCACTTTTGACAATGCCTCATAGGCTGATTTTTGAGCACCAACTCAAGGAGCACCAACCCCTCTTTTAGAAACACCGATTTCAAGGAGCACCAACCCCTTTTCTATTTTCAGTAAGACATACGATGATATAGAGGATCTCTCTGGTTCTCTCTTATCTATCAAGTGCCTCTTGACAGATAATATCTAAAATCCTCAAAGTTCCAAAATGAACCTTTAGAATTTCAACCATTGTCGAGCCTTAAGACAACTTGATAATTAACTCATATTTCATATTTTCAATCTCAAAACTCAACATTTCTTCAATACAATCATTGTGATGTACTCACATTGGTTTTCACTATTTTTCTCATACATTTCTCATGGATCTTAAAAACAGTTAACACTATCTCACTGTTTCTCAAGAATCTAAAACCTGATCTCTCACAATTTTTTCAAGTAACTGAAAAAGACTTTTTTCACACTGATTTATCTTCTTACATATATTTCATCATTACATCTCAAGTAAATTACAACAATAACTTCTTTCTCATTTTTCAAAACAACAGATATTATTTTCAAAGTACCCACCTTCTCTCGAACAACATTGCCAGGTATTGTTGTGTGTTTTAGAGAATGTTCAATCATGGAGGTTTTCTTCTGATAGAAATAGTCAAGGAATATGCAATTTTAGAAAGGAGACTGAACCTTGTCCACACAAGGAGCCTGCATAGGCAATGCTAACCGAACCATCAATAAAAACAAAAATATTCCATGTACAATACCCTCAAAAACTATTGCGACAACAATGTAACTGAAATCTCATAATACTGCACCCAAAAATAATTATCACCGAATCCAGGTGAAATACTAAAAAGATTTGCAGAACAAATAATTACCCACAAATCAAAAACACCATCCCTTAAAGCAGGAGCAGAATTAATATGATAAATTATTTTGATATGCATTTCAGATTATGTGAAATCAACATGCATTATTTCTGACCACAAACAAATAAACCCATTTTATCATTTACCAGAAAGAAGCAAACACATTTCTTCAACTTTTTGTGCCAATAGAAGTAATGGTTCCTCAAAAGACAGTTGAAAAGGTGAATACCTGAGGAGAACGAAAGAGAGTCTGTCATGGAGCTATTTACCAGACCGATAGAGTAGCAATGCAACATAGACTCCTTCCAGGTTCGAGCCTTTACCCAGTGACAAAAGACTAACAAGAGTATCGACCATGGAGAGGATTTTGCAGAGAGTCCCATTCATTGACAAAGAATTGCAGAAAGCCAACAAACATAGTGTAATGGCTGAGTAGATTTCTATGGTGGTGACCGAGATAGGGTTCCAAACCCTCAAGCTGGAGAAGCACAATAGAATGACCTAATTTCATTTAGCAAGGTACTCGATGACTTTTCCAAGTCATAAGATCATTTCAAGTCTGTGTCACCTTTACTTTGACATAATCAAAATTTATCCATGCAATGCATGTCGACAAACTTATTGCCTTCGAATGCATACAAACCATCGATCATCATTGTCAATATTCAATGATTAAGCAAGTGAAATGTTGACACAATTATGCCTTAAATAATTTGTCATGACCACTTTTAAAACCAAATGTCGATTACCTTAGCCATCCTTGTTACCAAGAGATCAAATCCATGTCACTTTCATAGTGGCTTTTAAATAAACATAACCTCATACCTTTTGTCGGCCTTAAGGCCTAGTGATTTATCAACCATAAGACCCGATATCATATGCAAATGTAATGACCAATTTGTTTACCTTTATTCAAATCCAATTTCCATGACATAATTCCCAATATATCCAATGCCTATGAAATGTAATAAAGGCTCATTCCATGCCAAATTCAATATACCATATGCCCAAGCCATTATCAATTGTTTAAGGAAACCCAATAGGGTTTTCTTAAAACTAAAAAACAACTGCATTTGATAATCCCAAGAACCAAGATAACTAAAAGCATTACTTGAAAGAGTCTGAATGGAGAAGCACAACTCCAATGTTGTTCATTTTTTTTTATCAATGCCATGATGTTAAAAATTTGAACAAGCCAATAACATATAACCCTGTAGATCACTGTAGCACAAAATGTCAAACTAGAATTATACCACCTGAATATGGAAACATTATCCTGTAAACAAGATTCCTTATGATCTGCACATGGAGTCAAGAGATCAGTGCCATCAAAGATAACATCATAATGTCGAAGTAAGTATGCCAATGACATAATAGAAACAGTGCAACTGAATAATCAATCACAAAGATGCCAATCTGAAACACAATATTGTCATCAAGGACAAATAGAAAAATAGAAGCTCAACAATTTCCTCAAAGGTAGACCAAATGGTCAAGCCATTAGAAAATATGGATAATGGTTGTAGGTTTGATTCCCTAGTTTACACTTGCATAGGTGGAGAGTAGCTCATGCAAATGAAGATTAAAGTGGTGCATGTTGAGACTTCATTTTGTAGGTCTCACTAAGTATTGATTCCTCCATTAAAAAAATAATATTTATGAGCATATAATCAATATGCAATCCATGACCAAGCTAGGGCCCAATCATGTCCCTAGGTACCCTTATCAAAAAAGAAAAATGTAGAGATCAATATAAAATTGATTAGTTTGTTAAAATTTGTAATCTTTAAAAAAATTATATATTATTTTCTTATTTAATATTAGCATTATGTATATTATTATATATGTTACATGTATATATGGTGTATAATGGGGTCTAAATTGGTATTTTACAAAATTTTAATCCTATCATATATTCACATAAATTGACAAGCCTATTTCACATGACGATGAAAGGTTGGTTTTGGAAAATTATAATTTTTGGTTAAATATTCTTGAATTTTATATTAAACTCTACCCTTATTTTTCTAAGTAGACCAAGAAATTTTATGGACCTAACCCAAACATGGATTGTATATTGATTATATGCTCATTATGGAATGTACATGTTCATTGAAATTTTGCATCTAAAAGTGAAAACCAAGGTAATACAAATGGGCTAGAGTATGCGCCAATAGTTTGTGATTAAATGACCACCACAATATTCCTCTATAATTTTTTTATCTTTATTACTATCTATATTTAGATTCTCTATATATCAAAGAGACAATTTTTTTTTTACCCTTTCTAATGCTTTAATTGAGCCTATCATATAAAAAAAAAATTACATATAGAAGGAATGATGAGATCTATTACTATTTTCTAAAATTTTGTTAAGTTTGTAGTGGTTAAATACTTTTCCAAAGAAGGTCTATTATTTTTAATATGTGATCACTCTTTTACTCTTTGTCACATTAGAACTTAGATCCATTGGATTCATCCACCTTCAAAATTTTAAATAGGAAAAATAATGTAAACTTTTATCAATCAGGTGATCCCACTAGCAATAGTTACATTAGTAGGTGGTGTGTTATTCAAGATAGGCATAGTGAATATCCATAATTGTTCTAGTGAATATTCATGTTTTTTTAGCATTTGGAAAGGACTCTTGCTAGACCGCAACTCTTGTTTTTAGTTTTAAATTTGTGTTTATAGGAAAAAAAGATGATGATAGGATGAAAAAAATGATTTCGTTTGTATTTCATATATTTATATTTATATATTATTAAATATTAATATTTATCATTAAATATAAATACAATATTTATTATTAAATATTGATACTTGACATGTAAATTGCTACTAAATTTAAAATAAAAGGTAAGAAATTTTGTGACACACTCACACCTTGATATTTTGCACCTTGCTTTAACACTATATAATGACTCTAAACATTATTATATGATAAGTAGATTTCAAATCACCACCAAAACAAATATCATTTTAATTTATGAATTTTTTAATTTAAACAAATAATCAAATAAAATCATCAAATGAGATACACAACTTTACTTATTAAAATTCAACCTTATAGTCTTTAATTTAAAATTCATAAAAATATCTACTATAAACTAATGGATAATATAACATTATTTAGTTCAAATATAATACATCACTGAATGTAAATGATTTATTGGAAAACATAAATGATGAGAAACAAATGAAAATATCATCCTTTTATTTATATATATATATACATCCTTTGATTTCCTTGCATGAGGAGGCTTGCCCCAGTATATTCGTGTTCCTGCTGTCCATAGTTAAGGAAGAAATCCCTTGTCCCTTAGGCTATCTACTGTCTCAGCCAGACACTCTTTTATGGGTGTAAACGAGAGACCCAATTCCCTTAGCTTTTGATTGCTGAATTTGTATGCCACTTTCCTTGGGTTGTCCTCGTCTTTACACCTACAGTAAAGTGAATTAGTGAGGAGATGAACATTCTCAACTATGGTGAAAACCCGAATCTTGTTAGAAATATTCCTACTTAGCAGGAAGTGGGCAATACTTAAAAATCCATACTTGGTAGGAAGTGGGTATTGTGGGAACATTTGTGCTAACATTTCCACCAGCTCTCCTCTGTGCAGGCTTCTTTCTCCACACAAATATCGACCAGAGGCAGAGGGAGTTTCGTACAGTAATATATGCGCTCTCGCCACATCTCGCACATCCACATAAACCTGCGTTGCATTTACATACGTCCTCGCCGACCCTATACCAATCAAAAAAATTACTCTCATACCCAAATTTTGCATGAACTTCCAGCATAAAGGAATTAGGATAGTATTAGCCTTTTGGTCACCTCACCAGTTAAGTATTTAAAAATATGACCAGTGCTGGCATTCATAGTGCTCTAGAGCAGAGGACCCAACACAATGGTTGGATTAATCCTTATCAACTCCATACCCACCTCCTCCGCATACGTACACGCCGCTTTCTCTGCCACCGTCTTTGCATAGCAATACCAATTCTGAAATTTAACAGTGTTGGAGCTTAAGAGAGGCTTAGAAATTTATCCATAATCCCTGAGCTATACAAATTGAAATGGTGCGTTTAGTTTACCTTGGTTTCAATGCAGTAATCAAGGTCGCTCCAGCAATCTTCATTGACTACGGCCTTGGGATTCCTGTTGGGATCCAGGTAAATGGCACCGATACTGGACGTTAGTATTACACGCTTCACGCCCACTTCGTTGCAGGCCTTCAATACATTTAGAGTGCCCTTCACAGCGCCCTCCACCACTTGTACCTGTGCCCACCCATTAAATCTCCTCTTAAATAAAAGAAATAAATTACTGAAATAAGCAACCTGCATGATGTTTATAAGTGTACATACCGGATCTTCAGTAATAGGGCAAGCCGTGTGAAAGACTCCTTTACACCCTCTGGTAGCTATTATCAAACTGTCATAGTCTAGGAGATCAGCCTTTACAAGCTGAAGCCTCTCTTCTGCCCCTTCCAACTCTTTAAGATGTTTATACTTCCTGTCATCTGCACATAATTTGAAATGTAATTCTGATTCTTAACTAGTTGAGATGATCATAAATATAATATGTGGATGCAAAAGTAAATACTGACCAGGGTTGCGGACGGTTCCTCTGATGGTGTAGCCTCTGGTCAAGAGCATCTTGACAAGCCAAGAGGCAATGAATCCTCCTGCTCCTGTTACACACACACTTCCCATCTTTTGCTTCTCCTCAATTCCAATTTCTTATTGATAACCTTGTGTTTCCGTCCATAATCATACATATCTTCTGCCTATTTATAAAGAGATGTGGCCCACGTTTCGAACATTCCACAGAAGTTAAATCGATTTGTGACAGATATTTTGTTGTCGTTTTGTGCGACTTCCATGCTTCGAAAACAACGGTGTTTACTACGGCATAGCAAACAACGTGCCGGCTCTGTCAAAAATATTCCGTCGAATTCAAACCCACAACTTGACTTTTACAATGCGTAAACTTTTGATTGCACTATAAAACAAATTTATGGTATAAAAGGAGGGCGTTGATGGGCCCCTCATTATTATTTCAATAAATGTTCTTTCGAAGTTCGAGTACTTTAGGGGAGAAGATCTAGTTATGCTTTTTATTGAATAACCGTCACTTCCGTGCTCACTCCACCCCTCAAAAAAAAATTTAATTTTGATCCAGTACAAAATTTTATTTGAACAAATAAAAGATTACAACAACACCAATCGCTGCTCATAACACAATGAGTAACTCACCAATCATAATAGACAGTTAAACATGTTTTTGCATTTATTAAAAAAGTCAATTTGCACATAAAAAGGCTCATTTACAATTTAATTTAAAACATGTACTATTACAAATACCCCCACTTGCAAAATTTTATCCTTCATTACTTTTTATATTTACTACACATGCACATTTAACGGTGTTTTACATGACATTATCACAATCTCCTATTAACTCTATGGGATTTCAAATGCACAGTTTTCCACACACTCCCTGACAGATATATGTATTTATTTCATTTCTTGTAGGTACCTGCACAATTAAATACAGATGTAAGGCTCCCCAAATAAACATCAAATCCAAATATAATGCAAAATTCACTCATATCATCTCTAAAACCCTACGTAACTGGCATGTACAAATTCAAATGTTCAAACAAATTCAAATTTCAAACTCAACAACTAAATTGAATGCATTTAATTGCCACATTCGAATTCCTAAATAAGAGGGGGAAAGCAGTTAGTGTCATTTGTTATCTATGACAACTTATTCTCTGCAGAATTTAGAGCATCGACAGACATCCTCTACACATTCCTCTACAATTTCAGGTTGGTACTTTATACATTCTACTTATAGTTATTTTCATGAGCTGTGCATTTAACATTTATATTTATGCAGTGTCTTCTTACTTTCATCAACTGTGCATTTAACATTTATATTTATGCACTGTCTTTTTACTTTACTTTATAAGTAAATGAAGGGTTTTTTTGTTGTCTTTACAAGATCTACAAAACGAATTCTCCTAAGTTTTGCAGCAATTCTTTTATATCGTTTACTATGTTTCATTTGGTTGTCCAATACAACAGACTACCATTTGAATACGTTTCCTTTGGCTGTCCAATACAACAGACTAGCATTTGTCATTTTACATTTTGTGTCTCTTGTTCATTCAGCAAATCGATATATATGTGTGTATCCTTTGCCTATCCTTTGGCAATGCAAACAATGGTACTAGTAAATCATTTTCTTTTACATCTTATTGAATTTGTAAAGGAATGTGTACAATGTTATACCTATAAAACACACATTAAGCAGTGTCTTTCAAATTGTAAATGAATCTGTGCAATGTTTTATACATTCATTTACAAATTATGTGTTTTTTGTCTCTTGTTCATTGAGCAGATTGATATATATGGTTGTTTCCTTTAACTATCCTTTGAAAATGCAAACAATGGTACTTGTTAATCATTTTCTTCTACATCTTTCATGACCCGTGAATGGTTTATTCAATGATTGAAAAATTATTACTGCTTGTTTATGAAATATATCATTCCTCTTACACGCATTTTCACCGTGTGCTATTTTTTTCTCCCACATTGCATGTATGTATGTATGCATGTATGTATATATAAAATTGTCTGCCTATGGTGTGAGGTAACAACAAACATCATTCTCCTTTCAAAGTGTATGTATGTATGCATGTATGTATATATATATATATATATATATATATATATATATATATATATATATATATGTTGGTATTTTACACAGGGATCTTTTTGGGGTTAAATGATTTCCTCTCCCTGTTTGTATCATGATTTTGTCTACATAAATGATAGGGGAATTTTGTGGGTTTGAGCACATGTTTGCACAAAATGATTAATGGTTAGCGTCGACCTTTTTATAAAAAACCCATGTGAATACGACCATAAATCGGCAAACTCATTTAATATACACCATTTTTGTGAAAACCCTTGTTTTGTTTTCCCAAATATGGGTTTATTTGGGGTTAAATGATTAAATACCACCTGGTAAAGTCGACTGTCTCATGATATTGTCTCCATAAATTATGAGGAATTTCATGGGTTTGACCACATGTCTGCAAATTAATCTCATGAAACCCTTGCTTGGAATATTCCACATCTGTCTGAAAACCCACTTTTCAATTCCTACAAGTGAGGAATTATTATTATGAAACCCTTGGTTAATTTCTTGTGCACATTTCTGAAAACCCAAATGTGTAATCGATCTACCTCTGTTAAAATTAATATCCTATTGCTGATGAATACAACACAACTTCTTTCATTTTCTGTACAACGTGCTTTGAAGATTGATGGAAAAGACTGGGGTACCCACCAAAAAAGACATTAGTCATATGCTTAAATCGGACCCCAAATGAAGATTAATTAGGGTGTAATGTGTTTGGTGTCTGTTGCTAAAGTAAGGAGATTAATATGTAGGAGCGATTTTTAATAAGCACGAAAATAATTTGAAAATGAATTTTTAAGGTGCACCGACGTGAATTAGACCCATTGACTTTTGAGCAGATTTGAATGATATAATAGTTTTATTTAAATGTTAATAGTGACACATTTAGCACTGTTTTCTATTTTTCACTATATATCAGTCTAATTATATGTCCAGGATCACAGTTTTTTGACTCTTTATGGCTTACAATATACAAGATCACTGACAATCATGGCACTAGGGCAGAAGAGGAAAAGACCGTCTCAGAGGCGCTCGATTAGAGTACCTCGTGGAGTGACATTCAATGTTCCAGATGTTGATGAAGAGACAACAGTGAACATGAATGAGGAAGTTATTTCTGAAAATGCACAACAAACCAATGAAAATGATGGTTTTGAACCTGTTGTTCATAATACTGAGGTAGAAATGGAACCGCTACCTACTGACCATGTGACAACCCCAGATCTGAGCATGAAAACTTGGTCTAGGATGACGTGGAAAAAGGCATTGTAGATGTTGAGGACAAGCGTATGTCAATCAGAGGTTCAGCGATCAAATGGGGAATCCTACCTAGCAGTTTGCGGGCATGGCTCAATGGTGTGACATCCACAAAAAAAAGGGGGCCCCGAACAATCCTAACTGACGAAGAAGAAGTTGAAATTGTGCAGTGGTGTAAAGATATGGCTAATATTGGCCATGGCCTTCAAGTGTCACAGCTTAAGTCAACAGTGGCCCAAATGGTTGGAGTAAGGCCTAACCCATTCACAAATGGGATACCAAGAAGGTCATGGTGGGTTGGCTTTCGTCAAAGGCATCCCAATCTAACAATTCGAACACCCGAAGGAGTGGACATAGATCGAGCTATAATGCTACGCCCAGAAATAGTTTCTTCATTCTATGATAACTTGGAGGAGTTGTATAGCAAACATAATTATGGTCCCAAAAAAATATGGAACTGCGATGAAATAGGTGTGCAGGCTAGCAAAAACTGTGCAATTAGAGTTATTGCAAAAATAGGGACGAAATGTGTTCCACAATTAATTGCTAAAAGCAGAGAATGGATCACTATTCTAGCTTGTGTTGGTGCAGTAGGTCAAGCTATACCTAGTTACTATTTGTTCAAGTCCAAAAGGAACGTTATAAACTATATTGTTAACTGTGAGCCAAGGGCATGCTTGGATGACCAAAGAATTATTTGTGGAATGGTTAAAACACTTTGCAAGAAATGTCCCAGGAGGGGTGTCACCATCCAACAAACAACTTCTCATCTTTGATGGTCATGGCAGCCATGTTGCATTCAAAATGATTGAAGAAGCAAAGACTATGGGAATAGATCTGCTCACACTTCCAGCACATTGTAGCCACAAATTGCAGCCCATTGATGTTAGTGTGTTCTCACCATTTAAGAACTACTTCAAACAACAAAGGAGTATATGGCTCTCTAAAAATCCTCAACTTGACATTGGAAGGGTAGAGTTGGCAACACTTGCCAGCAAAGCTTTTGCACAAGATTTGACCTCTAATAACATTGCAAGTGGTTTTCAAAGAACAGGAATTTGGCCATTAGATAGACATGCACTTGACTTCGATATGGGGCCAAGCCAAGCTTTCATGGTTGAAGAGGAAGGAACCACATTGGGAGCAAAAACAGAGCATGATACAGTTGATGATGAGGCATAGTTCATGGCAGCAGAAACATGTTTGAGGATAGCAAGTTGGAATGAGGATCAGATTGGAAAGTTTGTGGACACCTTTTTTGTAAGCATAGCCCCAAATCCAACAAATGAAGAAGGATATTGCCTAGAAAAAAATGAGACAACAAAAATTGAGACAACTGAAAATGAAGAGAGTCTCAATCTGTCATTTGAATTTTAAGATGCAGCTTTGAACCTAGGGGTACATCTCAATTTCAGTCAAGTGGATGAAGGGTTGTCCATGCCATCACCACTAGATGTTGATCCTGAAGATGTCATCCATTACTTCACAACTAGGAGAAATTGGGAGGCTGAAAATGATGATGAGGATAGACTCAAAGGTAATGACTCAAGTGACAAAGAGGTCGACTATGTGCCATGCATAGAAGTCAATGATCAGCAACTAGCAGGCAGGAGAAGCAGTTTTTTGCAACTCCCAATGAAAAGGGTGCAACAATCATCTAATACAGGTCACAATGGGGTCCTATGCATTAGTAGGCAGTCTCAAATTTTGACATCAGATGATTTCTTCAATTTGTTGAATGAACAAGAGGCACAGAAACCAAGAAACCAAGAATTGCAGCAAAGGAAAAGGGAGCAAATGGCTGAAAAGAAGGTAGAAAGAGAAGCAATCCTCGTAGAGAGGGAGGTAAAGAGATTGGAGTGTGTTGTAAAAAAATAAAAAATTGCAGAGGAGAATTTGAGGCAACGACATCAAAAGGAGCTTGAAAGGGAGCAAGCAAAGATTTCTCGACAGTTGAAGGAAAACCAAAAGCAAGCAGAAAGAACAGAAAGAAACAGAAGTAAGAGTACTCCTACAACTCCTCTTCCAAGTCAACATTTGATTTTAAGGGACATGGTTAACATTTTGGCTCGGACTTTTGCTACTCTTAGTAGCGTACAAAATGGGTCTTCTGAAGGCTACTCTCCACAGTTACAACTCACTCTAGAGGCAAATCATGCATTACTTGCTTGTATCACAAGTGCCATACAGAAAAATCCGTAGTTCTTAACATCTTCTCCAGTTGATGTGGATTCAGTTGACCCCCAAGGACAGACCACTTCTTAATCAAAACTGTGGATGTTTGATTATGATTTTTTGTTGTCAACTTTTTGACCTCGAAGTGTGCTAGAGTGTTTTTTGTTCAACTGAATGCTAGTCTATTGTATTGGACAGCCAAAGGATAGTAGTTTGCTGTATTGGAAAGCCAAAGGATACTACTGTCTAATTTTGTAGAACTGAATGGTAGTTTGTAGTCAACTTATACACTTTGATGTATGCCAGTGTCTTTTTTGTAAGACTGAAGACTCCTTGTCCTCTTTCCAAATTTTCAATCATCATGTTTAAAGTTAATGATATATGCTTTTGTGATTCAAAATTGATTTTGTGTTGGTTGTATTCATCTATCATTTTGTTGGATATGTGTTTGTTGTATTCATCTAACTAACATTGTTGAAAATATAAATATATATATATGTATATGTATATATATATGTATGTATACACAACTAAGTATATGCATACATATATATATTACTATACATGTATATGTAGCATATCCATAAATTGTAACTGTAAGTGTAAGTGGAAATCAATCTAATTGTAAATTGTAAGTGTGGTTTTACAATGAATAAGAAAAATGAACATCATATATGAACATAATGTCTACCAGGTCACAACCAAAGTATACATGCTCTTTACAACCTTCCTAGCTATGTATACATGCATACATATATGTAAATATATATATATATATATATATATATGTATGTATGTATATACATACATACATACATTCATACATATGTTTGCGTATGTATACACAAATAATTATATGCATACATATATCTATACATCTATATGCAGCATATCCATAAATTAATATATTTGAAATTATAAAATTTTCAACACCTACACTTGGAAATCAATCTAATTGTAAATTTTAAATGTAAGGTTACAATGAATATGAAAAATGAGCATTATAAATGAACATTGTGTCTATCGGGTCATAGCTAAAGTAAAGTCTTGAAAGACTTTACCTGAAATGTAATCTTGCAATTTGACATGCTCTTTAAAACCTCTTAGCCATTTTACATGCCTAACAAAACAAACAAATATAATAGAACAAACAAACATGGACAATAGTTATTGAAATAAATCAAAAGACATACTAGTTACAGAACAATATAGAAAAATAATTGAAACATAGAGCCATTTGAACAAAAAATCCTTAATTATTTAGTGTGTTGACAAACACATTTACCAAACTGCCCAACCTGAACATTGTTGCACCGCCTCTCCTTGTTCTCTCATGCCTACAAGAAAATATTTACAACCACAGGTAGTCACAACCGAGGCTAGTAACATACAAACATCATACAACATTTGAAATAATGCATGTACAACAACACATAATTAATCAAGTTCAACATATTATAAATTCCATATGGAATAGATAAATATATGTGAAAACGTATAAATGTTAATAGAATTGTATACCAAGATTTATTCAACTTATATTCATCGTTTCTCATCAACCTTGGATATATGAGGAATGTGCAAAGGATGCCATTAAATGGTCTGTAGTATGGAGAGGATATTACTAGGGGAGATTAATTGTGAATGTTGTTGGTTGTTGTCCCTCTTATTTATAAATTTGAATCTGACAATTGAATGCATTCAATCTAATTGTTGTGTTTCAAATTTGAATTTGTAGCTGCCACTTATATAGGTTTTTAGAGATGATATGACTGAATTCTACATTATATTAGATTTGATGTTTATTTGGGTAGCCTTATATATCTATAATTTATTGCATGTTTGTATGCATGCATACAGTCATACAAACATAAGCATACATGTAAACATTCATAGAAACACAAGCATACATGCATGTATTCATATAAAAATATACATTACAGAAAATCTCTGATATACATTGCAAAGCAAAAAAAACACCTAAATGTGTCACTATTAACATTGCAAGGCATTAATAGATCAAGAAATAGTAAAAAACAACACATAATCCCAACAAGACACAAGATGGTACAAACTCTGCGTTGGTCTATGGGGGCAGAATCTGCTTTAGGCGACGTATTTGTGCACATGGACTACCTTGGGCATATCATAATCGATGCTCCCACAATGACGGCTTACGAAATTGGCAAGGGATAAGAACCTTGGCACTCTATCGCGTGAACTCACTCAACTACTTGGTAGAAATGGTGGCAGTCAGAATGCCATATCCCTCATCCCAAAAAACTTGTGAACCTCAAATCAGGACTAGATTCACATGTGTGTAATCATAAGGACCAATTTAGATTGGATTTGGTATGGCCTGAATCGACGAGCTCGGTTCTCAAGCAATCCTTATCATTACAAGACTAAGGTTATTAATAGAGGGACAATATGTTCTCCATTTCTACCTCATCACAGCAGCTCCAAGTTTTCCAAGAAAAGCAGGATGGTATTCATGTTCGGAGTCAACTGCCATTGCACTAAGGAGCCAGTAATGGCCCAGTGGAGAAGGCTTTTTAACATTCCAGACCCAACAATAAGGAATGCAGTAGTTGACCTGGTATCTACGGTTTTATCTCTTGATCAACACTGCTGCGACAACCAATTCTACGAGCTCATACTATGCGCATTAGTGGACATAACCGAGGCCAGGGAAGTCGTGATTGAGCAACTCAACAGATTCATAGAAATTGGTAACACTGAGGCAGTAGCCAATGCCATTCTGAACCTAAGTGAAGAGGGCTAGGTTAGCTTCCTCAAGTACTATTTTGACCCAGTAATACTGAATATGCCAACCGATGATTCATAAAATGATGAGGAGGAAGTGGAATCCGACGAGGATGATGTGGACAAAGATGCTGGAAGTGCTCGCCAGGCTGCAATTGATAATTTTCGTATTGATGCATGGGAAGTATTTAGAGCAGGAGTCAAAAACACCAACATGGATGCCTTCTCCAACTTCATGCGATCCGACTTAGCTTGGCTCAATGGGGTCCTCTTGGGATGGTTGACTAGGATTGGAGACATCCTCGCAGCAATTTTTCTGCTCATAGAATGAGCGGGGTTTGTAATCTCGTTCTTGGCCTGTAAAAGCTAAATCTGAATGTACATGGGAGTTACCCCATTTGGTAACACTTATCTATAAAATTGCTCAAAAAAAACATTTAAATAAAACTATTGTATCATTCAAATCCGCTCAAAAGTCAATGGGTCTAATTCACGTTGGCACCTTAAAAAATCAATTTCGTGCCCATTAAAAATCACTCCTACATATTAATCTCCTTATTTTAGCACCAAACACAAAACACATTACACCCCAATTAATCTTCATTTGGAGTCCGATTTAAGCATATGACTAATGATTTTTTCGGTGGGCACCCCATTATTTACCATCATATTATCGCTCCCACTCTGTCAAAGGTTCTCACGGTGATGGAAGGTATATATATATATCTGTGCATACATACATACATAAATTCATAAATATATACATACATTCATAAATATATATATGTATGTATATATGTATGTATGTATGTATGTGCGTACATACAAACATACATACATACATACATTCATAAATATATATATATATATATATGTATGTATGTATGTGCATACATACATACATACATACATATATATATGTGTGTATGTATGTATGGACATTCATACACACATATTAATATGTGTGTATGTGTGTATGAATGTGCATACATACATACATGCATACATAGATACGTACATAGATATATATATATATATATATATATATATATATATATATATATATATATATATATATGTATGTATGTATGTATATATGAATGTGTATGTGCATACATACATACATACATACATTCATTGAGTATATTGATATATATGTCTATCTTTTAAC
The DNA here is from genome assembly GCA_007115665.2 of Sequoiadendron giganteum. Classification (NCBI taxonomy): domain Eukaryota; kingdom Viridiplantae; phylum Streptophyta; class Pinopsida; order Cupressales; family Cupressaceae; genus Sequoiadendron; species Sequoiadendron giganteum. The sequence continues at coordinate 111,608,491 of CM021102.1, forward strand.
TATCCTTTTCAAAATGCAAACAATGGTACTGGTTAATCATGTTCTTCTGCATTATATTGAATTTTTAAAAGAATGTGTACAATGTGCATACATACATACACATATAACCCCAAAAAAACCAGTATTTGAAAAAATAAAGCAAGGGATTTCACAAAAAATGGTGCATACTAAATGGGTTTGCCGATACATACATACACTTTGAAAGGAGAATGATGTTTGTTGTTACCTCACACCGTGGACAAACAACTTTATATATACATACATACAGACATATATGTATACATATATATATATGTATGTATGTATGTATGTGCATGCATACATACATGCATGCATACATACATACATACATACATACATATATATATATATGTATGTATGTATGTATGTATGCATGCACATACATACATACATACATGCATGCATACATACATACATACATACATATATATATATAGTATGTATGTATGATACATACATACATGCATACATACATACATATACATATATATATATGTATGTATGTATGTATGTATGTATGCATGCATGTATGTATGCATGCACATACATACATACATGCAATGTGGGAGAAAAAAAATAGCACCATGACCCAACAAAATCAAATAGCACACGGCGAAAATAAGTGTAAGAGGAATGATATAATTCATAAACAAGCAGTAATAATTTTTCAATCATCGAATAAACCCTTCACAGGTCATGAAAGATGCAAAAGAATATGATTAACCAGTACCATTGTTTGCATTTTCAAAGGGTAGTTAAAGGAAACAGACATATATATCAATTTGCTCAATGTACAAGAGACAACAAACACATATTTTGTAAATGAATGTATAAAAAATTGCACAGATTCATTTACAATTTGAAACACACTGCTTAATCTGTGTTTTATAGGTATAACATTGTACACACTCCTTTACAAATTCAATAAGATGCAGAAGAAAATGATTTACTAGTACCATTGTTTGCATTGCCAAAGATAGGCAAAGGATACACACATATATATCGATTTGTTGAATGAACAAGAGACACATAATGTAAAATGACAAATATATGTATGTTGGCCTATTGTATGTGCAATGGAAAGTATAAAATTTATAAACAAATGCTAGTCTGTAAATGATAGAAAAGAATTGCTGCAAAACTTAGGAGAATTTGTTCTGTAGATCTTGTAAATAGAACAATAAAGACCTTCATTTACTTATAAAGTAAAGCAAAAAGACAGTGCATAAATATAAATGTTAAATGCACAACTCATGAAAATAACTATAAGTAGAATGTACAAAGCACATTGTACAACAAATGAAATAAGTTGTGCTATATTCAACAACAATAAGATATTAATTTTAACAGAAGTAGATCAATTAACCACTTGGATTTTCAAAAATGTGCACAAGAAATTAACCAAGGGTTTCATAATAGTAATTCCTCACTCGTAGGGCAATATTCTAGGCAAGGGTTTCATGAGATAATTTTTGCCCACTGTGTACTAGGCTTTTTATAAAAAGGTCGAAGCATACCAAAAGAAATTAATTTGCATACATGTGATCAAAACCCACGAAATTCGTCATCATACCCAATTACAATATCATGAGACAATCGACTTTACAAGGTCGTATTTAGTCATTTAACCCCAAGAAAACCTGTCTAAATGGGTTTGCCGATTTATGGTCGTATTCAGATGGGTTTTTTATAAAATGGTCAATGAAGACCATTAATCATTTTTTGCAGACATGTGGTCAATACCCACGAAATTCCTCATCATTCCTGCAGGCAATATCATGATACAATCGACTTTACCAGGTTGTATTTAATCATTTAACCCCAAAAAAACTCTAATTTGGAAAAATAAAGCAAGGGTTTTCGCAAAAATGGTGTATAGTAAATGCGTTTGCCGATTCCCTATCGTAAATGGGTTTTTTATAAAAAGGTCAATGGAGACCATTAATCATTTTTTGCAGACATGTGGTCAAAACCCACGAAATTCCTCACCATTTTTGGAGCCAATATCATGATACAATCTACTTTACCAAGTCGTATTTAATCATTTAACCCCAAAAGAACCCGTATTTGGAAAAAACAAAGCAAGGGTTTTCACAAAAATGGTGTATACTAAATGGGTTTGCCGATTTATGGTCGTATTCACATGGGTTTTTTATAAAAAGCTCGATGTAGACCATTAATCATTTTTGGCAGACATGTGGTCAAACCCATGAAATTCCCCTATCATTTTTGCAGACAAAATCATGATACAATCAACTTTACCAGCCTAAAAGCGTGCGGTAAATTTAGGAGAGGAAATCATTTAACCCCAAAAAAACCCATGTGTAAAACAGGAGCACCGTGCCCCAACAAAAACAAATAGCACACGACGAAAATGCGCGTAAGAGGCATGATTTATTTCATAAATAAGCAGTAATAATTTTTCAATCATTGAATAAACCCTTCACGGGTCACGAAAGATGCAGAAGAAAATGATTAACCAGTACCATTGTTTGCGTATTCAATCGAAAATGATGTTTGATGATACCTGAAGGCGTGTGTAGAGCCATGGACAACAGTCATCGTTCACTGCCATCGCTGTGAGAACCTTCGAAAGAGCGGGAGTGGTAGAATGATGGTAAATAATGGGACCCGAAATGAAGATTAATTGGGGTGTAACGTGTTTGGTGTCTGGTGCTAAAGTAAGGAGATTAATATGTAGGAGTGATTTTTAATGGGCAGGAAATTGATTTTTTAAGGTGCTAACGTGAATTAGACCCATTGACTTTTGAGCAGATTTGGATGATAGAATAGTTTTATTTAAATGTTATTAGTCACATATTTAGTTTTTTTAAAAAAATTTATTGGTGGTTATAGGTGGCGGGTACTAGGACTTTAGGTGGCGGGGAGCGGAGGACACCTCTAAAAGGTGTCTTTTTGACCACCTTGCACATATCCAATGCTCCCGCACTCTAATGAATTACCCAAAAGCCAAAAGTTTAGTTATAAGCTCTTAACTCGTGGGCGAAAAAAAACCCATAATATTTTTTTTCGATTCGACGCACGGTTCACATTCTATGGTTGCGTGAAGTTAGCCCTGATGGATACTGGGTCTTCTCCCCTATTTTACTTTCTCTTCTCTTTTTCATATATATATATATATATATATAATATTTATAAATGAAAAAGTAGGAAGAAGAAGTCACACTCTAAGTTTAAGCGAAGAAATAATGTAGAAAGTATAAACCCACAAAATAAAAGATCATTGAATGACAAACGTTATATCACTAGATGGAGGAGGGAGTTCATGATCATCCACTTGTCCAATACATCAGTGAGGTATGACATGACATCAAAGGTCTCACCCTTCGTCATAAGTTCCCTCACTAACATCAAAGATTTTAAAGATATCAAGTTTCCACAGTCCATCTTGTTGTTGTCAATAATTTTTGGATTTGATTGTGTTTTTGTTTTTCATTAATGTTTTGAATCAAAGATTTTATTGTCACCTTCAGTCTTAGTATTGTGAACAAGAGAAATAGCAAGAGCTAACTTGGGATACTTATCAAAATTTGACCAACTTGCAAGACAATGATCAAGGGTTGAAGGAGAAGCAGTGAGGTGGCGAGAAATAAAAATTCAAATAAAAATCTCTAATGAAATAAAATTCAAGACATTTCAAAATTTAAATTTCATAGCTTGTATATACTAACGATACTAAATTTAAATTCCTAACATGAGTTACCATCACAATTTTGAATCTTAAAATTGAAATAAATGAATCACTATAAGCATTTTCTTTAATTAATTATATCTTTTAATTTGTTAAGCAACATAAGTAACCACAAATTAGATCTATCTGGTGAGCAAATTTTTAACCCTGATGGTGTTAAAATTATTAATTTTTAGAGTGAAACGGTTTATTGTTTACATAATTTAATCTCAATATTATTGAATATAATTTAAATAATTTTAATGAACTTAACTTTACTTTCTAACTTAAAATTAAGAAAGATGTTAAATAGATGAAAATGATCATTAGAGGGGATTATTTTGAACATAGCCTATACTTAATGTAAACCTAATAGTGACAAACAAGGTAATACACCAAATACTTCTAATGTGGACACTATTGACACATCCCAATGATATTTTATCAAGGTAGGCTAGGTTCTTTGATATAGCATGTGGAACTAACAAGGTAAATTCAACTATGTAACTATATTAAAGATACAAGTAGGGTCCACTAAGACACCATTAACATGTATATCTTTAAAGAAAATAGCAATCTCTTGATATATACACAAGATATTGTTGTCTATTATGAAGAATATTGTGAGGGTAGAATGTAGGTTGGAAAGAAAAGGGTGATGAATAAAGGGGATATTAATGGAAAGAGGACCCAAGGGGATCTATATGGGATGGAGTTAGGAGGAGGGGTTCAAGAGATGGTATACCATTGATGGAACTTTATATATCCAAAAAAAAAGATAAATTTAGGAGGGATATTATGGATGTTATTAAGGTGATAAAAGAGGTGGAGTTGGTCTAGGCGAGGAAGATACCACCACATCAACATAGTTGGAAATTAAGTGTTGAGGAAAGAGGTTAGTGAGAATGTTCAAGTTGGAAAAAAGGGTTAATGATAATCATGTTATTAAATTATGAAATTAAGGTCCCTTGTACCTAGATTATTTTATTATAGATAGTATCATAGATTAAATTTCATAGGAACATAAACCTAATTTTTTGTGTCAATTCTTGTTGACATGGTGGTATTAGTAATAGGATTTGGGATCATAAAATTATGGTAAGTAGTTTAGGGTTGAAGGGTTGAATAGAAGGGAGGTTGATAAGGTTATGGGTGATAAATTGATGAAGGATGAAATAAAAGGGATAAAATAGTTGAGCATCTATCCGTGGTTACCCAGTAAATGAAGGGAGAAGGCTAGATTAGATGAGGAAGATGAAGGAAGGTTTGGGTAAACTTGTTTAATGGTTAGCTTAAGGATGGGGTTAGGATAAAATAAGTTATTGGTGTTCTTATTTCTAAGTACTATTTTCTTGATAAAAATATGGATCTAATAAAGAAGTAGGGGCATTAAAGGTGGAGGAGATGGATTCAAAATTCAAGCACCATATATAAAAAATTATATTTGAAGTAGTATAATGTGTAACAAAAGGGATATTTATGTAAGAGAATTAAACTATGAGGCTTCATGAAAATATTCCCAATAAATACCCTTTATACGTTAGAGTTGGGAATAATATCAGAGACTTCAAGAGAAAGTATGTGTTGGTAAGAAATATTAAATTTATCACCTTCTGGTTTGGGATTTATTTACAATGTACAAGGATGACAAAACTATCTTGTAGGCCTATGTTCAATTAAAATTGTATTCCATGAAAATATACATAATCTAATTCTAGATAAATAAATATATAGTTTTGCACATTTAATAAAGAGTGGAACTATTCTAAATCTATTTTCTTAATGGAATGTGAATTTAAATAAGTAGAAATTTATCATTGCTTTAATGATCAATACATTTGGATCTATGAATTACCTATATACCATTATACATTGCAAAGTTTGGCAGGGATTGGGTGAATATGCTAGCTAAAGAAAGATGGGTGTTGAGGATGTCTAGGGTTTTAGCCTCTAGCATAGAAGAAAATAGGAGAGTGACTCATTTTTATTTTGTTGATCCCATATCTTGAACTAGTTGGTAATGGACAAGGTCAATAGTGGAGGGTTGGGGCATTAAGGGTGGAAGATGTTGACTTCATGAATATAGGATGTGAGTGTGGAAATTTGGTTAGGAATGGTTGTAGTGGTAAGTGAGAAATAGGCGAGATAAGTGAAGGGTAAGGATTGAGAGGGTGGAACATAGGAGTAGGAGGTGAAGTAGTTGTCCAAAGTAATGAAATCAAAGCTAGGAGTCCAATATAAGGAGAGAAAGCAATGGTAGGGAAGTTAGTAGGATGAGAATGAATATGCATAAAAATTTGGGTGAAAGAATCTTGAGTGGTAGGAAAGGTAAATGAGGTAGGTTGGGAAGGAGGGATGAAGGGGGACTAGGTTGTGGAGAGGAATGATAATGGATAATGTGTCTTATACCTTGTAATATTTATAGCTCCCTAGGATGGGTGACGAGGAGGTTTCTTAAGGAGTCTACACGGAAAGAGGTTGAGGAATGGGTGATTTATGTTAGGTTTAAAATATAAGAGGTTTGAAGATTTTCATTAGGTTTAAATCAGGGTTTGTAAATTAGTTTTTGTAAATTAGGGTTTCAATTAGGTTTACTTTAGGGTAAATGGTTTTTCTAACACAAAAATCACCTACTAATTTGGAGTTATGCATCTCCATCATAAGTAGAAGATGTTATTCCTTTGACACACATAAATTTCCTAGTTTATAAGGTAAACTATCTTTGAGACATAATTCTTCATATTTTTGCAACCACTTTTCATTGAAGTTGTTTGTACTTCTCCCCAAAATTTGATTCATCCTTGTATTCTTCTTCATAGACCTTTCTAGTAAATGGATTCAATTATGTAATCGTAGCTAGAGCTAATATGGGCTTTGATATGGGTGACCTGGATAATATGTCTACCATTAAATTTGTATTATCAATCTTATGCTTGGTCACCATGTGTAACGATTGTAGAAATCCTATGCACTTATAATGTCATGATTTTTTCAAATTTATTTTAGCTTGCAAATATTGTAATGACTTATGATATACATGTGAATAAATGTCTCCCACCTAGTAGGTAGTGTTTTTATTTCTTGATTACATATAATTTAATGCATAAATATTTTATCCATACATTAGGGTTTATAAAATTGGGTTTTAATTTGCAAATAAAAACTTCACAAAATGATTAACACTAGTAAATAAAAAATCATATGCACCAAGGTATATGAGGAAATCATATGTGTCTACTTGTTAATAATGGTGCCTCACTATTCAATTTTTTTCTCAAACACACCTTCACTCAAACCTCTAGACCTTTGCTCAAACCTTTGCAATGTCGACTCCCTATGCCATAACTTGTGTGCTCAAAGAAAATCATTGCAAACTTGTGTGCTCGAAGAAAATAGTTGCAAAATTTTGTGCTTCGAGAAAAATGAAAATACAAAATAAACCAAAAATGTTCATATACCTTTTTAAAATAATAGTAATAATACCTTCAAGTGAAGGTCACCTTCACTCGAAGTTATTCTTTTATTATTTTTTATTTACCAAGGCCTTCAAATGAAGATGATCCTTGCTCAAAGGTTAACCTTCAATCAAAGGTCTCTATGCTAGGATCTTTGAATGAAGGACCTTTGTTTGAAGAAATATCTTCAAATGAAGGAATTTGAAAAAAAATTCCCTACCGCCCCATGCCCCTTCCAACTTTCAAAAATTTGACGTCCCAAGTTTGGAACCCATTAAATATTATGGGATGACTTAGCTTGGTTCAAATCTTAGAGGATGACTATGTAGAAAGGTGAAGGAAAATTTGATCATGTTCTAAGAGAAAAATATTGAGATTAGACAAAACCCAAGACAACAACCCAGATCTGTGAGATAGAATAGAATAAAGAGTGGCCAATGAAAGTGTGAAAAATGAATATTGTCTGCTTTCCAATAAGATCCATTTTCTTCTTGATAATTTCTCTTGGGATCTCCTATCTCCAAAAATACCTAAAAGTCAAGGTCATTTCATTTCACTACCAATGCATATAATTGCAAGATAGTGCATGCATGGGAAAACAAGATGGACAATTGTCTTGAAAAGTTAAAGTTCCTTTGGGAAACACACTAATATGATTGACTTTAGGTTCGATTCAAATCTATTCCAAAATTGGATTGAGTTATAAAATCCTCATTGATATTTCTGAGTCTCATGGACCAAAAGATCTCCTCATGGGCTTATCTTCACTTGCACTATAAATACCATGTAATTTCAACTTTGTGAAAAATGGTTGGGAGGAATATATTTGAAATAAATTGCTCATACAAGGAGGCTGAAGTGAAGGTAAGGAGACTCTTCAAGACGAAATTCAAAGGCACAAAGGATGCCATAATAAAGATCATAGGCTCAAAAAGGTGGTCAAATGGTACCTTGCTTTGATCCACTGTCTCAAGATCTTCAAGTGATATTGTTTTTATAATCTTTATTTCAGTCTACACCTCAAAAGTACAATGAGTCTTTGAGGGAATTTTGAAAGCAAGTTTATCGTTTCATGTTTTGCTTTTATAACCTTTATTTCAGCTTTCATCTGAAAGTACAAACGAGTCTTCAGGCGAGTTTTGGAAATAAGTTTGTTTAAGCTTTGTGTTAACCAAATCATTCCCTATTTAGTTCTAAATTCTCTTGCTCTGAATTTACTTGAGAAGATAGAAGCGTCATTAGTTTAGGACTAGTTGTAGTTGAAGTTACGTAACTAGAGAAAACCTCAGCTACAATGCAAAGAGTTTTATAACCTTGTGCTCTCAGTTGAGATAAAAAGATCATAATTTAGTTTAGTATTTATTTTTAGCATGTAATCAACAAAAGAGGGAGCTTCCCCTCCTAATTTGAAGAGTCGTTTAACTATGCATAGCTGTTCGTTTCTAATACGCACACTAGAGGTGCGAATTAAAATGCCAACATGCCTTCGTATTCAACCAATGTTCTCTCTGGAGCGATACTTGAGAATGCAAAACAACCCAAACATAATTATTAGAAAAAAAGAGGAGGGTCGATTACAATTACTCTCACTATGAAAAATTGAGGTATACAATTATCAATCCAATCTCTTTCACATAAACTTAAAAATTTAATTTTTCACTATCCAATTTATACTATGTCTTAAAAAATGTTCTCCTCTTGACTAACTTATTCAAACCTTTTTGGTATGGAGGTGGACACTTGCTAGACAATCACAACCCCCCAAAAAAGAGATTTGTCCTTCTCGTCCAAATTATGTTTTCTTTAGTTAATTTACATTACATAACTTTTTGTTGCTCATGCTATATATCTGTCTACCAGACCAGGCAAAAAAAATCATATTTTCTAAACAATATTTGCAGAATCTTAGTCCAATAGAAGTTGTAATGGCTATAGATGTAGGGTAAAAGGTTGATTCCTGGTCAACATACTTCATGTAATAATTGTTAATGGTCAACATCAATTGTAAATTTAATTATTTTGTTTCTAAAATATCTTTATATAAAAGATGCACAAATATATGGATTATACTTCTTTCTCTACACTAACTGTTTATTACTTGTTATTGTACGACCAATTTTATTCCCAACAAATAATTCATATTTTCTAAATAAAATTTGTAGAATCTAGTCCAATAGAATTTGCAATGGCTATAAATAAGACGATAGATGCGAATGGCAAAGTTGGTTCTTGGTCAACATCAACTACATGTAATAACTGTTAATGATCAACATAAATTGTAAATTTAATTATTATGTTTCTAGAATATCTTTATATAAAAAATACACAAACACATAGATTACACTTCCTTCTCTACTCTAACTCATAGCGCACAACCAATTCTATTCTCAACAAATGTATAATTTTTTTAATTATTACTTATAAATTCAATTATAGACCTCCTCTCAAACATATTTTTTATATAAAATACAATTAAAAATAACCACTACACTTCCTTTAGATGCTAAGTGCTAAAAATAGTGGCCTCTAAATGAAAAGTAGGGTAGAGAAGAAGCTGTAGGACCGCCATGAGAATACTCTATGAAATTATCATATGATAATTCATACTCATCGTGGTGAAGACCAACTCTTTCCGAGTTCTAAAAAAAAATTGTACAGGGTTCGAGTCACGGCTTAGCCAATGGTTTGTAATGGAGGAAAATGAAGATAACCAGGCGGCCCTTTTGCCGAGTAGCTCAAGGTATTATTCCATTTATTTTGATCGCCTACACCTAATTTTCACTCCTCGCACTGTTAATAGAACAACTCGAGCACATTGGTAATTAGTTTATTTGATGGTTGCAGCTTTAGAAATGCAATTCAATTAGCAAATGCGGTACCCATTGATCGTCTTCCTCTCTTCCTCGACCGCATCCTTAATAAGCTTACTAAGGTAGGTTTGAGGACATCTGTGAAATTTGAGTTTTATTGAATGTTTAAAACTGCTATAATTGAACAGTTGATGATACCCCAAACTGTGAAACCAAATTGTCTGCATATTTTAGTAGAAGAGATACATTAATTTTGTTTTTCTTCGGTTATACATGCTTTTACAAGAGAATAATAAGTCTAGCCCTGTATTCATAGCAGTATAAAATTCATAAATGTACCATCATACAATATTTAGAGAGATATTCTTGTAAGATAGTTCGATGCAGATACTCGGCTGCTCTGCTCCAACCCAATACATTTTCTATGAAACCAACTTGCAAATCTGCTGCATTATGTTTAAATACGTAAAGCCTGCCTCCTAACTGACCTACAAACATAGAACAATTTTGCACAACATATCAAAGAGATAACAATTACAGATCAAATGAGGATATATGGACAAATAGAAGCCTGGTCGGGACGAAAATAACAGATAAAAATTCATATGCTTGTAAACAACACCAGTCCTTCTGATAATAGGAAAGGTAGTCTGCAAAGAAAAAACGAGGTTAACTGTGCTGGGGTTAGGTGCCCTCCTTCCATGAACAATATGATCAAAGTGAATTTCAATGGTGCCTTTATGGATAATCCTGGGCCTGCAGGAAATAAAGAACACATGAGGTTAACCATGCTGGAGTTAGGTGGTTCCCTGCCATGAAGAAAACAGTCAAACTGAACTTCAATGGTGTCTCTAAGGGTAATCCCGATCCTGCAGGATCAGGAGACTTAGTATGGGATTCGACTAACAACTCATCCATGCCTTCTCCTTAAATTTTGGGTTAGATACCAACAACAAAGCAGAAGTTCATGCACTTGTGGATTTTTTTGCCACTTGCCCAGTCTTTGAGAATCAGAAACCTCTTGGTGGAAGGGGGTTCACAAATTTTCATCAAAGAACATTGTAAGTACTGGATACTAAAATCCATACTTGAAGAAGGCAGATCAACTATTCCTTAATTTGATTCCAGACCTCTTTGTGGATCATGGTATTGCTAAACATTGACATATTTGTGACACCTAACCTTCACCTTGGGAAGGCCCAGAAGAAGCCATTATTACCAATGAAGCAGTGCCTTGAGGCCTTATGTCAGCTTTCCTTTCTCATAAGCCGAAGTTTTGGTGGCTGCGAGTGACCTTTACTTTTTTATGAGACTAGACAGTGCACATGGGCAAGCGGAGGACTTATCACTCTCTTCAGTAAACACTCAATCCTGGCCTTTCTCAAGGCCTAAATGTTCAATTTTGGCAACTTTTGTTTCTTTTGAAATTTGCTTCTCTGCTCTCCTGATGTCTGCATTGGTTCCAAGGCATCCAAATTCAAATATATAAGAAGAGCTTCCATGGAACATCAATTTCTTTTGCTGTGTTTTGATCAACTTTATGTACAATATTCTTGGTTGATGGGGATGGGCTTGCATCAGTCTGCCTGCAAGGAAAGACTGCTGTTGGACTAGGGGAAGGCAATGGCTACCTAGAGGCAAAGAGAATGGAACTTTGCATTGAAAGGAATCTTTGGCACAATGTGGGACTAAAGCATTACAAATTTGTAATGTAGCTCCTTCATAGGGTGCTGGGTATGTCTTCTTCCTCCTCTGCAAGGAGAGGCTTCCTTGGATCCTCCTATGGATGACCACAATCCCTTATCAGGGCTCCCTGCCCGTAGGCATGGTCATCTTGACTCCACTGAGGCATTCTGCAAGTTGGTTAGGGAGTAAGCTCCTTTGGCTGCAGAGTTAGAGTCTGGAGGTGGTTGTTATGGCAGTGATAATGTGAATGGTGGTGTTGTGAGAGTTGTAGGTGCAGTGGGTTGCACCAGTGGGAATGCTCTCTGAGTTCATCTTGCTTAGTCAACAGCCATATCAAATGTTGGAATTGATGGGAGTTTTTCCTCTACTCTCATTGGCATTACTGCACATGGTTTATCCGACCAAGGAGAAACACCTTGATAGTTCTTTTTGTTGGTTGGTTTGACTTCTCTAGATTACCATGGCCGTTCTTTGGTGTCTCCCTTTAGTCATCTTGTTTGTCTTGTATGTGTTGGAAGCTTGAGTTGTTGGGTGTTGTCATTGATGTCAACACAATGTCGCTGGTGTATTCATTGCTGTCAACCTATAGTATAGTTGCAGAGTTTGTTGGAAGCCTGAGTTGGTTAGGGAAATTGTTGGTATGTGTTGCGCTATGTTGTTGTGTTGTCATTGATGTATGAGATGAGTAAGTATTGCAGTTGTAGTTGGTTCACTTGGTTTCCAACTGCTTTTGAGAAAATTTGAATAAAAGAGTGTGTAGAGTGATAGAGGTGTGTTCAGTGTTGTGTTCCACATTTCTTCATAGTTGAAGATATGCCTCTACGGTTTGGATATGATGATCAGAGGTATTTAGAGGTTCTATATCCAAAGTTTCAATTTACGGATCGTTCTATGAATCTATAGTGAAAGTTGTGTTTGACATTTGTTTGTCTGTGTAGAAGGTTGTCTGGGAGAACTGAGTTTGCTCCTTATTTCTCCGCAGTGAGGTCTCTTGTCTTGCAAATTTGGGAACATGCTTATATTGTTTGTAACTTCCTTTCCTTGAGATTTCAGGTGTTGAGGTGTTCCGCAAGGTTGGTTAGTAAGTTGTGTTCTGTGGCAGTATGTTTGGTTGCACAAAATGATGGTATTCTTTGTTTTAGGTGGTTGTGGCAAAGTTGCAGAATATTCTGATGATGCTGGAATATTCTGAGATGTTGTGTGGATGTTGTGAAGTGTTGTTGTGTGGTCAGCGTGACCTAGAGAAGCGTGTATGTGGTCGCTTGTAGTGTTAGTTCAGGTTTGGCTGACCTGGCATGCTAGCAATATTTGCGGAGGTACCTTGTGGATTATGGATGTGTTGAGTAGCATGGTGATGTAGATTTGGGTCCTAGTTAACCTTTGGTGTGGTTGTCCTTCACTTTTTTCCACCGTAGAGGTGTTTGGTGTTGACCTATTTTGGTGTTGCACGTTCTAGGTGCATACGTTTCATTAAGGCTGACCTAATTGGGATTGTTTAGGTCAAGGATGCTATATAAGCAAGGTAAATTGTTTAGATGAGTGTGGATCTGTAGAAGGTGTGCAAAAGATGCGAATTTGATTAAGTGTGGTGATTTGAGTGCGGGCTTAATGCCTGTGACTTCGATGTAGTGAGCAAAAAGGTCTACATTCTTAGTGTGCTTGAAGTTACTGGAAGCAGTGAACCGAAGGTTGTGGATGGTGCAAAATTTTAGTGGTGGATTTCTCTTGTTGCCTTGAGATATTGAATCTCTATGTAGCAGTCTTCTTCTATCTTCTTTCTTCTTGGCAGTGAGCCGCCCGATAGTGAGCCTTTCTTCTTTTTCTAGGCAGTGAGCCCTTGGTAGTGAACCTAATTGTTTTCGGTGTTGCAATTCATATATATGTGAGCAAATCCTCACTGTGGTTTTTCCTTTCTTGGGTTTTCCACGTAAATTTGTTGTTCTTATGTGTTTGGATGTGTTTGCATTGATGTTTCATATGTTTACATTCTGCTAATGCATAATAAGAGTTTAATGGTTGATAAGGGTTTGAAAAGATATTGAGGGTTTGATTGTTTTTAAGTATACAACTGATTCATCCCCCCTCTCAGTTGTCTTGTACATCTAACAATTGGTATCAGAGTTGTGGTTCCCAAAGTAAGCTTAACCACTTAAAGTAGATCCGGATGGTGCATAGGAAGGCTGTCAAGGCTCCTTTGATCGATGGAACGAATTATGCTTATTGGAAAGCCAGGATGGAGTTCTTTTTGGTCTCTCTTGGTTTTGGTGTCTGGCAGTCAGTTGAAAAAGGATATACTATGCCTACTGTTGGTCTGACAAGTGATGATGAGATCAAGGATTATGAAAACAATGGTAAAGCAAGAAATTCAATCCTAAGTGGTCTTTTTGATTTTGAACTTGGAAAAGCGATAAGTCTGAAATCTACTAAAGAAGTGTGGACAAAGTTGGAGAGCATTTATGAAGGAGATGATAAAGTCAAGCAAGCAAAGATGCAAAACTACAAAGCCAAATTTGAAACCCTAAGGATGTCTGAAGATGAAGATATTACAGCCTACATGCTCAGAATGGATGAAGTTTTCAATGCCATCAATGGTCTTGGTGGAAAGTTGGAGGAAAGCGAAGTTGTGAAAAAGGTATTAAGAACTCTTCCTAAATCTTATAGCTCTAAAGTTTCTGCTATTGAGGAAGCTCAAAATCTGGATAATTATTCTAGAGATCAGATGTATAGTGCTTTAACTTCTTTTGAAATGAGAGAGTTTGGTCAAGTTACTACAAGTAAAGAAACTGCCTTTAAAATCTGCAAAGTAGAGAAAGATGATGAATCAGATCCGGATGATCTTGGTGAGGTGGAAGCAAATTTTGTGAGAAGGTTGGAAAAGGGCATTGTAAAATACAAACATATGTTACCTTTCAAATGTTTCAATTGTAGAAAGATAGGTCATTATGCTTCTAAATGTCCAATCAAAGTTTCAAATGACAAACCTAAGGATCATAAAGGAAAATTTGTCAAGAAGAGTTATTATGTTGAAAGAGACAATGGTGTATTTGATGACGAAGAATCTGACTATTCTGATGAGGACAGTGATGAATGCTTGTTCATGGCTCTAAAAGTTGGAACTAATTATGCTAATCCTGAAAGATGTGTGAAGGAAAGTGCTTCAGTAATAGGTGAAACAAAAAAAAAGGGGAAGGGCGAAATAGGAAGACTAAAAAATGAGGGACCTATGCCAAAAAGCACAAAGGGGGTGTCCACTTAATCACAAATCCATCTTTTTCATGTTCATGAGGAAGAGGGAGAGTGTCACAAATGATTAGAATTGACTTGCAACCTTCGAGACACTATGTTGCCCTAATTTCCTTATGATAGAAAACAGTAAAATATGATTGGACAACAGTTTTGGGAGAAGAATAAAAGTGCATTAACAATCCAATTTATGGGATCCATCACTTGAAACACGAAGTATTATGATAACATTGTTAGAAACAACAATCAACTGGCAGATCTGAGAAGGTTAAGATGGTATGTACCCGGCTCCAAAAGTGTCGTAAAGTGTCTTGCCAAGACTCATTTGCCCAAGGGCGAATGGGTCTTTGTATAGGGCTCTAAAAATTCTTTTTGCAGTTCTCTAATGTCGGATCTAAGCTTTTGATTCCCCTAGGTTTGATTGTCAGAAAGCCGGAAATAAAACCTGTAGGTGAGTTTCCGTATCTCGTTGATGACAACTTTGACAATTCTATAAAATTGCACTTTTGATCCAACTTCAATCCTTCTTCATCTGCAAATTTGCAAACACACAAAGAGGAGAAAATGTTTGTTTTTGGTGTATAAGGGTTTGCCTTGGTCAAACCCTAGTTTGGTAATTAAGCCTTGATAATGAAATAATGATAAAAATGGAGGAATGATGAATGAACACTAGCTTGTTGCAACTCACCAAACCCTTTAATGGCTATCCTTGGAGGACTGAAGTTTAACACATCACTCCAAGGATTAGATCTTGCATGAAATGGCTTGATTGGGTGCTTGATTTGACACCTGATTTGATGCTTGAAAACTTGAAACCTACATCATGATGTTAGCTCAAAAACATGCATGAGCACACATAAATCTTGACATCATGATAGGATCTTGAATGCTGCAATAAATGACTGATAGATCTGCTCTCCAATGCTCTTGACAATAATCTTTGCTCTTGTGAAAGTTGCCTTAATGCTAGATAATGTTCCTTAGACTTGAATTGATAAAAAGACCTTGTATTTTGTAGGTATTTCCTTAATTACTTGACAATTAAACATCACAAGCCAACCTTTGCAATTTGAATTTAGATCATTAAAATGCCGCCAAAAACATATTAAAAAATGGATCCTGAGACTTAAGGAGGACCCATTCGCCCTTGGGTGAATGGGTCCTAGGCCTAAACCTAGGACAAACATTTTCCAATATCTGTAATTAAGTGTAGGCATTGATTAAATGTGGTTCTCCCTTTCAGAAAATGAAATTAATTAGGCAACACCCCTTGTGGGGGTCTAGGGCCAATGCCCCCAATGGGGTCGAGGGGACAAGGGTCTGGGGGTAACGTTTCGAGCGAGGTGTAGGGTTCGGGGGCAGCACCCCTGACACACTCCCTGTTGCGGTACAGGGCGGGGTCGAGGGGCAGAGCCCCTGCCACCAAGCCCAAATTAAGACCTCCAAAACCACACAAACCTTCATTGTGTACATCATTTTGCATTAACAAAAGCCCAGATTAAGACCATCAAAGCCACACAAACCTTCATGGAACACATCATTTTGATGAGCAAAAAATGAATCGAAATTGCCTTTATTCCGACTGCATGTTTCTTTTTGCTAAGAGGCCGAGTTTTATTTTTTTAACTCTCTAAGTTTTTCTAAAAAACTTGCCAAAAACTCAGATAGTTTTTTTGGTGAGTAAATGGCCCAAAAACTCGGCCAGCCAAAAAACTCACGAGTTTTTGGCGAGTTTTTCATCTATGCGATGATCCACATATTTAGTGGGAATGTTTATATAATGTTGCAAATGTAAAAATTAAGCTTCTTCCACTTTTCAGTGTTGAGCGAGTACAAACAAAATGAGAACAACTCCTCCACTTATTCAGTGGTGAGAGTCAACAAAACATAAGCAACTCGCCCACTTATTCTGTGGTGAGAATTACAAATAAACCACTTTTCTAGTGAGGTAAGTATCAACAATAAACAAAATCCACTCATTGGTGGTGTTGTGACCTATTTTGCACATCGCCCCATTGCAAATGGGGACCCCTAGTTTTTTTTGGTTTCGTCCTCTGCGTTGCAGTTTCGTGAGTTTTGAATTTGAGTTTTGAGAGTCACTCCGGCCAAGTTGAGATTTTGAACCCGTTTATGTGCCTAAATGTCATGGAAGTGCTCAGAAGGTCCGGAAGACGAGGATCGCCTATGCTTTCGGTCAATTTTGACACTTCCTATTTTTTTAGGGATTCTGCTTTTTGCTTTTTTCTATTTTGGGAAAAGTTTCTATTTTGAGGTCCCACTGATCATGAAGTCAACACGTCTCCAGAATGAGGGAATTGACAAAAAAATCAAGGTAAAAGGTGAAAGATTGATAGAAAAATGGCAAAGTTTGAGAAGCTCGCCCATGAGAAGGAATGGCAGACAGTCTCAAGTCCGCCCTTGCCTTTGGCAAGCCAAAGGCAGGCACTGGCAGGCCAAGCATCAAGTCCGCCATGTCTTGGAAAGAGTTGAAGTCTGCCATGGAATGAGAAAGCTCCATGTCCGCCCTTGGAAGGAAGAGCCTCAAGTCCGCCCATGTTTTGACAAGGCATCAAGTCCGCCCAGGTCAAGTGCAAGCCCAAGTCTGCCCTTGGAAAAGTCAAGTCAAAGTGTGCCCATGTCAAGTGCAAGCCCAAGTCCGCCATAGGCAGGAAGAGTTGAAGTCCGCCATGGAATGAGCAAGCTCCAAGTCCGTCCTTGGAAGGAGAAGCTCCAAGTCCGCCCTTGGAAGGAAGAGCCTCAAGTCCGCCCATGTCTTGACAAGGCATCAAGTCTGCCCATGTCAAGTGCAAGCCCAAGTCCACCCTTGGAAAAGTCAAGTCAAAGTGCACCCATGTCAAGTTTAAGCCCAAGTCCGTCATAGGTAGGAAGAGTATAAAGTCCGCCCAACTTTGGTAGAGAAATTTTTCTAAGGCATTGATCAAAACACGCCTAGAGAGAGAGGTGACCAAGCTAACATGAAGCTTGCCCCTCAGCATGGAGAAAATCTTCTAAGACATGGAAGAAAGTATGAATGGCAAGGAAAGTGTGAAGTCCGCCCCTCTTAGCCTGAAGAAATTTCTAAGGCATGGATAAAATTATAAAGTGGCAAAGAAGCCTCCAAGTCTGCCCAACCTAGAAGGAGAAAGAAAATCAAAATTTTGACTAAGTATGAATATCTGGAGAAGCCTGAAGTCCGCCCAGGAATTTGAAATTGGCAAAAGGAAATCATGAAGTACGCCTCGGTTAGATAGATGATTGGTAAATTAAACATTTAGCCACGGATAAACAAGTCTAGCCAAGTATCAATATTTTAATGGGTTGGAAATAATTAAAAGGGTTGGAATTTTTTTTTTTAAAAAAGGGGTAAAAACTTTACTGAAATCAAAAGATTAATAGTACAAAAGAAAGGGGAAGCCCATGAGCTCCCACAAGGGAAAATCCAGAACCTCAAGCACGAACAAAACCACCAACTGACCAACCATCAACAACTTATCCTTCCATATCATCGGCAATGACCCTCTCCAGTTCAAGAACATACTTAGGAGATAACTGTCTCCACTCCTCAATCCTCCAATCCTCCTCATGTTCAGATGCCCACTTGGCCAAACAGTCAGCCGCCCTATTCCACTCCCGCAGAATGTGGACAAAAGAAACCACTTCCAAAGCAGAGCACCTCTGCAAAATCTATCTAACCACCATCGCAATCTACCAATTAACACCAACCACCCTTTTCTCGAGCAACAAATTAACAATAATCTGGGAATCCGATTCAGAGATAACCTTACGCCATCCCAAGGTACAAGCACACTCAATAGCCCAAAGAATTGCCAGCCCTTCCATGAGGTTGTTAGAATTCCACCCCTTATGGATGGAGAAAAGAAAAATGATCGAACCCGAACAGTCTCTACCGATTCCACCAATACCAACAAGCCCAGGATTGCCTCTAGAGGAACCATCGGTATTAATTTTCAGAAAATCCGTTGGAGGAGGCATCCATCTTCCAACCCTTTGAACCTTCTTCTTCTCTCTCCTACCTCTTCTAATAGAGGCAGAGACTGGAGTCAACCCCTGCACCCCCAATCTAATCACAATCTCATCATCACTTCTTTCAAACGGAAGAGCCACTTCACATTTAGCTTCCACTGACTCCTGGATCATACCAATAATTTTGTGCCAAACTTGTTGAGGCAACATCTTTTCACCACGAAAAATCCTACAATTCCTTTCCAACCAAATTGCCATAAGATGAAAGTAGGACCAATGCTCCACAAAATTTGGAGAAAAGGCCTGGGAGGGGGACCTACCCAGATTACTCCAGAACTCCTCAAGAGAAGATGCATGAACACAAGGTTGTTTCCAAACACCCCACCACCAATGCCAAAGCCGCATAGAATAAGAACACCGGAAAAATAAATGGGGAGAATCCTCCTCACAGCACCCACACAACATACACATAGAGGGGCCCTGGAATCCCTGCTTACGGAGATTCTCCCAAGTCAAACATCTATTCCAGGCAACAGTCCAAACAAAACAATTACACTTGGGCCATGAGAACTTATTCCACACATGTTTCCACCATGGGACCTCCATCCCCCCGTACTTACTAGACAACAACGCCTGATAACCACTAGCCACAGTAAAAACGCCCTTAGGGTTCGAGCTCCAAGCTAGAATATCCTTATCCCTTAGGGAATTGCATTGTTTGCCAGCCAAGATCTTTTGAAGCACAATACTATCCTCCTCCATCCCGAGAACAGGCCAATCACTAGGGTCCTTCCACCTAACCACCTCCACCTATCCACCAGGATCAAAATTCTTAAAATCACTCACTCTAGACCAGCCGACCTCCAAAAAGCGCTGAGACAGAGTCACCAAATTAGGGTACTGACGAAGAATAGGTGTGTGACCATCCCAAGAATCAGACCAAAACATAGCCTCAACCCCCTTATTACAAATCCAGAATAGGCCCTCCTTGATTAGCGCGACACCTTTCTTAAGCGTTCCCCAAATCACCGAGCCTTTCCCATCCAGAGGAAATCTAGGAAGCTCCTCCTTGCAAATTCTCGGAAGATACTTGTGGGTTAAGATCCTAGCCCAGCTATGGTCTTGTTCCACACACCACCTCCAATAAAGCTTTGCAGCCAACGCCAATCCAGACCAAGCCGCCTTCCGCAAACCAAGACCCCCCACCTGCCTTGGGCTACAAACAACATCCCACTTAATCAGGCTCCATTTAGATGAGGACAAGCTACCCACCCATAAGAATTGTCTAGCCAGAGAGTCCATATCCTTCACAAACCCAACAGGAGCAACTTGTAACATGCACCTGTAAATGGGAAGAGCTTGCACCACAGACTTAAGCAACATAACCTGCCCAATAAAAGACAACCATCGATGAGTCCAATGACTAGCCTTCGCTCAAAACTTGTCCAAGATATTCTGCCAAGAATCTCTGGGGAGTCTATCGACAGAAATAGGAATACCTAGATAGGTTAGTGGGAGAGAACCAATCTGGAACCTCAAAATACGAGAAATCCTTTGCTGAATAGGCCACGGAGTATTAAAGAAGAAAATGGAGGATTTGTCTTCATTAATCCTTTGACCAGCAGTAGCAAGATAGATATCCAAGGCCTTGCGCAGCTTCGAAGCTTCCCTAATCCTAGCCAAACCCATCAGAGTCGTATTATCCACAAATTGCAGGTGAGACCGAGGAGGCAAGTCATTTCCCCAATTCCAACCCTGAATCAAACCCAGCTCCACATAACGTTTCACAAGTCTACCCAAACCTTCCGCCAGCAATATAAATAAGGAGAGATAGGATCCCCTTGACGAAGACCCCTGGAAGCACTAAAAAGAGCGGTAGGCTCCCCATTAATCAACACCGAGAATGAAGTGGACGTAGCACAACTCATCACCCACTGGATCCACTCCTCCGCAAATCCAAAAGCAAAAAGAATTTTCCGCAAAAAGGACCACCTCACTCTATCATAAGCCTTTGCCATGTCAAGCTTGATGAACATAGCCTTTTCTTTTGAGGAAGCCATCAAGTGAATGGTCTCCGTAGCAATGACCACCCCATCCAAAATTTGGTGGTCCTCCACAAAACCACTTTGTTCCTCAGAGATGAGCCCACTGAGCCACCACTTCAGCCTTTCAGCTATCAGCTTGGAAATAATTTTATACACTACATTACAAAGAGAAATGGGACGAAATTGACTCAAACGATCCGCCCCCTCACATTTGGGAATGAGGGCTAGGAAGGTAGAGTTTAAAGCCTGAAGCATCTGCTTGTTTTTCTGAGACTCCCGCACCACCTCCAACAAGTCCAACTTAGTAATGTCCCAAAATTCTTGATAAAATTCAATAGGAAACCCATTAGGACCAGGTGCTTTTCGTTTCTTCATCTGAAAAACAATACCCTCTAATTCCTCCAGTGAGATATCTCGCAAGAGATGCTCATTCATCTCTCTAGTGACCAAAGAGGGAATACAAGCCAACACTTGGTTTTCTTCCTCCATAACATCTTGAGAATCCTCACGAAATAGAGAAGCATAGAACTCTGAAGCTTCTCTAGAAATATCCTACAGGGAAGATAGATGCTCACCCCTGTCATTTACCGGAACAGGCATAGAGTTACCATGTCTCCTAGCCTTAACCGAGTTGAAGAAAAAGGTAGTGTTTCTGCCACCCTCCTATAACCACTCAATCCTAGCTTTTTGTTTCCAAAAAATTTCCTCGCGCAACTCACACTCCTCCAAAGCTCTTTGGGCCCAGGTTTCCTCCCTAAGTAAATCCTTAGAAAGAGCACACTCCCTTATTTCCCGAGTGATGACATCCAAGACCGCTTGAGCATCAACCTTAGCATGAAAAGTGTTGCCAAAATACTGCCTATTCCACCTTTTAAGTTGATATTTTACAAATTGCAGCCGCTTAGAAAAGGAGTACATGGCAGTGATAAAAGTAGGTCTTCCCCTTCTCCACCAATCAGCCATAAGCACCTGCAAAGAAGGATCTCTTAACAACATAAACTGGAACTTAAAAGAAGGGGGCCGAGTCACCCGTGCAGAAGAGGCAGAAAACTTGATAGGCCAGTGATCCGAGCCCCTCCAGTCCAAAATCTCAGAGCTAGAAGATAACCCTCCGCCAACCCAAAAACAGGACGCTAAAAAACGATCAAGCCTCTCAGCAATACAACTCTCCCCCAGTCTCCTATTGTTCCAAGTAAACTTCCCATTTCGAGGTTTAATGTCAACTAGGTTCAAAGCAGAGATGTTATCATGAAAAAGGAAAGCTGAGGGTTCCAATCTTGCAACACCACCCATCTTCTCATCTATATCAATAATAGCATTGAAATCCCCTGCCACAATCCAGGGGAACAAAGGAGCTAGGTTTCAAACATAACTAATATGAGACCACAATAACTTCTTACCAGGAAAATCAGTAGGCGCGTAGATGTTTGAGAGAAGAATAGTTTCCCCCAAATCCAGACTTGTAACAACCACAGAGATGGAGGACTTGGAGGACACCCACCAAAGAGGATGAATCTTCAACGGATTCCACAGGCAAGCCACCCCACCTGCATTACCATGAGCCCCAATACACTGACAATTTCCTCGCAACCACAACTTAGGCATCACGCCCATCATACCTTCAACCGATAACTTAGTTTCTTGAAGAAAAAGGAAATCAGGAGAGTGAGAACGCAACAAATCACGAACAACTTTTTGTCGAGGACCACGGTTCAGGCCCCTTACATTCCAGGAGAGGACAATCATTTTGGAGGGTTAGAGAAATGTGAATTTAGGGTCTTTACAGACCAAGCCTCCACCAGAGACTCCCCCATCAACTTTAATTTCTTCAAATCCTTCTTTCTCCCCGTTTTAGAAGTCTTCTCCACCACCCCTTTCTTTAGATCCTTCTGAAGAATTCCCAAAGAGGGAGAAGCCTTATTCCCTTTCACCAAACCCGCCCCCACTTTCTCCACTGGGCTAGGGGGCCCTTTGTCCCCCAATGACAACTCCACTGAAGGCTCAACCCTCCCATGCACCACCATACTCAGGTCCGGTTCTGGTAGAGCAGCCCCAGTTTCCCGGGAAGATTGGATATACTCTGGGAAAATGCCTTCTTGAACCCCTTCTGAACCACCCTGATTCAAAAGCAACAAACCCAAATCTACCTCCTGATGACCAAGATCATCAAGCACCTCAAATCTGTTACAAGAATCTCCATCCTGGCGATCCTTAACTGTCCTCTTTTGACCACGGTTCCTATTACGAGACTTGGCCTGAAGAAAACCCTTAGCATCCATAGCCTCACCCGACACAGGCTCCTTACCCTTGTCAACCTTTGAAGGGTTGCGAGGAGGTTGAGCTGTTGGATTTCCGGGAGATTTAAACTTTGGGCATCTTCTTTGCAAATGCCCATATTCTCGACAAAGACTACAACGAAAAGGCAAAGTCTCGTAGTCCAGCTGCTGCACCCAAGAGCATGAACCCACATGTATTTCCAAAGAGTCTGGGATAGGGTTATTTAAATCCATTTCAACACAAATATGAGCAAAAGTCATTACCTTTTTGTCCTGAGTTTGTTGAGAAGGACCAACCGGTTTACCCAACAATGAAGCTACTCGATGCAAAATGTCATTGCGCCAAAATTCCACTGGAAATCTAGGGAGCCGAACCCAAATCGGCACTCGATTCGGAAGCTCTTCCGAAGGATCAAAACCCGCATGCCATGGTTTAATGAATAGGCCAACTTGGTTGTTGAAATAAGGTCCACCTTCAAAAACTCTAATGCGATCCGCCATGCAATTAAATGTCACCATAAAGTAGTTGTTAGCTAACAACATTATGTCCATCTCACCCTCCAGGGACCAAGAACGATGAGCCCATGCTTCCAGAAATTGGAGTGAAACCCTCATTCCCAAAAATTTGCAGAGCAAAGCATGTTTTGAGAAATACTCGATGTTCTCCGCAATTGATTCAGGTTGAATAAACAACACCGACCTTTCCTTGGAGCGTTCAAGACACCCATTTGTCTTCGGAATACAAGAACCACCAATATGAACAAATCCCTCATTACTTGGGCCATTTGAGAACAAGCTATTATTGAAAACCTTCGGAATGATTTGGCGATGAAATACCAACTGCCTCACATAAATCCATTGAGGGTTTAACCCCCGAAGCCTCCCCTTGAGCCATGCAAAACCGATCTTCAAATTCCAGCCAAAGCGGACTGCGATCGACACCCACCGAGCTTATACAAGTCTTAGGACTGGCTCAAAGAAAGCCAAGCTCCACCCAACACTGGCGGCCAGAGAAGAGACTACCCACAGCAAAAACCAGCCCAGAGAAATGCCCCCACCCAAGACACAACCCCCGCGCCTGAAGAGGAAACACCCTGCAAATAAAACAAATCCCCCACAGCCAAAAACAAACCCCCACCAGGAAAACACAACACCAACCAAGGACCGATCAGGCATGCAGAGAGGGCGCGACCCTCATGCAGGCAGCGTCCTCACGCAGCAGACCGGTGCGCACCATCCGACCCCCCATTAGTTCAATCAAGTGTTGAAAATTTAAATACTTTGGATATTTTTAATTATTTTCCGACACTTCGGGAAATTTATCTAAAATATTCAATGTTTGGAGAAAATGAGAAATAACTTGGGGAATAATCAATTTGCCTTAGATGAAATTAAATTTTGCTGCGATTCGAAGATTAAACGGGTTGGAAAATTAAATTTAATATTCTCCAACATTTTAAAGTGTTCAACACTTAGGCAAATTTTTAGAAAAGAAAGAAAATCTAAAGATTTGGGATGAAGGTGGCGCCTGGATGAAATTAGAAACTTGCCTCAAGGACTTCGAAAAAAGATTAGAAACTTGCCAAACGAAGAGAAGAAAACAATTCTAAAATTGAAAATATTCAAGACAAAAGAAAGCAATTACTAAGAAAATCGCACTTCTCAGCCATATAATGAGTTTCAGCAACTCATTCTTCACAAGTTCGGTTGAGAAGAAGCTTAGCTCTCTCAAATATGCAAGAGATAAATTTTGGAAGAAGAAATATTGAGAGCAATGTCGATTTTTCTCAGTAGAAGAGATAATTTTAAGCTGGAGGGTGTGATTTTTGAAGAAGTAAATTATTTCTTGGCTGAAAGGCTTAACTCTCAGCAAATTGGCGCACCTTTTGATTAAATTTTTAGAAGTTGGAATTAATTCGCAGCCAGAAGATACTCTCGAAGGTTGGAAATCGATCGGCTAGGCTCTTCTATTCTTTTCTAATCTTCTACAGTCATTCTGGCACAAGATTTGTCAAGCACTCAGCGAATTTCTCCACTTTCAACTTGCTTTTTCACAGAAATTCATATTTTAAACAAGCTGAAAGTATAAATTTATTGAATAAAACCCTAGAGTAACCAGATTTTGAAAGTTCTTATATTAATGTTAATTATTTTTGTATTTGCAGGTTAATGACCACCCGGGGAGAACCATCCAGACAAGCACAGATGAAGCTCGCCAGTAAGGGGCTGCAACTGGAGTCCCAAGATTAATTCGAAATGGAAAAATATCACGGACACCAACCTTAGGCACATCGACTTCAAAGAATTTAAAAAAAGGATGTACGGGCACGATGGATTCTTGCCAACACCCATTGCCAGACGGATGATGAGGAACAAAATTGTTCAGGCTGCCGGATTCCCACTAGCAATTGAGTGTGCCGAACTAATGGTAGAGTGCGCCCTTCATTAATGTGCAAGATAGGCAGATTTTTGCACTTGACGGGAGGATACTAGCTCACCTTGGAGAGTTAGCTATACAAGAAGCCTTCAACATCCTGACATATCACATAACTTCCTACAAAACTAAGGAGGATGCAAAAAAATTATATGATGAAAAAATGGACCTTTGTGCCGCAAATATTAATAAGTCATGGCTGGAAAAACCAAGAGCTTCTGCCAAGAAGATGCCCAAGAAGTTACTGCGCACAGACTTTAGAGAAGATTACAGAGACATCATCAACTTGCTGAACATAATGGTTGGCAATCCTTAGGGCACGCCTTTCGAAACATGGATGTACTACTTCATCGAGGAAATCACTGAAAGGGCAAAGATGTTCAATTGGTCTTGTATGGTAAGCAACAACCTGCATGAGCAGCTGGTCAATTTGGAAGAGACAAAGACATTTTACATGAGTTCCTACGTCATTTACATGCTGGCTAGGACGTATCGGTATGCAGGCTTGATTTGCAAAGGTGTGGCTGGCAATGGGGAGAATGAGCTGAAGTCCTATGACTGCTATCCATAGTTGCAGCTAAGTGAGAAAGCCCATTTCAGACGAGCACACGACGCCTTCCTCATGTATATAACAAGAATACTTGACGGAGGAACGCACCAAAGGCTGACTCACGAAGCCAAGAGTTTGATCGGCAAGTACGGATCTTGGTTCATCCAATACCCAAGGTACACGTACATCAGAGTCCAAGGATTCACTGGGAATCCTTATAGATTGCCCATCTTTCCTACCAACAAGATGGTCTTACTTGAGGTACTGAGACAGTTGGAAGAGTATCAAAGCTTCCAAAGAACAAAACAGAAGGCGGCAGTTACTTTCCCCTTTTTCATCGGGAACATGTTGGAATCATGTCCATCGGCACAAGCAACTGAGAGTGCCAAGTTGGAGATACAGCGGTACCCGTTTGCTACATATCAGTCTAGAGGGAACTTTGACCCACATCATCATATCAAGATTGTAGACGGGAGAAAGTACAGGCATAGAGTTGAGTTGGAGGAATTTTGGGCAGATGCTGTGGACGAATACGAGGTTAGATGGAGGCTATGGTCCAGACTGTCGTTGAGCTTGATCAGGACGACTGAACTTTGCCGAGTGCCTGATCAACTCGAAGATGATGGATAGCAAGTACAACCACGTTTTGACGAGAGCCGGACTCTGACCATCAGCCTCTGCCTACTGTAAAATGGTCAGAGTCCGAACATGCAGATTTGAACACCTTGATGAGACCAGTAGTCAAATACTCTCAATGGTGGGTCGACCAATAGGTTCAAGAGCTGAGGCGGAGGAAGGTAACACTTACCTATGACAGATTGAGCGAGATGGAGTCTTACTCCTCAAATGCAGAAGCCTCCCATGGCATAGAATTGATGGAAGCTACTACCTCCAGGAAAAGGAAAGAAGTAGCTGTGGACATAGAACCTATTTAGAAACGAACAAGGATAGAGCCGTCACGCTTTGCCACGTCCAGGAACATTGACGAGATATTGGCCACCATTGATGATTCATTGGTCAACATTGGAAATCCTCCCCCAATTCCTGAGGAGAATGTGGAGCCCATTCAGCTGGATGATGATGAGCCACCATCCCCCACCGGCACAAAAATACTCGGCTTAGATGATGAGATGGGCACCCAAAATGATGATTTTCAGGAGGGAATGATTTCAGCTCTCAGAGGAATTTTGGATGTTCCAAACGGAGAAAATGTGCAGGAGGAAGATGGCATAGAACAACTCACGATCCCTGACTGGTTGAAGGAGAGAATGAAGATACAGGCACCAGTCGAGACACAGGAAGAAGATGATGCAACAGATTTCTTAGCCAGACTTGAGCAAGTTTCAGTCAGGAAGCCGGCTAAGAAGTTTTCCACTATATAGAGGGATGAAGCTAGCAATCGGTCTGTATAGATTGCAGTGCCAATGGTGGACAAGCCGTAGGAGGATATAGCTCCACATGAATATGCCGTCACTACCATCGACTTGGGCCCAACCACAAAAGTCCAAGAATTTGAAGATTTGGACAACTCAGTGTCCACTATCAAGGCAAGGTTGGGAAAGGAAGTGGCGAAGAGGAAAGAATGCCAGAAGGAGATTGAGCGCTTGAAAGAATACATACAGCATTTGACCAAGTCGCTTGATCAAGATAATACATCAGCTCCTCTTCTCCCGAATCAGTCACAGGAAACAGCTAAGGACATGGAAGAAGACATGGTCACAGCCAGGGAAGCCAAAGAGTGGATAGTGGTTAAGGGCGCAGAAGCAGATACATTCCTGGAAAGGTTGACATTAGTCTACGGTCAGGCTACCTCATTGCTTTCCAGAATAACTGCCATGTTGGAAGTTTGGGATAGTCTTCTGGATATTCAAGAGAGGATGATTCCGTGCCTTAGAGTTCTGAAGGGAGTCCCAAAGTAGGAGCTGATTGACAGAGACATCATTGTGGCAGGCGCGGCTTACGATTTTCATACTTGGTATTGGGCTTTGACGGCACGAGGCGAAGTCTTGGAAAGGGCGAGGTCTGACGGGATCAGAGTGAAGGAACAAGTTAAGGAGATCCAAAATAAAATCTTCAACATGATTGCCGACCTGTTAGACAAAGAGGTCATACGAGAAAATGATTTGCAGTTGGAAGGTTTGAAGAATAAAGTTCAAGAAAACTTCTTTTCTATCACGGGGCCTATCTTAAGACAGAGCTGGGTTAGAATGGCGAATTTCTCAGCCATCCGAGAAGCCTTTGTGAGGATTGAGCCAGAATGGGAAAGCACCTTTGCCAGGTTCGCCGAGAGCTTAGACAGGCTGGAGTTTAGGATCGACATGCTCCCATAGGTCACTATGGAAGAGGTTGTCTCAATTGTGTCCAGATTCATTGAACACACGACAACTCGAGAGGATAGGATGTACTTCCTTGAAAGTAGCTCCAGGCGCCACTTCACTATTTGTCAACTCATTGTTTATTGATGTCATTTGGGAAACCCTAATTAGGGTTTAATTGTTTTAATCTTGGCCGTTGGCTTATTTTAATCTGGGCCACTCATTTATTTTCTGAAACTCTATATAAACTTGCGTACTCATTTTCAATTTGTGAAGTGAGTAGTATGAGATTGTTGCGTTATGCCATTTCCATTAATAAAAGCTCTTGTGCATGATTAGCTTTGAATCACTTTTATTATCAAGTGGTGTGCAAGGTTACATATTCTCCTTCAACACTTAGATCAAAGTTAAACTAGTATTTTCATTTGAATGTTTGTTAGTGAATGAAAGATCTGATAGCAGTGATTGATGAAATCTAGTTCATACTTTCTTTGGATAGATGATTTGTATCCAATGCGTAAAATTAGCCCGAGCTTTTAATTTGTGGATGCTTCACTTCAGTCTTATTTTAGACATGAAAACTATAATCACACCCCTTGAAGATTGCACCCACTTTGTGTAGTTGTCCCAGGGAGGCAAAACAAAGTGTGGTTATTTCGTTTCATCCAATCATTGCCATCTCTTGAGTTCTTAGGCGTAAATTAGGCTCCTAAACCCTTATCTTTTTACATTTTTTTTGGAAATCTGAAATACCCCAATGGAAAGAGCAATCAACGCTAGAACAGTCTAAGTCCTTAGCTTGTGAATAAATTCTAACGTAAGTCCCTTTGTGATTACCAACAAATCACAACGCCCATTGATCTTATTCACGTGTCATGACCTGACGAAAGAAACCTTGGAGTTGATATATGATCTTCTTTGCAATCTTAGCATACGCAGCAACTTTGTTCAAGAGAGGATAAAGTGTCTTTGGGCATTTTGTTCTGTGTTCGGTGAGTATTAAAATGCACACCAACAGGTGGTACTACCATCCAGTGTTTACAATGTTAATGCTTAGAAAGATAAATATTTAGTGGTATAACCTTCCGAAGGGTTACAGGATTAGTCCATAAGCATCATTAACACTGAATAACTATTGCATTAATCTGCTAATAAAGATTACAATGCTGATACAAGTGCTGATATGAGAAAATAATGTTGAAAATATCCCAAAGGTATCCCCAATCATGAAATAACCACTCAGCTTGGAAATAACAATAATATACCTCAATGATTGATAGATATCTTGCTGGTACAGGTGTGCAACACATTGGAAATAGCGTTGCAGCAGGTCTGAATTATAACCAATTATCTAGTGAACTCACCAAATCACCTCCAACTCTTCAACAAGATAAAAAACTGATGTATCTTCATTCAAACAGCTCTCTAACCACATCAAATCATCTTGCAAGAGAGATATTCAAAATCTGGAAATGAATTTCAGATTGATATAGGTCTGAATCAGCAAGTAAAGCAAGTATAAACCCACTTGAAACCCTCATAACTCACATTAGATCCAAAATTCCATGAAAATGAAGCTATATATACATTCCTAAACCTTGGGCGCCAACATTTGGAATGATAAAGGGCTGGAAAGTGAGGTGTTGTAGCCTAGGAAACTCCACGTCACCTCCCAGGCAACTGTATGGCCAACAATGAAGGAATGGTACGGTTAGCACTTAGAAAATTCGAGGAATCTTCAACAAACTCTGCAAAAGATCATCAATCACACCAAAAATTCTACAACTACAAGACATCGAATACCTCCATGATTAAAACCAAAACTGAAAGCTCTATTAAAGCACAATGGTGATATCTAAAATGAAATCACTGTAGCCTAGCTAGGGATTATCTTTTAAATCCGAAACTAGAAATCTTGTGAGGGTTTTCGTCCTCAAAAGATTGTGGAAGAATCCAAGTTCAATCCGATAGCATAATATTATCATTCATCAACATATCCAAAAATGAGTTCCAACACCTCCTTTTATAGCTTTTTGGAGGCAATTAAACAATTTAAAAATATAATAATTCACTTTATTTTTCTCACAAAGACCTTTTTTTGAAATAACAATAATATTTTATGAATAAAGGCCCTCTTTCTAGGCGACTAACTTTTAAAACACTGAATCACCTTTCCAACAAGCTATTACACTAGTTGCCCTTCTTATTATTTCTCAACATTAGACAACATTAGTGAAGTATTAATTAATTACTCAATAACTCATCCAAGTTGCAAAAAGCATTGAAACTACATCAAATTAAAAAACTGATTATACTGAGATAATATTGAAGATGAATGACGAAGAATGGTGTCAATCGGGTGGCTTACTAAAAATAGATGCGCTCTCCAAGAAGTTTGGAGAACACCCCAGGAGTTATAAAACACTTTTGAAAGTGTCATTGTGATCCTTACTATAAATTGGGCTCATTGCAACCAATAGAAACCAAAAAATACTAAACTTGAACTCTTCAAGATTTTTGGAGTCCCTTTTTCCTTACCAATTAGCCTATGGGAGCTCAGGAAATAGGCTAAATGTCACCCCAAGTGACTAGGCCTGAGAAGGGAACATTATAGTCCTTCCTCTCCAAAATTGCTTGTCCCCAAGCAATTGCAAAATCTAGATGCTGCAATATCTGCTCACTCTCCCATGTATCATCCTCCACAGGTAAGTTTTTCCATTTCACCAAATACTCTTTGATGGTTCTCTTCCTCAAAGTATGTTCTCCCAAATCAATAATTGCTTCTTGAATCAAAACAAGTTTCCTTTCTTCATCCAAAGGGGGCAACTCAGAAGAGGGTATAACATTATGTCCAAGCGCCTTCTTGAGTTGTGATACGTGGAAGACATTATGCACCTTGTTACTTTTAGGTAGCTCCAACTCATAAGCCACTTCCCTAATCCTCTCAGAGATTTTGAATGGGCCATAAAAACTTGGCTTTAGCTTCTCTAATCCACTTTTCTTGAGAGTAGATTGTCTGTAGGATTGTAACCTCAAATAATCCATGTCTCCAACTTCAAATGCACACTCTACAAGGTGTTGATCTGCATATAACTTTTGCTGACTTTGAGCATGCTGGAGGTTTCCTTCAAGGGTTTCATTATGTCTTGACTTTGCTGCAATAAATCCTTAGCTTGGGGCATTCTACTATCACCAAATGATAAGTTAATGAAGCTACGAGCTTCATACCCATACAAAGCCATAAATGGAGATATCTTAATAGACATGTGATATGTGGAAGTATAATAGTGCTCACCCAAATGTAGCCATCTTACCCAAGTTTTTTGTTGGCCCTAAATATAATTTTTGAGGTAACCTTCCACCCACTTGTCGACTATCTCTGTTTTCCCAATAGTTTGTGGGTAATAACTGGTGCTAGGAGTGAGTTTAATACCACTCAATTGAATAATTTCTGCCAAAACAAACTTAGGAACTTGCTGTCCCTATCATTCACAATGTTGTTTCGCATTCCATGCAACTTGAACACTTCTCTAGATAACAAATCAGCAACCTGGGCTGTTGTAAACATTGTAGAAATAGCAAAGAAGTGTGCAAATTTTGTTAACCTATTAATAACAACATATATATACAATCCTTCTTTGCACTTTTGGAAGATTAGTAATAAACTCCATCCAAAACTTTCCCATTTTTGATTGGGAATTTGCAAGGGCTGCAACAAACCAACAGGAAAAGTGTGTTCATTTTTGTTTTGTTGATACACTTGACATTCTTTGACATACTTCAGGACTTCATCCTCAAGCCCCTTCCATGAAAATCTTTCTCGGATTTGCTTGTAGGTCTTAAAAAACCTTGGTGACCAGCCATAGGGGCATCTTCGAAAGTCCTCAAAATCTTCACTTTGAGTCTTGATTTAGGTACTAGAAGATCCTCTGCATGTGGAAAATCAATTCATTCACCACTTTATATCTTTCATCTTGCAAAGTGCCATCCAAAACACTAGTGGCAAAGGGGTTTTTTGCATACTCTACAAGAATCTATTCCTTCCAATCAACAGTGATCTCCATCATGCAACGCAAATGTGGTCTCCTTGACAAAGCACCAACGATGATGTTCCTCTTCCTTTTGACATATTCAATGTCAAAGTAGTAAGCTTGTAGCTTACTAACCCATTTTTGTTGCATATCATTGAGATCTTTCTGATTAAGGAAATAGTTAAGGTTGTTATGATCGGTTTTAACAATGAACTTATCAACAACCAAGTATTCCCTGAATTTCACCAAAGCCATTATGGAAAGCATCTCCTTATCATAAATTGAGTATCTCCTTTCTCCACCTCTCAATTTTTTGCTTTCGAAAGCAATTGGGTGCTTATTTTTCATTAGGAAAACATCTATTCCTTCACCAAATGCATCACATTCAAGTTCAAGTAGCTTGGAGAAATTAGGTATGGCTAAAACAGGACATGTTCTCATGATTTGCTTGAACTGATTGAAAGTTTGTGCTGCATTAGACCATACAAATGCCCCCTTTTTGGTAAGATTACTAAGTGGGGCAGCCAACTGTGGAAAACCTTTCACAAATCTCCTGCAGAAGCCACAAAGACCAAAGAATACATTCAATTGTGTTAATTATGATTAAATTGATCAGATTATAAACAGATCAATGAACTTGGAATTTATGAAGTTGATATCAGATCAAATCTTGGAAGTATTTATCATGAATTTACTTGTCTGAATTTCTTTCTATGATATTCGATCCTCAAGAGCAGAACATTTATTTATTTCGATGTCTGTTCTTGTGGATCGGCTCTGTTATAAATACAAATGGGAGACACGTCCCATGAGCGGACATGTCTCCACAAAGTGGAGACACGTCCGCTCATGGGACATGTCTTAAGTATTGTGTCTCTTCGTCTAACTAAGACAACCGATCATCAATCGGTTTAGTTACTTAGCAAACATGAAGGTTCGATTTATATTTATCTTTGTACAAAAAAATGTTATCCAATCTGGAACTCGATCTGGATATTATATGCAATTAATATCCTCTAAATGCAGATCGAAACTATACTTGGGATGTAGTGATTTCGATATATATAAATGATGATGTTGAATATATTTGATCATCATTTATATCTGACTGATGCTATCTTATTTCAACACTCCCTCTTAGCTAGGGAAGATAACTCTAACCAAGTATATAGTGATATCACCTTACTCGTGATATTAGGAGATATGGTATGCTTCTAAGAGTGTTAAGTCACATAACATTCTTCATAACACATCTTCATTATGGTATGTGCATTGACATCAAGTCTCATGATGTCTACCATAATAAATCATGGCATATCCACGAATACATTTATCCACCATGATTATCCCATAAGGATCATAATGATCTTCAACTGATATCAAGTCTCATGATATCTATCAAAATGTCCACGAGATACTATCATGACATATCCACAGATATCAAGTCACATGATATCCATCATGATAGTGAAACTAGTCATTGTAGATTCGTCACCTTACAATGTCAAATACAAGTGTTCATTATCGGAAAGATCGTCACCTTTCAATAATGTACATAGGGGGAGAGGACCCATAAAGTCATGGAGTCACACACATGACAAAAGAGTTTACACATTAAACATCTTTTAAATATATTTGTACAAAATAAACAATTTGAATCTCAATCTCAATAATAATTTACATTTCAACCATACCAAGTTTCTTCCTAAAGTGTTCAACTTTAACTTTGGAGAGAGGCTTGGTGAGAATGTCTGTTGTTTGATCATTTGTACTAATATACTCCAACTAGATCACATTCCTTTCTACCACGTCTCTTACATAGTGGTAAGGGATCTCTACATGCTTTGATCTATCATGGAATACTGGATTCACTAAAAGCTTAATGCAACTCTGATTGTCATAGTGGATAATAGTAGGATTCAGGGACTCACCAAATAATCCCACAAGCAATTTCCGGAGCCATACTGCTTCTCTTGCTCCCATAGAGGCTGCAATATATTCAGCTTCTATTGAGCTTTGTGCCACTGAAGATTGTTTCCTGCTGATCCAAGAGATCATAGCCGATCCTAAACTGAAGCAACATCTTGATGTGCTTTTCCGATCAATTACACTTCCAGCCCAATCTGAATCAAAGTATCCATGTAAATCTAGGTTGACATTCCTGTATTTAAGACCATATCCAATAGTACCTTGAAGGTATCTCAATATATGCTTCACAGCAACAAGGTGAATTTCCTTTGGCTCACACATAAACTGGCTTAGGGCATTCACTGCATAGCAAATATCCGGTCTGGTGTTAACCAAGTACATTAATGATCCAATTATATGTCTACAGAGAGTAGAATCTGCAAATTTTGATTCTGCTACTGCTTCTTTCAGTTTGTGTAAGTTGGTTTCCATAGGTGTAGACATGGGTCTATAGTCTAATATCCCAAATCTCTTTAGAATATCAATAGTATACTTTCCTTGATTTAGAATGATACCATCTGATTTGTGCTAGACTTCTAACCCCAGGAAGTAATGTAAAATGCCCAAGTCTTTCATGTCAAATTTTGAAGCTAGTTCCTTTTTACATTGAGTAATAAGGTGATCTTCTCTTGTTATTAGCAGGTCATCAACATATAAAATTAGTATTAACATATCACCTTTAATTACCTTAAAATAGAGATTTGGATCTGCATCATTCTTGGAAAATCCTAGTCCCAAAAGATAGCTATCAATTCTTTCATACCAGGCTTTGGGAGCTTGTTTAAGTCCATATAGAGCTTTCTTCAATCTGCATACATGTGAGTCTGCTTTATGTATCACAAAACCTTTAGGTTGCTCTAAATAGACTTCTTCTTCAATGGTCCCATTCAAGAAAGCAGTTTTCACATCCATTTGATGGATCTTCTAGCCTTTAGCTGCTGCAATAGCTATTACTGCTCTCACAGAGGTGTACCGGGCAACAAGTGCAAATGTCTCTTCATAATCAATACCTTTCTTTTGTGAGAAACCTCTGGCCACAAAACGTGCCTTGTGTTTCTCTATACTACCATCAGCAGCATGTTTGATTTTGAAGAGCCATTTGGAAGAGACAACAGATTTCTCCTTTGGTCTAGGTACTATATCCCATACATCATTTTTCAAAATGGACTAATTTTCTTCTGTCATAGCATCTTTCCACACTTGATGCTTGAGAGCTTCCGTAACACTAGTTGGTTCTAAACTAATGATCTCATTCATTAAGGCAACATAGCTTGAGAATCTTTTGGATCTCTTACTTTCTCTAAAAGTTCCTTTGAGTGCTACATGATTCTCAGCTTCCTTAATCATCTTTCTAGCCCAAAGTGGTCTCCTCTTGCTGTTGTTATTAGGATTCTCTTCTGGAGCAGTTTGGTTTTCATTTATGATTTCTTTAGGATACTCCCTCTGAATCTCAGGAGCAGGATCCTCCTCCACGACTTTAGGAGAATCTTGAATTTCTATCTCATTAGAACTCTTTGCCCTTTTGAAAGCAATGTCTTCCTCAAAGATGACATCTCTACTTAGTTCAATTTGTTTATGTCCGGATATGTATATTCTGTAAGCTTTTGAGGTTTCACTGTAGCCCACAAATATCCCTTTCTTTCCAGTAGGTTCTAATTTAGATCTCTTTTCTTTAGGTATATGAATGTAGACAGGGCAACCAAAGATCCTTAAGTGACTTATGTCAGGTTTTACACCAGTAAATTCTTCTTCAGGAGTCTTGTTATCTAGATGTGAGTGGGGAAATCTATTTTGAATGTAGACAGCTGTCCTAGAGGCTTCTGCCCAAAATGAAGTTTCTATGTTTTGGTCGAACAACATTGCTCTAGCAACTTCTACAATAGTTCTATTTTTCCTCTCAGCAACACCATTTTGTTGAGGATTGTAGGCTACAGTAAACTCCTTAATCCCAACATTTACACAAAATTCCTTAAATATTTTTGAGGTGTATTCCTTCCCATTATTTGTTTTTAGTATTTTGATTTTCTTCCTGGAATAGTTTTTTGTAAGAGCTTTGAACTCCTTAAACCTTTTAAGGATTTCTATCGACTCTTTACATTTTAGAAAATATATCCAAGTCTTCCTAGAGAAGTCATTTACAAATATTACATAATATAAGAACCCTGCTATGGAGGGTACAAACATGGGTCCACATAAGTTAGAGTGTACTAGTTCTAATACCTTTCTGGTTTTACTCAAACTATTTTGGAAGGTCCCCTTTGTATTCTTCCCTAGGGCACACCCTTTGCATGCTCCTTCATGAATTTGTTTTAGTTTGGGCAATCCTGTTACTAATTTTTCTACAAAAGGTAGGGCACGGAAATGAATATGTCCTAATCTTCAATGCCAAATTTCATTTGAATCAGAGGTCTCATGAATAAGAGCTTGTTTAGTGTTAGTGCACAGTTTGTAGAGATATCCTTGTCTTATATCTATAGTTTGTACTTTCTTTATAGTGGAGTTCTTTGGCCATGCTAGAACTTTTCCATCCATAAAGGTAACCCTATATCCGTTGTCTTCAAGAGCAAAAATGGATATTAGATTCCTCTTTATTCCTAGTACAAACAATACTCCAGTGAGTTGTAGAGAGAGGCCAGACTTCAAATTTATGGTGCAAGTTCCAACCCTCTTTATTGAATGTGCAAAATCATCCCCAATAGTTACTTCTTCGTCAGTTTCTTCTATCATAGTATCTAGGTGTTCTCTGAACCCTGTGATGTGCCTTGATGAACCATTATCAATTACCCAGTTGTTGACTTTGTTTGATACTTGGCTTGATAATGTTGAGTAGAAGACAAATTTCTCAGAATCATATTCTGTATTTGTCTTTCCAACTTTAGCAAATGATGCTTGTTGTTTTGTTCTATCAGGGCACTTCATTGCATAGTGTCCATATTGATCACATCTGAAACATTGTATTTGGGTGATGTTTTTCCTTTTCTTGAATGATCCCTTTCCATAAGAATTCTTCTTTCTCTTGAAGTTTTTCTTCTTACCTTTCTTATGAGAATTTGTGTTTAGCACATGAATATCCTCATCTATGGGTTTTTGATTGTTTTCTTATGTCATTAGTCTTGTTTCTTCTTGTAAGCAATCTGTTCTTAGCCTATCAAATTTAGGGAGTTTTGATCTTGCACTTATTCCTTGAACAAATGACTCCCATGAGTTTGGTAGGCCACCTAGAGCTATTAGTGTTAACTCCTTGCTATCAATTTGATATCCGACTGTTGACAGTTGATTTCTTAGTTCATTGATTCTCATGAAATATGTATTAATAGATTCTCCCTTGTTTATTTGAACATGA
Source organism: Sequoiadendron giganteum (assembly GCA_007115665.2). Lineage (NCBI taxonomy): Eukaryota > Viridiplantae > Streptophyta > Pinopsida > Cupressales > Cupressaceae > Sequoiadendron > Sequoiadendron giganteum. The sequence goes on from CM021102.1 coordinate 111,646,343, forward strand.
TTAAGTTGCCTCTTTAGAGCAAGGGTCCTACTGCTGGTGTTGTTTATTTCAAAGGTGCTTTCAAGGGATTTAAACATTTGATATGCAGTCTCATGTTTAGATAGAATAGGTACTATATGGTCCTTAATTGCATCTACTATAATTTTCATAGATTTCTCATCTTTCTCAATCCATTGAGATTTCTCCAGATCACTCTCTGGTTCTATCTTGTTTTCTTTCACAAATGAGTCTAACTTATTTTCTTTCAGAATCTTCATGATTCTGAATTTCCATGAAGTAAAGTTGTTTGCACCTTCAAGACAATCCTCAAATCTGATTACACTTGACATTATGAAGAATGAAATGTGTTTGTGATTTCAAGAGAAAATACAATTTTAAATAATCTGATATCTGGATTTAATCGGATCTTTCTCAACGTGGCTCTGATACCATGTTAATTATGATTAAATCGATCAAATTATAAATAGATCAATGAACTTGAATTTATGAAGTTGATATCAGATCAAATCTTGGAAGTATTTATCATGAATTTACTTGTCTGAATTTCTTTGTATGATATTCGATCCTCAAGAGCAGAACATTTATTTATTTAGATGTCTGTTCTTGTGGATCGGATCTATTATAAATACAAATGGGAGACACGCCCCATGAGCAGACATGTCTCCACAAAGTGGAGACACGTCCGCTCATGGGACGTGTCTTAAGTATTGTGTCTCTTCGTCTAACTAAGACAACCGATCATCAATCGGTTTAGTTACTTAGCAAACATGAAGGTTTGATTTATATTTATCTTTGTACAAATAAATGTTATCCAATTTGGAACTCGATCTAGATTTTATATGCAATTAATATCCTCTAAATGCAGATCGAAACTATACTTGGGATGTAGCAATTTCGATATATATAAATGATGATGTTGAATATATTCGATCATCATTTATATCTGACTGGTGCTACCTTTTTTCAACAAATTGTGAAAGATTTGTAGGTGGAGGCCAATCTAAAATTGCCTTGATCTTTTCTTGATCAATGCTTACACTCTTTGAGTTGATTATATGAACAAGGTACAAGAGCTCAGTCATTCCAAACTCGCATTTTGACTCCTTAGCAAACAAAGATTCAGCCTCAAGGATACCTGGAACTTCATCCAAATGCCTCATGTGCTGGTTCCAAGTTTTATTGAAAATCAAGATATCAAAAAATATTAACACAAACTTCCTTAGTTGCTTATTGAACACTTGATTCATGCAAGATTGAAATGTTGTAGGAGCAGTGGTTAACCCAAATGGCATAACCAAGAACTCATAGTGACTAAAATGGCATATGAAGGCAGTCTTGTCTAAATCCTCTTTACGAACCCTTATCTGATGATAACCAAATCTCAAATTTATCTTTGAGAAGTAGACAACTCCATGTAGCTCATCAATCCTTGAAATAGTCTTCTTGGTTAGAGCCCTATAATCTATGCACATACACATAGTTCTATCCTTTTTTTTCACCAACACAACTGAAGAAGAAAAAGGGCTCTTACTTGGATGGATATGTCCCATCTCTAAATGCTCTTTGATTGCTTTTTCATTCTTGTCTTTGTTTCTTTTGGGATGTTGGTAGGGAGTGGTGATGACAAGTTTGGCTCCCTCTTCCAATTCTATCACATGCTCAATGCCTCTTTCAGGAGGCCTTCTAGGAGGTATACTACTGAAAACCTTGCTTCGCTTGGTTAGCAAAGCTTCATCCGGATGATAACTTCTCTTTTCTCCTTCATGAATGGTAGGTATAATAACACATTATGTTGCCCACTCAACTTAGTCATGGCGAATCAACCTCTCCATTTTTTTGAAGGTGACAATATGTGGGCGTACATTTGACATTCCCCTTAGCACCACTTTTTCTCCATTGGAATGGAACTTTAATTCTATGGTCTGAAAATTCAATGTTATCTCACCCAGAGATCACAACCATTGAATGCCTAACACAACATCTTTATAACTGATGCTCACAACATAGAAATCATCCTTGACCTCATAATTGCCCAATTGAAGGCTCATTTGAGGTATTCTCCTTGTGCAAGTGATGGTAAAACCATCCGCTACCATAACCTTCAAACCATTGACATCTTCAGCCTTGAGTTCTCTATGAGCTACTACTCCATCAATAAAATTATGTGTAGCTCCAATGTCAATTACTTCCAGTACCCACTGCCCACATAGGACTCCATGTATTCTAAATGACTCATGTTTCTAAAAACTAGAAAGTTGGGCAAGAGTGCCTTCACTTTCCTTCTCTTCTTCTGATGCTTTAGATGACTCTTCTTCTTTTTCCTCCAAATCAGATTGCTGGTCTGATTTTTCTGATGCTAATTCATCAATTGAATAGAACTCTAATTGATGAGCTTTGTCCTTTTCGAAACATTTATGGCCTAGGGCCCATTTGTCCTTGCAAGTGAAGCAGAAATTTCTTCTTCCTAATCTCATTTCAGAGTTCTTCATCCATTTTTATTCTGGTCTTTTTGGACTTATTTGAATCTTTATGAAAATGCTTCTTGTCCTTCTTGTGCTGGAAGGTTCTTGATTGAAATTTATTTCTTGGAGCAGCAAACTCCACGCTCCTTGCCTTCCTTATAGCCTCCTGTAGAGTTGGTGAGTCAAAGGCTTTAGCCCATCCTCTAATTGGCTCCATTAGTACTTCATTGAAAAGGACCACAAGTCTCCTCTCTATAATGTTTGGAACCATAACAGAAAGTCTTTGGAACTTTGATATGTAGGCATCAATGCTACCATGTTGTCTTAATTCTGCAAGCTCTCTAAATTGCATCTAGGGCCCTTTTTGTCAAATCTCTCGATGAGCTTGTTTGTAAACTCATCATAGGCGGTGATCAAATTGTGGCCTAGTCTCACCAAGCCAAGGTACCACCACTCATGTGTTGCAACCTCCTCTGGCATGGGTCTTAAATGCAACTAATTATCCAACTTTTGAACCCAAGCATGAGTTGTGCACTTCTCACTTCCGTCAAAGTGAGCTAAAGTCACCTTCCTAAGAGCTTGTTGATAGTCCCTTTTCATTATAGGACCTTGGTGTTAGTTTTAGGATTAGAAATGAAATAAGCATAATAACAACACAAGAACAATGAACATAACAAGATACCCTGGGAAAACCCTCCTTCTCGAGGGAGAAAAACCCAACAAAATATAACTCTTATATATAGGATCAATAAGAGCAGAAATCTGCTTTACAATTAGACCCTTCTCAAGGGCGAATTAATACAATGAATAATAGCACCTATCCTTTGATGCCAAGATAAATATGTATCTCCTTGAAGTCGATCTGCTTCTACAAGATGATAATCTGCTGCTGAAGGGCGAACTTCTGCTCTGTAGAGAATGTGTAAAATGTATGTCTTGAAATGACAAGTCTTCTCCTTGCTTATATACAAAGCAAGGTGACTTTTCATCTAGGTCGGCTCCCTTAGATGAAAATAATATAAAATATAAATTGCAATAATTAAGGCCGACTTGCCTTATTAATTATTTATCATTTAATTTTGAGAGAAAGATATATCCCACCACTATAACATCAACACTCGGTTCTCAAATATTTTGCCACCTCTCTTCTTCTTTTGGTTCATGAATTGCTCTAAAGTCAAGATGTCACAGATCTCCATTGGAAGAGTGACATATTTCACATAGCTTTCCCTCACTTCATTTGCCATCAGAATTTGGGCTTTTGGAACAACTTGAGCCTCTTCCCTATGAATGAATGTAGGTTGGAGTGGTCTAGGAACATACCCAAAAGCTGCTCCAATAGTGTGATCGTTGTTACTCTGGTGGTTATTGTTGTTAGAACCACTAGTTTCACCATTCTGAATTGGAGGAGTTTGAGGTATGTTCTAATTCATTTTGGCCAACATTTTCGACATCATGTTAAGCATGGCAACAAACTTTCTTTCTTCTCTAGAATTTAGATTGTGGTGGGGTTGTACCCTTATGTCTATTTGACATGTTTCTTGTTGAAACCTCACTATCAATTGTAGGACTTTGACGTGCAGCTAGGGCCTTTGACAAAGTCTCTTCTATAGGATTTTGTGGCAGCTGATAGGATTGTCTTCTTTGTTCTCTGTTGTAGTACCTGAATTCTGTTTTACTCATAGGAAAAACAGCTACAAGATAGAGTTAGATACATAGACTAGCAAGATCACTAGCTTTGATATGATTGTATTATCCACCTTAGATTTTTGTTTTGAAAATTATTGCAAATTGGAAATGAGATGTAGTTAGCTTCCTTCACACTTCTAATCACCCAGTTACTGATAAAAGCAAGGTGTTGAGGATTACAAATTCACTAAAAATAGTAGCTGAAAGCATAGTTGAAAAACTCGTACTCGGCAATAACTCAACAAGCCCAAATTTTTTAAAAACTTGGGACTCGGCAAAAACTTGGGGAAAAACTTGGCAATTTTATCATACAGTTTAAAATACATAAATTTTTGAAAATATTCTTCAAAAACACATATTACTAATTTTGTAGAGCATATTGTTGATTTCCATCATATATAAATCAAAATTAGAGTTTAATACATATCATAGACCAAAAAATGAGTTCAATTGCTAAATGAGTTACAATGCCACTTCCACTTCCACTAGCCATGTCATATGTAGAAGCTGCCTCATCTAAAGAGATTTTTGGCAAGTAGTGCAATAATAATGTCTAAGTTAGCACACTCAAGAGTTATATTTTAAATTTTCAAGTCCTCATCACCCCATCATTGTAATCAATTTTCTTTTTTGACAAGAGATCCCAATAACTAATGGGGATTTGGGAATGGAGATACCAATGGGGTTGAAGGCCAATACCCCTCATGGGGGTTTGGGGGCAATGCCCTTAATGGGGTCAAGTGACAATGCCCCTCATGGGGGTTTGGGGGCAATGCCCTCAGTGGGGTGAAGTGGTAATGGCCCTTGTGGGGATTTGAGGGCAATGCCTCCAATGAGATCAAGGGGTAGTGCCCCTTGTGGGGGTTTGGGAGCAATTCTCCCATTGGGGTCAAGAGGCAATGCCCCTTGTGAGGGTTTGGGGGCAACGCCCCCAATGGGGTCAAGGGGCAGCGCCTCTTGTTGGGGTATGGGGGTTAAGGCCTTTGAAACCACACAAACCTTCATTGCTAGTCACCATGTCACTGCATGCTCTAAGTCACCAATCACGTGTGAAAATGAAGTAAAAATCACATTTAAAAAAAATTGTAGGCAAGAAAAAAAAATAATATAAATTACGACGAGTTATTGACAAAAAACTCATGCTTTTTCCGATTACTTGTGAGTTTTTAGCAGAAAAATCACCGCAAGTTTTTCAAAAACTTCTTGGCGAGTTTTTGGGCAAGTAACTCGCCTGACCATTTGGCTCGTGAGTGCTCGATTTTTGCAACTATGGCTGAAAGTATATATCCACTTATTTAGTGGGAATGTTTATACAATGCTAGACATGTAAAAATCAAGCTTCTTCCACTTTCCAATAGTGAGCGAGTACAGAAAAAATGAGAACTCTTCCACTTATTGAGCAAAACATAAGCAAGTCATCCATTTATTCAGTGGTGAGTGATTATAGATAAACCACTTTTCTAGTGGGGTAAGTATCTACAATAAACAAAATCCACTCATTGGCAGTACTATCATCCAGTGTTACAATGTTAATGCTTAGAAAGATAAATCTTTAGTGATACAACCTTCCGACCAAAGGGTTACAGGATTAGTCCATAAGCATCATTAACATTGAATAACTACTGCAATAATCCGTTGATAAGGATTACAATGCTGATATGGGAAAATAGTGTTTAAAACACCCCCAAAGGTACCCCCAATCATGAAATAGCCAACCAGTTTAGAAATAACAATAATATGCCTCAATGATTGATAGATATCTTGCTAGTACAGGTTTGCAACACACTAGAAATAGTGCTGCAATAGGTCTGGACATCAACCAATAATCTAATGAACTCACTAAATCACCTCCAACTCTTCAACAAGATAAAAAACTGATGTAACTTCACCCAAGCAGCTCTCAAACCACACCAAATCACCTTGCAAGAGAGATTCAAAATCTGGAAATGAATTTTAGACTGATATAGGTCTGAATCAACAAGTACAAGAAGTAAAAACACACTTGAAACCCTCATAACTCACTACAGATTCAAAAGTCCATCAAAATGAAGCTATATATACATTCCTAAACCTTGAGTGCCAACATTTGTAATGATAAAAGGCTGGAAAGTGAGGCGCTTTAGCTTAGGAAACCCCACGTCACCTCCCAAGCAACTATATGACCAACAAAGAAGGAATGATATGCCAACACTTAGAAAATTCTAGGAATCTTTAGAAAACTTTGCAAAAGATCATCAATTACACCAAAAATTCTGAAACTAGAAGATATCGAATACCTCCAAGATTAAATCCAATGCTGAAAGCTTTGTTATAGCATAGTGGTTATCTCTGAAATGAAATCACTCTAGTCTAGCTAGGGGCTATCTTTCAAATCCGAAACTAGAAACCTTGTGAGCTTTTTTGTCCTCGAAAGATTGTGGAAGAACCCAAGTTCAATCCGACAACATAACGTTATCATTCACCAACATATCCAAAAATGAGCCCCAATACCTCCATTACAAGTTTTTGGAGGGAATTAAACAATTTAAAAGTATTAATTCACTTTATTTCCCTCACAAAGACCTTTTTTTGAAATAATAATAATATTTCATAAGCAAAGGCCCCCTTTCTAGGCAACCAACTTCTAAAATACTTCACTTTTCCAATGAGCTATTACACTAGTTACCTTTTTTATTATTTCTCAACATTAAACATTAGTGAAATATTAATTAATTACTCAATAACTCACCCAAGTTCCAGAAAAAAACTGAAACTGCATCGGATTAACATGCCGAGATGATATTGGAGATGAATGATGAAGAATGGTGTCAATTAGGTGACTTACTAAAAATAGATGCGCTCTCCAAGAAGTTTGGAGAACACCCTAGGTGTTAGAAAACACTTCTAAAAGTGTCATTGCGATCCTTACTGCAAATTGGGCTCAATACAACCAATAGAAACCGAAAGAAACTGAACCTAAACTCTCCAAGATCTTTGGAGTCCCCTTTTCCTTACCAATTAGCCTATGGGAACTCGGGAAATAAGCTAATTGTCACCCAAAGTGATTAGGCCTAAGAAAGGAACATTACATTTACAATGAAAAAATATCATAGAATTGATCAAGCCAAACCAAATGATAGTGAATGCAAATTCCAATCAAGCTAAACAGGTTGAATGTAAGTGGAAGTGTGTGAATACCAAAATGGTGGACTAATTCACCCTATTCTGATACACACCTTGCAAGGTGGGAAATGTGCTTAAAGTAAAGAAAGGAACCATCGGATTAACCGACTAGGATTTATTACAAGGAAAGGTGGGATTCGGCAGTAAACCATCCATGACCTTCAGTTAGAAAGAACAATTATTGGTGGTGAATTGTCTAGTATTACAATCTTGGAAGGGAAACTATTATTTAACTTCAATATCCAATCCCAAGTAATTTACAAACTATTATTCAACTTTCAAGAAAGAAGGCATTTTGTGAAACAGTAGGTATGATGCTGAAAGCACATAAATTTTATCTAGAATGATGTAATACATTGATGAAGTCAACACCCCATTGCTTTTCTACCTGATAACCACTAAAATCTGCCCAATATACTGATGAAGACTGAGACTAATCTACTCTGAAATGCATCTTTGATAAATACCTCTTAAATAATACTGAAAATTGCATTTAATTCCTGTGATCTGCAATTACTTAAATATTATTTCTTAAAACAACAATCTGCGTAAATGACCAGCCAGTCTGGAGCAGAATTAACGACTTATATAGGCAAAGCATTGGACCATATATAGCTACCAGATCATGATCCTCCTTTATGATGTTCCTTTCCTCAATGGAAATTGGAAACAAGGCTTTGTTTGAAGGCAGCAAATCAACAAAGGTTTCATGTCCCCCAAAATTGTAGCATTAAGATACAAAGCATCAAAAACAAAATAAATAAAACACATATAAAGAATTTAACTATTTGATATTATTATAATTATAATTATCCAAGATAATAATTATAAATATTAAATATAATATTGTCATTTCCAAAGTATAAATACTAAATATTATACACCAATATAAAAGATTGTAATACATTGAAATAAAATAATAAAATGTTGTTATTATACTTTAATAATTAAAATATTAAAATTCAAATAAATAAACATAAAAAATAAAATAACAGATATTACATTTGTTGACTAAAATAAACAAATAACAAAATAAAATAAAGAAATATAAAGTCCTGAAATGTGCTAGTCAATTTTTTCTTTGAATTTTCACAATCACAACTAGTACTAAGCCAATTGATTATTGTTAGCTCCAAAAAATAAGCAAACTGAAAAAACACTCAACACCAAGAATGTGCCCTAAAACCCGATGTGGGTGAGGGGCTAGCATATGGTGGAGGATAATGCTTGATAATTGAAAGTTAGTTACAGCTGAAAGTAATGAGGCAGTGAACCAGCCATGTACAATCTCCACACTTCCACTTATTCAGTGGGGGAAAAAAAGAAACAAAGCAAACTAATTCATCCGTTGCGGTAGGCATCCACTTGTGAGTGGGAATTCACCACTTTTCAGTAGGTACAATTGAGAGATTATTGAGTTCTTTTTCTACACTGGTGGTATACCATCCAGGGGTTACAAATATGAGAAATTAAGCACAAGTAAGCAGTAAAGGATGACTGAAACAGTACTACTGTTAACAGTTTTACAATGTAAAGAACTGCTGCAAATTACAAGTGATTACAATAGAATTGAAGCACAAGAAATATATGGTCACCCACTCTAGAATTCTCTCAATTATTGAAGGAATAAACTGAAAGCAAGACTGAAATAATTCTGATATAAAATCAACAAACTGAAAGTTTGAACTAGCAACCTAAGTGTTGATGAATGATAGCTTAGGTCAGATATAAATGTTTATTGCCTAAGGCATCATCTTCATTTATATTAGATCAGTTTGCTCTTCATACTTATATTTCTGAAATAAGTAAATTCTAATTTATAATGTGTGTATAAAATCGAAATATTAAATGATGTTAATATAAATCGAAATATTAATGATGTTAATATAAATCAGAACTTACCTTTTAATCGCCATTTGAAGAAAGGATATGATTAAGGTTACTAACCGATTGGTAATCGGTTTATCTTAGACCCGCACGCTCATAAGAGACACGTCCCATGAGTGGACGTGCCTCCACTTGTGGAGACACGTCCTCTCATGAGACGTGTCTCTTAGAGGCGAGTCTTCTTCATACTAAAGGGAGTTCAATTAGTGATATGCCAACATCGAAATTTATAAATGTTCTACAATCAGCACATTCAACAAAAGAAAAGAAATCTGGAAATCGTGTTTACTTAGAATTCTCACATAGAATTTCATTCTTCAGTTTTTAACCTTAGATTTTAGGATCCTATTTGATGCAGATTTGATTACATTTACATGGTATCAAAGCCAAGTTGTGTGAATCCAAATCAGATTGCTCAGAAATTCGTATTTTCTAAAAATTGAATTCACATCACATTCTTCATAATGTCAACTGTGATCAGATTTGAAGATCGTCTTGCAGGAGCAGATAACTTTACATCATGGAAATTTAGAATCATGATGATCCTAAAAGAGAATAAACTAGACTCACTTGTGAGAGAAAATAAAAGGGAACCTGTGGCTGAACTTGAGAAAAATCAATGGATTGAAAACAATGAAAGAGCCATGAAAATCCTTGTAGATGCAGTTAGGGATCATATAGTGCCTATCTTAGCAAAACATGAAATTGCATATCATATGTTTAAATCCCTTGAGAGTACCTATGAGATCAACAACACCAGTAGGACTCTTGCATTAAAGAGGCAAATCAACAATGCTCAAATAAACAAAGGAGAATCAATCAACGCATACTTCATGAGGATCATTGAACTAAGGGATCAATTATCCACAACTGGATATCTGATTGATAGCAAAGATTTAACTCTAATTGCACTAGGAGGCTTTCCAAACTCATGGGAGTCATTTGTTCAAGGAATAAGTGCAAGATCCAAACTCCCTAAGTTTGATAGGCTAAGAATTGACTGCCTTCAAGAAGAAACAAGACTCTCCACAAAAGAAAATAAACAAAAGAACTTAGATGAAGACATTCATGTACTCAACACATCGTCCAATAAAAGGAATAAGAAAAACTCCCACCAGAGAGGATTTTTTAAAAGAAAGAGAAATTCCAATGGAAAGGAATCTTTTAAAAAGAAAGACATCTCTCTAGTGCAATGCTTTAGATGTGATCAATATGGTCACTATGCAATGAAGTGCCTTGACAGATCTAAACAACAAGCATCTTTTGCCAAAGTAGGAAAGACAAATTCAGATCATGAATCTGAAGACCTTGTGTTCTAGGAAAGACAAATGGATATAGAGTTAACCTTATGGATGGGAAAATTCTAGCATGGCCTAAAAACTCAACTATTAAGAAAATTCAAACTATTGGTGTAAGACAAGGGTACGTTTACAAACTATGCACTGAAGTCTAAAACCATCCCATGAAGGAACTTGTAAAGGTTGTGTCTTAGGAAAGAAAATAAAACCTTAAAGACGGATAATAGAAACCTACACCTCTAAAATTTAAGGAATTCTGCATGAGTGCTGGAATGTAGAGGGAGTTCACAAGTTGCTTGACCTTAACATTGAAACCATTCAAGAGGGCAAGAAGTTCTAGTGAGATAGAAACCTACTCCCCTAGAGTACCTGAAGAGGAACCTGCTCCTGAGATTCAGAGGGAGCATCTTGAGGAAATGCCACATGAACTACCTTCTAAATCAGATGCGAATACAAATGGCAACGGCAGAAAGAGACCACTTTGGGCCAAGAAGATGATCAAAGAAGCCGAGGATCATACAACACCCAAAGGAATGTTCAGGGAGAGTAAAAGACCCAAACGGTTCTCTAGCTATGTTGCTTTAATGAACAAAATCATAAACTTAGCACCTGCCAATGTTATAGAAGCCTCCAGACATCAAGCTTGGAAGGATGCAATGACAGAGGAATATTAGTCCATCCTAAAGAATGATGTATGGGATATAGTGCCTAGACCAAAAAGAGAAATCTGTTGTCTCTTCTAAATGGCTCTTCAAAATCAAGCATGCTGCTGATGGCAGTATAGGAAAACATAAAGCACGTTTTGTGGTTAGAGGTTTTCCTCAAAGGAAGGCATTGATTATGAAGAAACATTTGCACCTGTTGCCCGTTACACATCAGTGAGAGCAGTATTAGCCATTGCAACAGCTAAAGGTTGGAAGATCCATCAAATGGATGTGAAAACTGTTAGTGTTTCTTAGATCAGATTATTTAATCAATTGAACAAAAGAAATGCAACACATAAGACAATGAACACAACAAGATACCCTGGGAAAACCCTCCTCTTGAGGGAGAAAAACCCAGCAAATATATCTCTTATATATTGAAGGAATAAGAGCAGAAATCTGCTTGAACTCAGGCCCAACACAATGCCGAATTTGATACAATGAATAATAGCACCTCTCCTAGATGCAAAGATACAAATGAATATGTTTCTCCTTGAAATCGTCTGCTGCTACAAAATGATGATCTGCTGTTCAAGTATGAACTTCTTCTAGGAATGCGAATCCAAGTATGAGCTTCTTCTATGACTGCGAATCCAAGAATGAACTTCTTCTATGACTGCGAATTCTGCTCTGCCAAAATAGCGAACTTCCTTTTTGTGTATTCGAATCTGTATGAACATCAAAAGGTAACCTTGTATATATACCTTCTTGGCGCCTCTTCATATAGGTCGGCCTTTGAGCAAGTAATGATAAATGAATAAATGTGACTTAGGTCGGCCAGTCAACAAGGGAAGGATATAACACAAAATAAGGTCGGCTCTAGATAATATTTAATATAATCTTTCTTGGAAAGTGCAGACCGACGCTGTACTTAACATCAACACTCCCTCTCAGCTAGGGATGAACTTTCATCTGCACAAGACACATTAGGTTAGAATGAAAACAAAATAGAATATCACCTCAACGTGATATCAACCATTATGGCTACTCCCATAGATGGTATAAACTCATCACGGATTCTCTCACGTGATGTTTGTCATGGAGTCGCACACATGACATCCACCATAGCTTCTCCCAGAGGGTGGAAACAAGGGCTTTCACCTCAACTCTCTCTCATCAGAGAATTGCATTATCAAGGACTTACACCTCAACTCTCTCTCAGCAGAGAATTGTATTAACAAGGGCTTGCACCTCAACTCTCACTCAGCAGAGAGTTGCATTCTCAACAAGGATCACTGATTACTGAGACTCTTTCTCAGTCAAGGCTGCATTCTCCACCATACCAAGTTTCTCTCGGAAGTATACAAACTTCATCCTGGCGAGAGGCTTGGTGAGAATGTCTGCCGTTTGCTCTTCAGTGCTGATATACCTCAACTGTATAGCTTTCCTTTGCACCATATCTCTAATATAATGGTACTTGATCTCAACATGTTTTGTTCTGTCATGAAACACAGGATTGACAGAAAGCTTCACACAACTTTGATTATCACAGTGTATGATAGTAGGCTCCATTGATTGACCAAACAATCCTGCAAGGAGCTTACGAAGCCACACTGCCTCACGAGCTGCCACACAAGCTGCAATATACTCTGCTTCAGTTGTACTCAAGGCCACTGAAGACTGTTTCCTGCTACACCAGGAGATCATAGCAGTCCCCAAACTGAAGCAACAACCAGAAGTACTCTTCCGATCTGAGACACATCCTGCCCAATCAGAATCAGTAAAACCATGCAGCTCCAAATCCACATTTGAAGAATATCTCAACCCATATCCAATTGTGCCACATAAATATCTCAGGATATGTTTAGCTGCTACAAGATGTATTTGCTTTGGTTCACACATAAACTGGCTAAGTGCACTCACTGCATAGCAGATATCAGGTCTAGTGTTAACTAGATACATCAATGAACCAATCAACTGTCTATACATCGTAGAATCCACTGGTTCTGAACTAGCTGCAGCTTCTTTCAACTTATCTAAGTTAGTTTCCATGGGTGTAGACATAGGTTTGCAGTCAATCATACCAAACCTTTTAAGAATGTCAACAGTATACTTGCCTTGACTTAGAATCATCTCATCTGGCTTTTGCCACACTTCTAAGCCAAGAAAGTAATGCATAAGACCTAGATTCTTCATCTCAAACTCTGAAGCTAATTCCTTCTTGCATTTTAGTATTAGATGTTCTTCACTAGTAATGATCAAGTCATCAACATATAAAACTAAAATCAATGCTTCACCATTTACTACCTTGAAGTAGAGGTTAGAATCTGCATCATTCTTTGAGAAACCCAAACTTGAAAGGTACTGATCAATTCTTTCATACCAAGCACGAGGAGCTTGTTTAAGACCATACAAGGCCTTCTTCAACTTGCAGACATGAGATTCTTTCTCATGTACCTCAAATCCTTCTGGTTGCTCAATGTAAACCTCTTCTTCTATTATGCCATTCAGAAAAGCTGTCTTTACATCCATTTGGTGAATCTTCCATCCTCTAGATGCGGCAATAGCAATGATGGTTGTAACAGACGTGTAATGAGCCACAAGAGCAAAAGTTTCTTCATAGTCAATTCCCTCTTTTTGTGAGAACCCTCTAGCCACAAATCTAGCCTTGTGTTTCTCAATGCTCCCATCAGCTGCATGCTTGATCTTGAAGAGCCACTTAGAAGACACCACAGATTTGTCTTTGGGTCTAGGGACTATATCCCAAACATCGTTCTTAAGTATAGACTGATACTCCTCAATCATGGCATCTTTCCATACTTGTTGACTAGAAGCTTCTTCAACATTTGAAGGCTCTGACTCAATAATCTGACTCATCAAGGCAACATAGCTAGAGAACTTGTGAGGTCTCTTGCTTTCTCTGAAGGCTCCTCTTGGAGCTGCAAACCTTTCTGCTTCCTGCATTGTCCTGCGAGCCCAAAGAGGTCTTTTCTTTCCAATCACAATGTCTAGAGGCCCATCAGTAGGATCCAAAGGCTCAGCTGGATCAATATCTTCTTTAGGTTCTGTATCCTCCTTCAGATTCTCTGGGATATGGTCAACTTCCATATCTTGAGGAGGTTCTTCTTCATCGACCTCCATAGGAGTGCCTTTGGACTTTCTATAAGCAACATCTTCCTCAAATGTGACGTCTCTACTAATCTCAATAGACTTCTGTCCTGGAATGTAGATCCTGTAAGCTTTTGATGTCTCACTGTAGCCTACAAGAATTCCTTTCTTCCCAGAAGGTTCTAGCTTTGTTCTCTTTTCCTTTGGAATATGAACATAGACTGGACAGCCAAAGATCCTCAAATGACTAACTTCAGGCTTCACGCCTGAGAATGCTTCTTCAGGAGTTTTATTCTCTAAGATCCTGTGGGGACTCCTGTTTTGAACATAGACGGCTGTTCTTGATGCTTCAGCCCAAAGAGAGATTTGTAAGATCATGATTTTCAATCTGCGCTTTGAATTCTCTGAATCTTACTAATACTTCTTCTGATTCTTTCGATCTCAAGAAATAAATCCAAGTCTTTCTTTTGTGTTCTTGCCTAGGGCACATCCCTTGCATGTACCTTCATGTTCTTGATCGAATTTCGGAAGACCGGTGACCATCTTCTCCATGATAGGTAGAGCACGAAAGTGAATGTGAGCCAATCTTCGATGCCAAAGATCACACATGCTGGTACTGTTATGCACAAGTGCTTGAAGAGGACGAGTGCACAGCGTGTAGAGACATTCATGTCTAACTCCAATCACTTGAGCAGTTTTGAAGTTGGAGTTCTTTGCCCATATAAGAACTTTCCCTTTAGAGAAGGCAACTTGATAACCTTTGTCTTCTAATGCTGAAATTGAAACAAGGTTCCTCTTTATCCCTGGTACGAACAGTACATCATTCAATTCCAAAGAAATTCCAGAATCCAAGTGAAGAGTGGAATTTCCAAACCCTTTTACAGAATATCTAGCATCATCTCCAATAACAACTTGATCACTAGAGTTGCTTTCCATTAAGTTTGAAAGGTGACTTCTGAATCCGGTGATGTGTCTAGAAGCACCACTGTCAATCAACCAAGTGTAAGAGTCAGTAGAAACATTGCTAGACAAGGCTGAATAAAATAGATAATCATTGGAGTCCTTTTGTGGAGTGACTTCTTCAACATCTGCAGTGGCAACTTGAAGCTTAGGTCGTTGAGGGCACACCCTCGCAAAGTGACCATACTTATCACAACGAAAACATTGAATCTTGGACATGTCTCGTTTTCTTTTGAAGGTAGGAGCATCATCATTTCCATCTTCTCGATTCCTTTTGAAGAATCCTTTCTTAAAGCCTTTTCCTTTGTTTGATGAATGAGAGGTAAGAACTTGTAATTCTTCATTCTTTGAGCTTTGACCAATCCCCCTTGCTGTTAGTCTTGACTCTTCTTGAATGCAATCAATCCTCAATCGATCAAACTTGGGAAGTTCGGATCTTGCACTGATTCCTTGGATGAATGCCTCCCATGAAAGCGGAAGACCATTGAGAGCAAGCATAGTCAGTTCTTTATCATCAATCATGTGACCAATAGTGGAGAGCTGATCTTTTATCTCTGAAATCCTCATGAAGTATGTAATAACAGATTCTCCTTTTGCCATTTTCACATGATGAAGTTGTTGCTTCAGAGCAAGGGCACGACTGGTGTTGTTGATTTCGTACATCTCTTCCAAGGTTGTAAACATCTCTCTTGCTGTATCCAACTTGAAGATAATTGGTACAATATGATCTTTGACGGAATCAACCAATGCTTTCTTTGCCCTAGTGTCTTTCTTCCTCCATTGCAGCTTCTCTTCTTCCCCCTCAGGTTCGGGAACTTTTGTTTTCACAAACTCAGCCAAATCATTCTCTTCCAAGGTTAGCATGAACTTGAATCTCCATGATATGTAGTTCGAGATCCCTTCGAGTCTATCCTCAATTTTCAGACCGTTCACCATCTTGAGAAATTTGGAAGATAGACTGAAAAAGAATAAGTGTTGCGAACTAAATCTGATCACGATCTTTTTCACACCCGCTCTGATACCATGTTAGTGTTTCTTAGATCAGATTATTTAATCAATTGAACAAAAGAAATGCAACACATAAGACAATGAACACAACAAGATACCCTGGGAAAACCCTCCTCTTGAGGGAGAAAAACCCAGCAAATATATCTCTTATATATTGAAGGAATAAGAGCAGAAATCTGCTTGAACTCAGGCCCAACACAATGCCGAATTTGATACAATGAATAATAGCACCTCTCCTAGATGCAAAGATACAAATGAATATGTTTCTCCTTGAAATCGGTCTGCTGCTACAAAATGATGATCTGCTGTTCAAGTATGAACTTCTTCTAGGAATGCGAATCCAAGTATGAGCTTCTTCTATGACTGCGAATCCAAGAATGAACTTCTTCTATGACTGTGAATTCTGCTCTGCCAAAATAGCGAACTTCCTTTTTGTGTATTCGAATCTATATGAACATCAAAAGGTAACCTTGTATATATACCTTCTTGGCGCCTCTTCATATAGGTCGGCCTTTGAGCAAGTAATGATAAATGAATAAATGTGACTTAGGTCGGCCAGTCAACAAGGGAAGGATATAACACAAAATAAGGTCGGCTCTAGATAATATTTAATATAATCTTTCTTGGAAAGTGCAGACCGACGCTGTACTTAACATCAACAAAAACTGCCTTCTTGAATGGAACCATTGAAGAGGAAGTCTATCTAGAACAGCCTGAAGGTTTTGTGATACATAAATTTAACTCACATGTGTGCAGGTTGAAGAAAGCTCTCTATGGACTTAAATAGGCTCCTAGGGTCTAGTATGAAAGAATTGATAGCTATCTCTTGGGATTAGGATTTTCCAAAAAATGATGCTGACTCCAATCTCTACTTCAAGATAATCAAAAGTGATATGCTTATAATTATTTTATATGTTGATGACCTGTTGATAACAGGAGAAGATCATCTCATTGCTCAAGGGAAACAAGATCTAATTTCTGAATTTGATATGAAAGACTTGGGTATTCTACACTACTTCTTCGGTTTGGAAGTATGGCAGAAATCAGAAGGCATTATACTAAATCAAGAGAAGTATACTATTGACATTCTGAAAAGATTTGGAATGTTGGACTGTAGACCGATGTCTACACCTATGGAAACCAACCTTCACAAATTGAAAGAAGCAGCAGCAGAATCCAAATGTGCAGATCCAACCCTTTACAGACAGATGATTGGATCCTTGATGTATCTGGTTAACACCAGACCTTATATTTGCTATGCTGTAAATTTTCTCAGCCAGTTCATGTGTGAACCAAAGGAAATTCACTTAATGGCTATGAAACATATTTTGAGATATCTTCAAGGTACTATTGGATATGGTCTTCTTTACAAGAATGATCAACTAGATCTACATGGTTACTCTGATTTAGATTGGGCTGGAAGTGTAATTGATCGGAAAAGCACATCAGGATGTTGCTTCCGTTTAGGATCGGCTATGATCTCCTGGATTTGCAGAAAACAATCTTAAGTTGCATAGAGCTCAACAGAAGCTGAATACATTGCAGTCTCAATGGGAGCAAGAGAAGCAGTGTGGCTTCGTAAATTGCTTGTGGGACTCTTTGGTGAGCCCTTGAATCCTACAATTATTCATTGTGATAATCAGAGTTGCATAAAACTCTCTGTGAATTCTGTCTTTCATGACAGATCTAAGCACATTGAGATCCCCTATCATTATGTAAGAGATATGGTGGAAAGGAAAGTAATTCAGTTGAAGTATATCAGTACAAATGATCAAACTGCAGACATTCTCACCAAGCCTCTCTCCCGAATCAAGGTAGAGCACTTCAGGAAGAAACTTGGTATGGTTGAAATGTAATTTGTTATTTATGTTTGAAATACAAATTGTTTATAAATTGTACTAATATATAAAGATGTTTAATGTGTAAACTCTTTTGTCATGTGTGTGACTCCATGACTTTATGGGCCTACTCCCCCTGTGTACATTATCGAAAGGTGACGATCTTTCTGATAATGAATACTTGTATTTGACATTGTAAAGTGACGACTCTACAATGATAAACTATCATGATAGATATCATGTGACTTGATATCTGTGGACATGTCATGATAGTATCTCTTGGACACCTTGATGGATATCATGAGACTTGATATCTGAAGATCATTGTGATCCTTAAGAGATAATCATGGTGGATATTTATATCCGTGGATATGCCATGAATTATGGTAGACATCATGTGACTTGATGTCAGTGCACATACCATAATAAAGATGTGTTATGGAGGATGTGACTTGACACTTTCAGAAGCATACCATATCTTCTGATATCACGAGTTAGGTGATATCACTTTTGGAAGTTATCCTCCCTAGTTAAAGAGGAAGTGTTGAATAAATGTGTATGAAGAATGTCATGTGACTTGACAATATTGAGAAAAGCATTCCATGTTTTGGATATCACGTGTGAAGGTGATATCTTCACTTATTTGATTTGAAATATCTTCCCTAGCTAAGAGGGAGTGTTGATGAATGATAGCTTAGGTCAGATATAAATGTTGATTGCCTAAGGCATCATCTTCATTTATATTAGATCAGTTTGCTCTTCATACTTATATTTCTGAAATAAGTAAGTTCGAATTTATAATGTGTGTATAAAATTGAAATATTAAATGATATTAATATACATCGAAATATTAAATGATGTTAATATAAATCAAAATATTAATGATGTTAATATAAATCAGATTTTACCTTTTAATCGCCATTTGAAGAAAGGATATGACTAAGGTTACTAACCGATTGGTAATCGGTTTATTTTAGACCACACGCTCATAAGAGACACGTCCCATGAGTGGACGTGCCTCCACTTGTGGAGACACGTCCTCTCATGAGACGTGTCTCTTAGAGGTGAGTCTTCTTCATACTAAAGGGAGTTCAATTAGTGATATGCAAACATCGAAATTTATAAATGTTCTGCAATTAGCACATTCAACAAAAGAAAAGAAATTTGGAAATCGTGTTTACTTAGAATTCTCACATAGAATTTCAGTCTTCAGTTTTTAACCTTAGATTTTAGGATCCTATTTGATGCAGATTTGATTACATTTACACTAAGAATCACCAAAAATGCTAAAAACTCCATGAAACTTCAAAGTCACACTTCAAAACTGAACCTACAATTACCATAGGCCAAGGCGAGCAGCTCCAAACTTGAATGAGACTCCAAAACAGCCACAATATATGAAGCACGAATCCCAAGACAAGCTGCTAGGAAAAGTATGGCCCTAGGAAAGGTACGACCTTTCTAAAAAATCAGAAACTCCATAATAAAATCTGCTCTTTTGCAATTTGAGTCGCTCCTATCATAGAAGCATGTAGCATCAATACCCATAAGCAAATTAAAATCATCCAAGGAGCTGTATGCAAAATCGACTTTCAGCCATGGTATAATCAGCAACATAAAAATCTGATAAACTCCACAATTCTTCAACTCTTAAGCTCAATCTGCTAGTCTGGATGAGAAGTAGCCTGGAAAACCAACTAAGTGTTATCTTTCAAACACGAAATTGGATTAAAACTAGGAGGTAAGTATCCCTCGAAGTAAAATCAAGTTGTCATTCCGACGACATAACAATAACATAAACATTGGATGATAAGAGCTGGGGCAAAACTTCTCTTTTATAGAAAAAGAGGTTACTTTTCAAATTCCCAAGACTCCTCCAAGAATGGGACGCCAAAAGTTCTCTTTTTTGAAATATTTTATAATTCACAAATATTAAATCCCTCTTAGAATGGCGTCCACTTCAAGGCATAAATAAACTTTATTAAATGTTTAATATTTCCTTCATGAAAGCGTCCCCCTTGATGGCCACTTTTTAAACACAACTTAAAGTTAATGAGCTAGGCCAAGGGGTCAACTTGAAATTAAAACATTAATGCCTTGAAATATATTATTTCACCATAATGCTTTTTTTTAATAAAAGCCAAAAATCAAACCCAAGCAACTGCTCCAACTGAAGATGACTTACTGAAGAGCTGACAACTGATCATTGTCAAAAATAGAATTTACTAAAAATAGTAAATTCTGAGAAATGCCAAAAAACCCTCCAAACAAAGAAACCCTGATTTGACCTCAACGAGCCTACAGGCTTCTGGAATAGGCTGAAGAGCTCCTAAGCTGATCACTAACTAGAAGGGGACACTACAAGTCCTAAGCAGCCTCTAAAAAAAATGAACCATTCACAAGGGATGCAACGATTATAGAAAGGACACGATGGAACCTTAAACAACGATTGCATGAAGGAGCATGACTCTTGATTGGTCTATAAAGGAGAAGACCAAGCCAAACATAGGGGCATCGGGGAAGGATATAAAAAGCATTCTGAAATATTTATTTTTTTGAGTATTAAGATAGACTGAGAGAATACAGGCAGACCTCAGGAAGGTTGGAATGGAATGGAGGACTGAATAGGATAGAAAACAATCAAGTGCAGATCGTTGGCTGGGTAATAGATAGCCGATCGGTGGCTGGAGGAAGTAAGCATTTATCACTGATAAATATATTGAGGGACAAGTAAGTATTTCTATACTTAAATAATCAGCTTAATAAATGAATTAAGAATTTAAATATATATATATATATATATATATATATATGAAACTATTATAGTTTGACAATTAGAAACAATGATGTACATATATTTATATAAAATATATATAAATACTATTTACAATTGCCCAATAATGGTTACACACACACACATATATATATGCATTATTCTCGATTATGCAATAATGATGCTTGTAGCAATTATTAGGCCTTATAAGTAATTATGATATTTTAAATAAGTATGGATAGTAGAGTCTTATCCGCTTGATCAACACTAATGATATATTCTAAGTGTGAATAACAGATCGATTGGGAATGAAGGTAAAAGATTTGCATAGCATTTCTAGTATTAATATGCATTATCACTTTAGGCATGGATCTTGATATATGATATGTATAGATGCTATTATATTTTTAATGCCTAAGATAAGTTGTGTGTTTGAAAACCTGCTCGGGAGGAAGGGCTCGAGAAAGTGGTGCCTAGAGACCCCGCTTAAGATCCGCCTATTCCCAATACAAGGAAGGGCCATGTATGAGTGGAGAGTCCACTTAAGATTTGCCTTGTCCGAAGGTAGGGATAGGCCATGGATGGGTGGAGGTCCCACTCAAGTCCACCCAGACCAAAGATGGGAAGGGCCATGGAGGGGTGGTAGGTCTAGACCACTATACGCTCCGCTGGCTTCCTCCAGTAGGCGAAATGTGTGTTTGAAAACCTACTCAGGAGGAAGGGCTTGAGAAAGTGGTGCCTAGAGACCCTGCTTAAGATCTGTCTATTCCCAATGCAAGGAAAGGCCATGGATGAGTGGAGAGTGCACTTAAGATCCACCTTGTCTAAAGGCAAGGATAGGCCATGGATGGGTGGAGGTCCCACTCAAGTTTTCCCAGACCAAAGAAGGGAAGGGCCATGGAGGGGTGGTAGGCCTAGACCATTATAAGCTCTGTTGGCTTCTTCTAGTAGGCGAAATGTTGCTCCTCCTAGTTCATAATAGTTGCATTGGTGATGAATTTATAAATGTGATGCCATAAACTAATGCTAACAAATGTATATATACATGTTTGGGAATGTTGTTCATGAATTGAATGCAGGTTTGCAATTCCAGATTACATCATCAGGGAGCTTTTCAATTGACAAGGTGAAAACCCTAACCCTAGTTTGTGGAAATTGTAACCCATCGACAAATTCTAGGGCAAACTAGGATAGGGGATATTAGAGTGGTATTAGAGCATCTTTCCTGCCATCTTTTGTATGCTTCATGTATTACGTGTACGCTTCATGCTTCTTATGTATGCGTATTCAAGTGGCTTATGTGTGTTTGAGCTACTCGCCTGTGTGCTTGAGTTGGTTGCCTACTTGCTTGAGCTGGTTGCTTGCGTGCTTGAGCTACTTGATTGCGTGCTTGAGCTGGTTGCCTACTTGCTTGAGCTGGTTGCCTGTGTCCTTGGGCTACTTGTCTATGTGCTTGAGCTGTTTGCCTATGTGCTTGAGCTGTTTGCCAGTGCTTGAGCTGCTTGTTTTCTTGCTTGAGCTACTTGGTTGACTACTTTAATTTTTGATTTATGTGGTTTTAAGTATTAATTACTTATGAGAATGATAGATGTTTGAAACACTCTAACCTCCACATTAAAAACAAACTTGCTTCAAACATCGTTTAGTTCCAAATCTTATGTTGCTTGAGGACAAGCAATTTCGGGAGGGGAGGACTGTCATGTCCCTCAAAATTGTAGCATTAAGATACAAAGCATCAAAAACAAATAAATAAAACACATATAAAGAACTAACTATTTGATATTATTATAATTATAATTATCCAAGATAATAATTATAAATATTAAATATAATATTGTAATTTCCAAAATATAAATACTAAATATTATACGCCAATATAAAAGATTGTAATACATTGAAATAAAATAATGAAATGTTGTTATTATACTTTAATAATTAAAATATTAAAATTCAAATAAATAAACATAAAAAATAAAATAACAGATTTTACTTTTGTTGACTAAAATAAACAAATAACAAAATAAAATAAACAAATATAACTTCCTAAGCTGCCTCTAAAAAGAGCGAACCATTCACAAGGGATGCAGCAATTATAGAAAGGACACGATGGAACCTTAAACAACGATTGCATGAAGGAGCATGACTCTTGATTGGTCTATAAAGGAGAAGACCAAGCCAAACATAGGGGCATCGGGGAAGGATATAAAAAGCATTCTGAAATATTTATTTTTCTGAGTACTAAGATAGACCAAGAGAATACACGCAGACCTCAGGAAGGTTGGAATGGAATGGAGGATTGAATAGGATAGAAAACAATCAAGTGCAGATCGCTGGCTGGGGAATAGATAGCAGATCGGTGGCTTGAGGAAGTAAGCATTTTTTCACTGAGAAACGTATTAGGGGACATGTAAGTATTTCTGTTCTTTAATAATCAGCTTAATAAATGAATTAAGAATTTAAATATAATAAATTTATATATATATGAGAAAATATTTAGTCAATGATGTACATATATTTATATAAAATATATATAAATATTATTTACAATTGCCCAATAACACACACACACACATATGCATTATTCTCGATTATGCAATAATGACGCTTGCAGCAATTATTAGGCCTTATATTTATGATATTTTAAATAAGTATGGATAGTAGAGTCTTATCTGCTTGATCAACACTAATGATATCTTCTAAGTGTGAAGAACATATCGATTTGGAATGAAGGTAAGAGATTTGCATAGCATTTCTAGTATTAATTTGCATTATCACTTTAGGCATGGATCTTGATATATGATATGTATAGATGCTATTATGTTTTTAATGCCTAAGATAAGTTGTGTGTTTGAAAACCTGCTTGGGAGGAAGGGCCTAAGAAAGTGGTGCGTAGAGACCCCGCTTAAGATCCGCCTATTCTCAATGCAAGAAAGGGCCATGGATGAGTGAAGAGTCCACTTAAGATCCTCCCTGTATGAAGGCAGGGATAGGCCATGGATGGGTGGAGGTCCCACTCAAATCTGCCCGAACCAAAGAAGGGAAGGGCCATGGAGGGGTGGTAGGCCTAGACCACTATAAGCTCTGCTGGTTTCCTCCAGTAGGCGAAATGTGTGTTTGGAAATCTGCTCTGGAGGAAGGGCCTGAGAAAGTGGTGCCTAGAGACCTTGCTTAAGATCCGCCTATTCGCAATGCACGGTAAGGCCATGGATGAGTGGAGAGTCCACTTAAGATCTGCCTTGTCCGAAGGCAGGGATAGGCCATGGATGGGTGGAGGACCCACTCAAGTCCGCCTAGACCAAAGAAGGGAAGGGCCATGGAGGGGTGGTAGGCCTAGACCACTATAAGCTCCGCTGGCTTCCTCCAGTAGGCAAAATGTTGCTCCTCTTAGTTCATAATAGTTGCATTGGTGGTGAATTTATAAATGTGATGCCATAAACTAATGCTAACAAATGTATATATGCATGTTTGGGAATGTTGTTCATGGATTGAATGCAGGTTTGCAATTCTGGATTACATCATTAGGGAGCTTTTTAGTTGACAAGGTGAAAACCCTAACCCTAGTTTGTGGAAATTGTGACCCATTGGCAAATTCTAGGGCAAACTAGGACAGGGGATATTACAAAAGGGTATTGCAAATAAAAAAACATCATTTTTAAATGAGTTGTTGCATATTCCTTGTTATGGCCCGCTTTAAGGAAAACAACTTGTATCTGTAAATTTATATAACTCAACACCAAGTGATTATTTTGAAGTTCTACGTCCTTTCTAATTCTTATTGCTGACTGTGTTGATGTTATTAGCAGCTTCGGGCTGCTTCTTCCAGCTTGCACAATTTGAGAATAAACCAAATTAAATAATAGCCTATCGGCTATTTAATTTGATATTGAGATTATTAATATTTACTTGTACTTGGGCCGACCTATATTGTTATTTTGGAAAATACTTATTTATCTTAGGTGGCCGACATATTTGAGGAGACACCTCATTTTGTATATATACAAGGTCGGATTTCTCATTTGATATAACCAAGTTCATTCGTTATAATTCACATTCCTTCAAAAGTTCGCACTTGAGCAGCAGATCATCATCTTGCAGCAGCAGACTGAATTCAAGGAGAAACATATTCATTTGTATCTTTGCATCTAGGAGAGGTGCTATTATTCATTGTATCAAATTCGCCTATGTGCTAGGCCTGAGTTGTAAAGCAGATTTCTGCTTTTATTCCTTCATTATATGAGAGATATATTTGCTGGGTTTTTTCCCCTCATGTTGGAGGGTTTTCCCAGGGTATCTTGTGTTGTTCATTGTCTCATGTGTTGCATTTTCTGATTGCTTTCATTTCGGATCTTCAAATCAACATGGTATCAGAGTGGGTTAGAAAAGATCTGATCAGAAATTCATCAAGCAGAAATGCATTATACCGCATAAGGTATTCTTCTTCATTGAGACCTGCTTCAGCATTAGCTCGAGATCCCAACTATAACTCCCGACAATGGCCCTAACATGGTCGATGCGATCTCCTTTTGTCGGACCTGTGAGTTGTGTTGCGACTCGGAAATGTTCTGTGATGGGCCCTTCCAATGTCGCTATCTTCTTATGACATATGTCTCAGGCGACGACGCCACTGTAAGGGCGACGAAGCCTTTATCGCGTGTTCTCCTGGCTCGAGCGGAGCAATCCAAAAGTTTATCTTTTCCTTTCATTCCCATGAGAAGAGTTGGGATCCTTCATCACAACAATAGGTTTGGGTCGAGAGTATTTTTGAGGCACTCGTGAGTTGCGGAATATTATTCGTTTCATGTTTTTGAGCATAATCTTCCGTAATCCTCTGTTGCCAACTAGGTGATTCGTAATTCCTTCTCTTTCGAAATTCTTTTCAAATCTCAAGTCACCATTATTTTCACCCCAGGTCGCTCGATGGGCTCGTGAGTCTCTTTGGGGAAGGCATGTTTTATCAAGTCAGAAACAACAGTCATTTTCCAGTCGTGGGCCAGCAAACTGAGGCTGCGTAGTAGCTTTGATGATTTATTCTACCTGGGAAAGAGTCACCTAAAGTGGGATAACCTAGTCGTGGACTTTGCAAATCATAGCATTCACTTCCAAGGTGCTGCGAATATTTGATAGGCCCAGACATAGTCATTTCCAGGTTTGAGTAACATTTATACGCAAACTGTTCTTGGCTGTTGCACAGTTCAGAAATATCTTTTATATGTAAATCTATCATTGTTGTTGCTCAATCTAAATGTCCATCGATTTGTGGAATGAAATTGTATCTAGATCTCCATAAATTGTTCCTAGATCTCTTTCCGTGCTAATCCAGTCAGGTATTATCATTAGTATTTTCTGTGAAGAAAATTCAGGCTTCTCACTCAATACAATGATGGCTTACCATCAACCTGAGGGAAGTTTAATGAGGTTGAATGAGAAGCTGTTTCAGACCCTTGTTGCCAAAAGATTAGCTGATCATCTTGACACAGAAGTTGCCATCAATACTTAGAGCAGAGTTATAGACACATATGTATGGTGAGGGCTAGGTAAAGGATGTCTAAGTCAGTAAAGACCTTCCTTTGATATTCAGTTGCAATCGAAGTCAAAGAGTTTGCATTGAGAGCAGCAACGATCGACGCCACTGTAAAGGGCGGAGAGAGCAGATATTGTGATCGATCAATCCCTCAGTCTCTGCGTACAGGATTCCGACTTCATTAAGATAAGTATTGCATGGTTGAACAATGTTCATGAATTAAGATATAGTTATTAATTCATGCTTTAACATTAAGAGAGTAAATCATGTATGCTTCTAGCAATGGTATTTCTCTTTGAAATAGTTGAGTTATATGAACTATTAGTAATCTCTTCTTAATATGCATTAGGATGGACCAAGAGATTGCTTTCAAGAGAAAAGAGAATGGAGACACTGCTTGCAGCCATGAGATTGAGTGAATGGCTGAAGACATTTTTTTGAAGAGGAAGAATTAACCTTAAGAGGGAGTTCTATGACTCGATGAGAATAAGTAAGGGTTGCAATGTTGCAAGGCCAGATGCAAAATTATTAAAGTACCTCTTTAGCAGCTGGGTTTTGAATTACTCAAGTCAGGTCAACCTAGATTTAACATTGGTAGCTCTGCAAACCTATTTAGAATAGAGTGATCTGGGATGTAGTCGAAGAGGACAACCCTTAATCTCTATAGAGGTGTGAGTTGGAAACCATTTCTCTAAGGCAAGTGTTGCAGACAATCTTTGACAATGAGGTCAGGTGGTTGATGCAAGTGATTGAAGATTCAGAGGGAGCCTGTCGAACCTAAAGAAGATGGTTGTGTTGCTCTGGATGTTGTTTCAGTTGAGGTCTGCAATGATATCCTGGTATAGCAGGAAGCAGTCTTCTGTGGCACTGAGTACAGTAGAAGCCGAGTACATTACAGCTTGTGTGGCAACTCGAGAAGCAATGTGGCTTCGAAAGCTTCGTGCAGGATTGGTTGGAAAATCATTGAAGCCAACTATCATCCATTGTGTTAATCAAAGCTTTGAGAAGCTTTCTGTCTTTCCAAGTGTTTCATGACAAAACTAAGCATACCACTATATCAGAGATATGGTATTGAGGAAAGATATACAGTTGAGGTATATCAACACTGATGAGCAGATGGCAGTCATTCTCATCAAGCATACAAGCATCTCTTCAGGATAATATTTGTGTACCTTCGAGATAAGCTTGGTATGGTGGAGAATGAAGCCCTAGCTGAGAGGGAGTCTCAATATCAGTGTTCCTTCTTTTAATGAGTTCTTCTTTGAGAGAAGTTCGAGGTGAAATCCGTTGGTAATGAGTTCTTCTCTTAGGAGAAGTTCGAGGTGAAATCCCTTGTTAAGGCATTCTTCTCTTAGGAGAAGTTTCAGGTGAAAGCCCTTGTTCCACCCTCTGAAAGAGCCATGGTGGATGTCATGTGTGTGACTCCATGATAGCATCACGTGAGGGAGTCCGTGATGATTTTCTTGTACTTGTGTTTCACCCTCTGGGAGAGCCATGGTGAAAGTCACGATGAGGTGACAACATCACATTGAGTGATGAGCACTTGTACATACCATCTATGGAGGTAGCCATGATGGTTGATATCACGATGAGGTGATATGCTTTGTGTAGCTGGAAGTATCATCCCTAGCTGAGAAGGAGTGTTGATGTTATTAGCAGCTTCGGGCTGCTTCTTCCAGCTTACACAATTTGAGAATAAACCAAATTAAATAATAGCCTATCGGCTATTTAATTTGATATTGAGATTATTAAAATTTACTTGTACTTGGGCCGACCTATATTGTTATTTTGGAAAATACTTATTTATCTTAGGTGGCCGACCTATTCGAGAAGACACCTCATTTTGTATATATACGAGGTCGGATTTCTCATTTGATATAACCGAGTTCATTCATTATAATTCGCATTCCTTCAGAAGTTCGCACTTGAGCAGCAGACCGAATTCAAGGAAAAACTATATTCATTTGTATCTTTGCATCTAGGAGAGGTGCTATTATTCGTGAATCAAATTCGCCTATGTGCTGGGCCTGAGTTGTAAAGCAGATTTCTGCTCTTATTCCTTCATTATATGAGAGATATATTTGCTGGGGTTTTCCCCTCATGTTGGAGGGTTTTCCCAGGGTATCTTGTGTTCATTGTCTCATGTGTTGCATTTTCTGATTGCTTTCATTTCTGATCTTAAAATCAACAGACCGGTCATTATAATAGAATATTGTGAGCCTTTTTCCAGAAACAGTTGGAAGTGTATTTAATTAAGCACCCAATAACTTTGTGATATCTTCAATGCTAGGGAGAAAAGGCTCAGTTAGAAGTATAGTAGGACCCATGCTCAACAGACAAAGAGGCCTGAATGTCAGAAAATGTTTCCCTTCATGCCAGTAAACTATCAGTTAAAACAGATCATAACAAATAATGCTGCGATTAGGATATTGGATGTACTCACTATTATATGGAATAGCAGACTTAATGCATTACGCCAGCAAAAAAATTATTGCCCTCATTTTGCAAAGAGAAATATTAAGTTTAAAATAAAGCCTTGGGCTGTGGCAAGCAGCCTCAACGAAAAGTAATAATCTTTACCAGCATCAAATATGGAATGATTCAACCATAAAATTTTAGAATACTATCCACCACAAATTAAATATAGTGGATACCCAAACTGCAATACATTCAAACAAACAACAGAAACTGGAAGCCTCAAACCAACTGAACTCTGGAAATGGGAATACCACACAAATATATTTTGCTTTTTCTGAAAATATGAATCACACCCCACAAACTGAAAACCACAAGAAATCCCAAAATCTTCACACCCAAATTGAAGCACTGAAATCAATATTTGTTGAAGCACACCGGGAGGGTTTTCATCCTCAAGAAGAGAAGAACACGTCCATTCTTGTAAAATGAAATTGTTTCAAAGATCATTTAGAAGTTTTTTGAAAACACTCATGTTTATCACTTAATTTTGAGGAAATAAAATGATATTTATTTCTTTTTGGCAAATATGCCTCAAAGTTATACAAATATAAAGTGTTCAAAATTCAGTTCTTTGAAAAACCCTAAAATTTTTTTTTTAGTTCGCCTTCAAATTTGTACAAATAAAAGGCAAAGGGTTTTTTATTATGTTTTCTCGGTTTTTTCCCATGAAAACAAAACTCACATCATATTTCCTTCACTGTTATTTCAACGGTCTGGGAGTCTTTGCCATGGGAGTCTTGTAGTGAAGGACTGGAATTGAAACCACTATTGGGGAACCTAGCTCAGGAGGCAGAAGCCTTAAGCCATGATTTTTTCCTTTTGGAAAGTTTTGTAGAAACCCAATTGCCACAGGCTGGAGGAAGCATGTTGTGGGCCGAGGCAGCGATGGCATCCATCTCATTTGGTAATTTTCCTCTGTGGTATCCAACATTGTGCTGAATCTGCCACTGTCCTGTTGAGGAAGGGCTGCCTTGTGTAGCATTGGAGGGATTTAGGATAGCGGTAGAGTAGAGAGTTCAGGAGTGACATTTATTCTCTTTGTTAAGCCTTGACTTGCTATTTGTTTTCCATTTTAGTTTTTATTTTGTTTTTTGTTTTACTTTTTTAATAAAATTTAGTACATTAAAAGTGTATCCACTGTTTTTATTTTCTTTATCTTTTTTATATTAAAATTTAATTTTTTTATATATTTAAGATATAAAATTTGTATACTTAGTATTTACAATATTTAAATTAAAAAATCAAAATTTATTTATATTTTAATATATTATAATGTATTTAAATTTAATTTAATAACAGATTTTTTCTGGCAAATTTGATCTGAATTTGATCTTTGCAGAGCACGAATGAGAAAACAAACCTCATGACATAGGAAAGAATTATAATTTTCACAAGAAAACAGTAAAGCATCCAATCAGCAATTTAGCCACGGTTTTCAAACCTTCCTTTGTGGTTGCCACCGCAATAGTCCTTTAATTTTAAAGTTTCAACCTTTTGTGTACGTGGATTGAGATCCTCTTGCTTGTCCTGCTTTAAGAAGAATAACTGAAGAAATTTTGGAGCAAAATACTAATTCTAGGATTGATATATAAAGTTATACTGAATTATATTTTAATTTTTATTTGAAAATAATATGCAAATGACTGTCTTATATAAATCAAACCATGTGGTATCAAATTGTTTCTGATTCCATTACTTGTCTCTTGGAGTAGAAGAATCACAATTATGCCACTGCATCCAAAGATGTCATGTTGATTATGTGTGAATAACTCAACTAGTATGATACTTGTCTGCTTTGAAACCAGAAGATTAATGATACAGAAACATCATTTGCCAGAACCAATTGTAGCATGTAGCATTCTTTATGAATTGGGCAAAAGTGAATTTTATTAGTTTTGTCTATGTTTATGAGATTCATTCAATGGAAAACAGCAGTCTTAGTCCTATGCTGATGTGGAGTTTCTATATTTCAGGTAACGTGGTATACCATTCTTCAGTTGAAGCTTGCAGACTAAATGTTATTAAACATTTTGAGATATACAATGTAGGATGATTCCTATAAAACTGTGTTGTAACCTGTAGTCTGGTTCATATGCTAAGCATTACTTGGTGAATGAAAATCTTGCATTGATACATAAGTTGCCTAGAAGACACAACTAAATTTTTTAATGGGAATGTGATACAGGAAGAAAAACCATTTAATGAAGTTGAATCATCCAAATTACAAGAAGTTTTGGGCCTTTCGTCAGAGGAATTGCAGTCCCTAATTGATGCTTGCACTTTCGTATTTGAGCAGGCAGCAATCAATTCTCTTTCTGTCACAAAACTTGTTGATAGTCTCAACCTTTCTGGGTTGTCTTCTTCTTCGGTGATTGATGAATTTTCCATCTGTTTCTATTGAAGGATGATGTCCAAATCAATTTCTTTTCTATCTTTTATTTTTAATCATATTCTGGAATAACACTGTGAATAAGAAGATGTTTTAACTCCAGCTTGCAGTCTTTCAAGATTTATGGATGAGAAGTGGACATGCATTAGTGATTGCATTCCATGAGAAGCCATTTGGTGCCCCTGGCAACAGTCAGCTTGTTGATGTTCAGTGGCGGGTTCATATGCAGGTAGGGTATATATGACACATCTTTCAGCTACCACCTATCTTTAGGGTTTTGGAAAATTTCAGGCCTATAACAGAAATTATGAAATGGACCACTCTAGTGCATAGAAATCTCCTTTTTTGACAAGTTGAAAAGAGTAAACACAGAGAAACAGGGTGAGTCTCTTAGGATTGTACCTACAGGCGGAGTACCATGCAGGGTGAAAGCTCAATCAAATGAGATTTTTGACTGAATGAAGTTTGGATTTGTTTGTTGGGTTAGTGTTTCATGTTAAATGCTAATTTATCTTTGTTTACACTCTGATGTA
Organism: Sequoiadendron giganteum; assembly: GCA_007115665.2. Lineage (NCBI taxonomy): Eukaryota > Viridiplantae > Streptophyta > Pinopsida > Cupressales > Cupressaceae > Sequoiadendron > Sequoiadendron giganteum. The sequence continues at coordinate 111,678,093 of CM021102.1, forward strand.
TGCTAGTGTTTTTTGCTGGAAATTTAGAGTATTAAGAAGGATATGAATCATTTTATTTTTTGTTCAAGTAGATTGCAATTCATGAGGGTTTCTTTCTTTTGTTCTCGACATTCAGTCTCAGATTGTTCCAAGTTATATTTATTGTTTGTTTCTTAGTACCGATTCATTTTATGAAATTGCCTTTACCTCTAATTGTGTAAGATTTAACCTTTTCTGCATTGATTTTCATTACAGTTATTTTGCTTTGAGAGAAATTACCTTGACTTGCTATATTATTTGATTTTTTTACTTGAACATTGGACAAGTTGGATATGTATCCTGTATCCATACACCACAACTTATAAAGGATTCATAGAGAAATATATATATATATATATATATATATCCCACCAACGAATGTACAATGTGACAGATTTCTAATAATAACAATTTGCTTTCAGCAAGGTTTGACATACAATCCAATTTATGGAAGCATCAATGAGGATGAAATAGATTTTACTGTTAAATTCAGATGACACTGCAATCTTGTCCCACCAATGAATGCAAAATGTGACAGATTTCTAATAATAACACTTTTTTTTCGGCAAGGTTTGGTATGCAATCAAATTTACTCAAGCATCAATGAAGATGAAATAGATTTTACTGTAAATTCAGATGCAGTTGCAATCTTGCCCCACCAATGAATGTTCATTGTGACAGATTTCTAATAATAACAACTTGCTTTCAGTAAGTTTTGGCATACAATCCAATTTACGCAAGCATCTGAATTTACCAGTAAAATCTATTTCATCCTCATTGGTGCTTGCATAAACTGGATTGTATGAAAAACCTTGCTGAAAGAAAAATATTTATATTAGAAATCTGTCACATTGTAGATTCATTGGTGGGACAAAATTGCATTGGCACCCATAAGGATAATCCCTCTCCACTTAAAGGGCCGGTTCCTTTGTATTTGTGGGAAATGAAAAGAAAATAGCTAAGCGCAGGAAAGAAAAACATTACAATAATATATATTAATATTTGTAATTACAAGAATTATTAGACTCTATGAATGAAACGAATATAACATATTCAGAAAAAAGGTAAGAGGTTGAAAAAAAATAGATTAGGTAGAGCAAAGAGTGATTTTAGAACAAAAGGACTCATCACTTAAGTTTTACTATGAGACACAAACCTTGTAACACGAAGAAGAAAATACCCTGAAGAAATTTATATTAGATTTTTAGATAAAAACATCAGATATGCAAATAGAATAATACATAATATGTACATTCTTTGGCGTACTAGATTGTAATGTCCCCAATCGAACAACCTTAGGAAACACGCAATTTATTTGTATTTTCTGATTTTTCCTTGAAGAGAAATAACACAAAACAGCAAGTACACAATCTAATCACAAGTTTTGAATCCCACTATGTTGATTTTAATCCATAATTGCAACATAACACTTCAATTCATGCTGATTTATGATATGATCATCACACATAAAATGCTAGGATGTTAGATAAATACAGATCTGTCAGTATGACAGCCAATATCAACCCTCCAATCTGATTTTTGTTACAAGTACAACCATTGGAAATGATTACAAAGTTGAATGATAATGCTGGGACACAAAATCAGAATTTGCAAATAATTTTATGCACTCACAGATTGATGTTCCAATTGAAAATATTGCAAATCAGACCCTATAAATTCTGTAACCAGCAATGGATGATTTATGATTGTTGAGGGAGTAGTATGACAACTGCTAGGATTGTTGCAGCTGCTGTATGACAGATGGAAACAAAGAATCAGCAATTCAAATGCAGATTGGCTGGTAAAAGGGTTTAGCTAATGATTCTGGCAGCTGGAAACAATAGAAACAACTATAAATGTGCAAGCTTTGACCTCTAATTGATGGCGCTCCAACAATATTTGACCATGTTGCTGGTTACAGCAGTAGAAATGCTGATACAATAATGTTGAGCTGCTGATATGACTTTTGAAAGCCTGAGACCATGAAATAGACTCTCCTAAAAGTGGTATTCAGGATGTGTGGCTGGAATGATAATTTATGATGATGGGGCAGCAATAAACCCTTAGCTGTTAGGGCTGGAAACCTGATTAAAATGCGAAATTTGATGTCTACCCTTTTAGGAATGATGATGCAGCAGCTAGGGTTGTAATTAATGATGTTGATACATTAGATCTCGCACTCAATGATGAAGATCAGATCACTAAAATTCTGAAAATTAATGTAGAAACCCTCAAATATGATAAGGCAACAAAATAATGATATTTGCTCGCAATTCCAAACTGCCTATTGTTGGAATCTTGCTTAAAATATCCAAAATCAGTAACAAACACTGTAATGGCACTGTAGCAAGCTGAAAAATGTCATCAATTCCTCAAAGACTCAACATAATTGTGATGCCTAAATAGAATCACCCAAAATGGGAAATAAGGGTTTTCATTCTTGACCCCAAATTTGGAATTCAAGAGAGTTTTTGCCCTCCCAAACCCCAAGCAAACTGAGGGTTTTTGTCCTTGGATGACAAAATTCTATGAAGACATTCTAGATGCCCACATGTTTGAGGTCTCTATGGTGTTGTTTGTTAGTTTTTCCTGGTGTTGCTTAGTTGTTGTACTGCTATAGCTGCACGCAAAAATTGAGTCAAAATTTAAAGTTGTTTATGCTTTATCTTGTTTGTTCTATTTTGTTATTTTGATCTATGTTTTAGAGTTTCCTTATATTTAGAGGGATTCTCAATTTATGAAGAAGAGATCAGTTTTCATAATTAAGCCCTTCATTTTTGCTTTAGTTTTTTTAGTTAAAGTGCTAGTTGATTGGAAGCATGTAAAAGCCTAGAAATTTATTTAAGAGACCTCAGGCTCTCACACTAATGTATGCAGAAAAAATACAGAGAGAAAAAGAATAGTTACAGAAGCATAATTCTGATTTCTGTTTAATAATAATCTAAGTTACTGAATCGCTCTGCTGAGGGCTCCGTTTCCAGAGACGAATCATTTCGGGTACTGAAACGGGTACGAAACGGCTTGGAATCGCATAGGAATTGGTTTTCCGCCTGTAGGTACGATTCCGGATTTGCAAAAGCGATTCAAGTCGTTTCTGGTAACGATGTGGCATTTCAAATGCGTTTTTACCATTTTTTATCTTTTTTTCATTGAACTACAAGTTTTTAGGGTGAAAATATTTAGTAAAAACGTGTGTTTTCATTTGCAAAGGCGTTTTGCTTTCTGTTTTCATTTTCCAGTGTTTATTTGACTCTTTTTCACCCGCGACTAGAGGAAAACGCACAGAAAAACGACGCCTCATAGAGAAATGATGACGCACAGAAAGATGCAAGAGACTTCCGACATGCGTGACCAGGGAAGAAATGCGCGCAACCGGGTTTTTCAATTTTTCTTTTTTTTTTTAAAATGATGATAATATAAACTGGTTTAAATTTAATTTTTTATAAGTTTTAGATATTTCATAATACATATTATATATAATAAATAATAAGTTTATTAAATAATATTATTATTATTATATATAATTTTTTTATTTTACATATTTCATAATATATAAATTTATAATAATTAAGATATATAATTTTTAAAATATAATTATTAATTATATAATTTTAGTATTTACTATTTTACATTTTTAATACTTTTGATTTCATAATAATATAATATTATAGTTATACAATTTATTATTTCACAGTTTTCTAAACCTAATTTTGTTTCTAGGTCGCATATATACTAGCATATATATATATTTGAATATTTTATTATATTTTTGTACGGCGTACCTGATTCCGTACCCAGGCCCCCAATTTTTTTTGCCATACCCACGTACCTGTACCCGTGCCCGTGCCCATACCCGATTCGGCAACTTAGATAATAATTAAGAAAAATAGGTCTTAAGTTTTCATACTTTCAGCAATTGTCTTCACAGTTTAATATTTCATGCCTGTCCAAACAGACACAAGATAACATTACAATGTTTTTTGAAGCAACCAAAAATATTTGTCCAACATTCAAAATGCTTACCACTTTCCTTCATGCGCACACAACACAACTATGCATGTGTAGTCCTTGCAGTGATACAAATCTGTGCATATTGTTAAACAAGAGTGGTGATGAGCACAATTCTTCTCAAGACACTAGTGCTGCCACAAAGGCTATAAGAGCCAAATAGAATTCCAAAATAAGTAGAAACTTCAATCTTTGGCCTTTTCCCAATCCTAGAAATGGCCCTTAATAACCTAATTTGCTTAGGATCTACATCTTGTTCTTCTTCGAACTGCTCTTCTACTTTAGCTTCATCTTCTCTTTGACTTATTTCTCTTCTTCTAACATCCAATCCTCTGAATCTCCTCTTGGAGTGTGGCAATCTGCCTTTGGAGGGGTAGATAACCCTCATCTCTGCCAACATTTCTCTCACCACCACGATTTCTTTGTGGAGGCATCTTGCTTTCCTCTTTACCACTCGACCCACAACCACAAGTCCTGGTACAAACTACCTCACGTTCGGCAATCTGTTCACACACTAAGGAACTCCCGCTCTGATACCACTTAATGAAGGGGAAAATTGCACAATACAAACCCACACAGATTTCTCACACAAAAATATGAATATTCTTTATTGGATTAGACACATATTACATTACAGAAATCAGAAATCAAATAGAGGATGAAATCCTCACATGTTGCAACACATTACATCTTCTTTTCCCCTAGTTTCTAGAACCTTCTATCTTCTATCTCTTTAAATCCACCTTCCAACCTGCTCTCCTACCTTCTTGACGACTTACCACCTTCCCATCATTATTACCTGCCCCCAAAAATGCTCAAAAAATGGTCATAAGTATCCCTTTGGTGCTTTCGAGCAAAAGTCTGAAATTTGTAATTTGTGCCCCAAAATAACCCAACTTCTGAGAGCCATAACTTTTTATCTAGGCACTTGTTTGAGCCCGTATTTTTTTAACTGTAGTGCTCTACATGCTTGAGATTTGATTTATCCAATTTCCTTGATTTTCAAAGCCCCAAAACATCATTTGAAGCCTTAAAACTCAATTTTAAAGAATTTTTTCAAGAAAGTTTAAAATGAAAATCTTTAATATCTTCTCACCTGATCTTGACTTGAAACTCCCCACATTGTACAAAATTCAATTTCGGAGCTTTGGGAAACATTTCAATTACGTACGTGCTCATATGCAAACTTACTAAAAAATTAAAAATAGAGGCCTTGTTAAGTTTAGCCCTTTTTGAGAATTTGAAAGTTCTAAACCACTCTTTAGAACTTTTAAAAGGAAATGAGCTTCATGGGTTTTTGACAAACCAAACAGAAATTAAAATAAAACATTTTTTTGGATGATGCAAGATTGCCCTTCACCTTGGATGCTCCTGCATCATCTATACAAGTCTTCTATAATAACATATCATTTTTTATATGAGTTATATAAATACATGTTGTATTTTGTGGTTGTCTCCATTCTATGATGTAACATTTTGTTGAATAACATAATCAAAGATTGTGAAGTTCTCCGAGAACATTTTCTATATTGAATTATTTTATGTGTTAGTTTTAACTTTTTGTTCAAGGAATGGTGTAATGCTCTCATGGAAAATAATAAGGATGTTTGTGTAATAAATGGATTATTAAGCATGCTTGCACATGTATAAGCCATTAACAGGTCATATTATTGCAAGGTGATAATACTTTAGTTAAAATTAAACGGCCATAAAAAATATTTGTTGTTAGAGCAAAATATTGTGTAGCATTACGACTCTGTGATCCCTAATTAGGCACTGATCTATGTTTGAGTATCCCTGTGACCCCAAAATACTCCTCAAATGACTAATCTCAAGAAAACCATAATTTATCCTTAATTATTTTCTTTCTTCATACCCAGGCTTCAAGATTATAAGGAACGAACCATCTATGTGTATGATTTTCAAAATCCTTGTTGATATGTATGAAGATTCTCATCTGCTTGGCACTATGATTTAATTCTATTACTTATTTTGAATTTTCATTTAGTATCATGAAGGGATACACACCTTGGTTTTGTAGAGCCTAGAGTGTAGGAGAGAATTTCTTAGGGTCTTTCTCCTGTTTGCTGGCCAACCTTCCAATAGTTTTAATCATAAGATCTGATAATTTTTTAGAAATTATTGAGATACAAGTTGGAGAACCAGCAGCATAAACAGCCAATGGCATTGGAAGCATCAATGATCAAACCTTGCCAATATCTCCAATAAGAAGCAAGGAAAGATAAAATTCCTCTGTCAGACATCTTAGTTTCCTGGAGGAATATAATTTTTGGTCTAGAGAAATTAAGTTGGTGTTTTACCAAATGTCTTTTGTTAGGAGCATTTAGGCCTCTTATGTTTCAGGAGAGCCCTTTCATTTCTTTGGTGGAGGGAACTTCTCCCTCTGCTGTGTGTAGTAACCTTGAAGACTTGGTTGAGAAATCACTTCTACCTTGGCTTTAGAGAAAATCTGCAGGATTTCCTGATCTGTTTTTCTGTCCTCATTTCTTCTTTGCTGTTTGAGTTGCAACTCTTAGGTCCTCATTAGTCTGAGAGGCCACTCAACCCCCTAAGAATCATCTCCATATCTGAGGGTCTGAGGAGCATACTGTTTTCCATGGGGTTATCAGCTGGAGTGTCAGTAATTGAGAGTGTATTAATTGGAGCTGGAGAAAGAGGCTTAATCAGATGAATAGTAGGAGCTCTGATCTCTGAAAGATCTTCCTTAAGGGGAAGGTCTGGAGCCAATTGTGGTATCCAAATTTCAGAGCCTGTAGACATCAATGAGTAACTTGGACCAGGTTCCTCCAGAGGTGAACCTCCTGCCACTGTAAACTTCCCTTTCTTCATAAAGGAAGTTCTGAAAGATGTCCACTGAGGGGGAATAACCTCATCTTAGAAGAGCCACTGGTGATTTTTAAGAAACTTAAATATTTTCCTGGCCTGTGAAGAGTTCTTGACTTTCCAAATCTGTTCTGTTGATGGTTTCCTTTCTTGAGGCCGAGCCAAGAAGGATCTCTTCCTCCTTGGGTAGTCACGAGCAACATGACCAAGCTTATGATAGGCATATCATCTACACAACAACCCTTTATAAATGAGTTCTTGCAGAAAAGACCCAAAAGCTGTGGATGCTAATTTTCAAACATGAAAAAATTTGACTGGCATTGAAGGAAGTGGGATTGATCTTTATCAGCTTACCATGACAGTGAGCAATGCAGGTCACTTGTACACGATTCTAATACTCCATTGGAAGTCTGAACAGAGAAACCAATATTTCAGAAGAGGGAGGGGGAATGGAACCATAAGGCACATTGCAGGTCGGGTTGCAGAACTATCCTAAGACCACCAGACTCAAAAGAGGCTGTGCTTAGAGCTTCCTCACAAAGACACACAGTAAAAAATGACTGCATAAAAGCCTTTAGGGAAAAAGGTCAAAGTGAAATTGTCAGTCCATACCTTCTTTGACCATGAAGAGATTTAAGATTCCAACAAACTCTTATTCTGAAAAAAGCCAACCAAGGTACACTGCAAGAGAAAATCCTGAGTGGCAGCCACTGAAAGAACCTGTTGGACAGAAGGGATGACACCAGAAGCTTGTGGTTGCTTGACATCAACAACAGCAAGCTGAGATTCATTCCAGTGCTTGCCGCTCCTCAATGGGACAATATTTGCACATGTTGCAACACTCTTCTTGAACCGATGATCTGGTGGGGCATACCCCTGACATGCATCCACTGGTTCTGCCTCCGGCCTGAACCATGCCAGGGGAAGCTTGCATGTTTTCCAGCTCACACCATTTCAAAGATTCTTCACCATAGCTTTCAATGCATATTAAACAAAAGGAACCTTATCTTTGTTTCGAGCCGACTACAAAATATCTTATAAAGTGAAATATTTTATCAGTAATAGAAGTATCATGAGAGAATGCCTTGACTGATTATTAAACAAAGGGAATTGCATCTTCACTCTAAGCAGATTACTAAATATCTAATTAATTGGAGATCATCTGTCAACAGAAGCATCAAGGAAAATGAAAAATCAACTCACAACATCCTCCTCTTCCTTTGCTTTAGGGATAAATGGTTCTCAATAATGGAGGTTTTGTACAGACTAAAACTGTTGTAGTGACCGATTACTTGACTTTGACTCCTTTTTTTGAGTGTAAATGCTGTTACATTTCATGTGCACAAAACATAGGATGCAATTGAATATAATACTTCATGCTAAAGTCCACACTATTAGCCATTATGTTCAGGGTTTACATGTCATTTTTGAGAGATTTTTTGATCTGTGTCCCATATCATTTAGGTGGTTGGATTGAATTTCATATATTCAATGCAATTTTAGCAAACTCAGACTAAATATAAATTCACCAGAAATTTGAATGAAAAAGAGGTATTCAGTTTAACATTCTTTGTGGATTGTTTTTGAAGTAAATTTGACCTAACAAAGATGCAATTCAAATTCATTTTTCAATGTAGTGAGAGCTATTTTGCTCTCCATTGCCTGGAAGTTCAACCTTGCAGCTATATTTTGATTTTCTTTAAAATAAATATGTTTCAATTGCATGATGACCATTATAAGTAAAGGTGTTCTAATTTCTAATTGATGTCTTGCAAATATCTCCTTATTACTCATGCCAAACATGTGATTAATTTCTTCTTTTATTTGTTAGAAAAATCATAGTCAATTATTGTTTCTTCAGGCTAGTATTTACATCATAGGTTTTGGACGAAATGTTTATTCTATTAAATGACTTTCAGGTTGCTAGCAGCAATAAAAGACAACATGAACCAGTAGGAATCCTCCAAATGAATTTATCAACTCCAGAAAAGGTGAAAGCTTGTAATTTGATGCCACTATCATGCACCTCTGTTTCTGAAACTGTGTAGTGATTGTTGAATGCATTCATTCTTAATAGTCTCGTTTACCTTCTTAACAGGATTTTTGATGTAAAATCATGTATATATAATTTTTTCAATCTTGAACACATGCAAAATTAATATTGTATGAAAAAAATTTACTTTGCAATTTGTCATAAAGATAATGCTAAATGGCTTTTTCCTTTCACAAAGTAAGAATCACAAACAATCTACCAACCTTGCATTATGTAAGGCCCTGTGTGTGTGCAGAGTTACCTGTTTCTATATGCATGGAGATTATGCCAGTTGGAGGAGTTTAAAATGGATTCAAGAAGTTGCATAAGAAAGGTCAGATAACTTGAAGAATTCTATGTAGTAACAATTATTGCGAACATGAAGGTGTCTTAAATCCCTTTTCAAAGGCTATGGATGGTGGAATGTGAAGCATACCATATCAGAAAATGTCAGAAATGAAAAATTAGCTCAACAGTGTGGTGAAATTTTATACTTGATTGAAATAGATGAACAATCCAGCAGAACAGGAACTTGTTAGCAGTTTTACCCCAAGTTTCCGGGACAGGGACGATAGGGGGTGGCAGGACGAGTCCCCAAGTTTCCAGATTTTGAGGCCAAATTTGGGGATGCCTATATAAAATATATAGGGAAATTTTAAATAATCATAAGAAAACATGGATAAAGCATGCATAATATACATTATAGAACCTTAACATATAACATTTGTGTTCAACATTATTTGTCAAGACTCAATACTCAATATGCATTCAAAATTCAAAATTAACATACATGAATCATGATACAACCTCCAAGTTATAATTTATAAACTTATATCAAAATGCCCAAAGGCTATATTGCTGCCATACAGTTTTAAAGTTTAAACTTTTACATTACATTTTGAATCGTGATATGAGAATCAAAATACAAAAAACAAAGTGCACTGCTGCCACTAATCTGCATCTCCCATAACCGCATCAAAATCTGAGTCATCCTCTGAGTCATTCCCACTGCGATTGTCCACCTCAACCTCAACCAACAGAATCCCAACCAATCCCTTTGGTGTCTCCTCCTCATCAACTTGGGCCACGTCTTTGGGATCAATATCCCACCGTAGAGCTGGAATATGTCAATACTCTAGAGTTTGATGATCCTGAAGTTGAAGAGCACTATGCATGACCACTAGCTTCTCTGCTCGTCTTGAGGTAAGTCTATTCCTCTTGAGGGAGTGGATAGACCGATTCTTCTCAGCAACAGAGGAACTAACAACCTATGCAAGAAGGTGAGTAGCAAGTGTCTTCAACTGTGGTGTATCCCTCCTGTTAGAACTGTAAATTTTTTATTTTACAGTCTATTGCATTCAAGAGTTTCTAGCATTAAGTCCTCATCATAAGCATAAAATTCCCTCTTTGCATTGTCTTGCTTATTTTTTTTGTCATGTGACCCATTAGAATCTGTCTAGCTCTTCATATTTCATTGAAGAACCCATATCGGCAAGACATAGTAAAAGTCTCCCCGACCTATATTTTTCACTAACATGTATTTGTTGCAGACAATCGGCAAGACTTTTCTTTTGTTTCGGCGACTGAGAAGATTCATATCGGCAAAATAGGCATTTCGGGGTAACGTTATAGTGAAGTATTTTTTCTTGCCGATCGGCATATAGAAAAAATATATCGCCATATGCTGGGGCGTTGTTGTAGTGTCACGGCGAATTCAATTTGTCTTACCGACTAACATGTGGAGGGGTCATTTCAGCTAAACCGATTGGTATCGGCATGAAGTCATAACGAAATCATTTTGTTTTACCGATTGGCTTGCAAGCAAATGTCTCGGTAAGTCTTATATGCATCGCCAGGAGAAGAACTTTTCGACATAAGTTTCACCGAAGTTTGAATGTTATACCGACGAGTAGTTCGGGGTGAGTTTCACCGAATAGGAGTAATCTGGAGGAGTGATTTCGGTAAGACATTTGGCATCGATATGAGTATTCCCGAAGATTTATTGTTTTGCCGAAGGTATTATTTCATTGGTGGGTTTATTTCTTCGGTGAGAATACTTGGTGGACACACCGAAATGAGAGTTCATCGGTGAAAGGGTGATTTTGTCTCAGCGACTGGAAAATGACTAGAAGAATGCATATCGGTATGACACAATGAAGTCTATGTAACATCTCCCCGACTCGGAATTGTTATAGCGACATAAAAAAGAAGTAACAATCATCATTATTTTTGATCCCAAGTGTCGGTAAGACCACGTTATGTCTTGGCGAAGGGTGTAATAGACGTTGCAAAAGGACTTCGCCCCAGATTTGAAAGTCTCTCATCGAAAGGATATTTGATGCGACAGTGCCAGTTTCAAATGGGTTTTCATTCGTGCTTCATTAATGGCGCGACGGGTTATAACAGTAAAGTTTGTATCAATTCTTCAGTTCTGAATTGATTGCAGGTGAATTGGCATGCTGAACAGAGAACCGGGACATTTTTCAGTCTGAGGAGCTAGAGCAGAATACTGTAAGTAATTGTTTCTTGGTTTTTCACATTTTGATTTTGTAAACTTGAAGATGGAGTCTTCTGGTTCTGGAAAGGGTAAGGGTAGAAAGCCTGGTGAGAGTAGTCTGTCAAAAGGAAAGAAACAAAGGTTGATACAGGGCATGAGGGCACTGAAAGGAGGTTGAACCAAGACCTTATTGATCAACTACCTGGCTCGGGGCCTAAAGCTAGAAGGTCGGCACAACTTAGGGCAGAGATTGGGACAAATATTGCAAAATTGAATAAAGCACAAATCCAGACACTGATAAAAGAAAGAGAAATGTATAAAGCAAGTAATGAAAGAATGTTGAGAGAAAATGATAGACTGAGAGACTTGGTTGCTATTTCGATAGATCTAGCCAAAATGCTCACTCAAGGAGAAAGCTCTCAAGCAAAAGATCATTGGATAGGGTCAAGTGCTTATAATCAGGGAAAGTATGATGCAATTGTAGCAATTGTTAAGAGGAGGCAGGCCAATTTGACATCTTGGTTGAATCAATTGTGGGGAAAGTATTCTTATACTCTGGATGCATTGAAGGAGCATGAAGGGATGGATGGACGAATTATGGAGAAGTTTCATGAATTGGCCCCACGTGATGAGGCTAACAGTACTGCACTTGAAGCTGCAAATCATATTATCAATCGCCATTGAAAATTCTATGAGGAATTGCAGGGGGATAAACAAGGATTAATTGAAGTTGCCAAGAAAACTGTGATCACATTTTCTGATAATAAAGGGGAATTGAAGGATGCCACTAGATGGAAGAATGAATGTGACACAATGCTGAAGGAAATCATGAAGACATCTTCTACAGAGGATACAGCATTAGAGGAAGTGAGCGAGCAAAATGAGGAAATGGTCAAGATGGAAATCACAATCTGGAATGCTGTCGGAGATGCGGATACGTATAAGCGTCGGGATTATTTGGACCACCTCGCTAAGACTCACTTGTGGCTAACTAGAGCCTAATTATTCTCTATCTTTTGTTTTGTATTTTGTTTTTTCCTATTTCCGAAAGGATGCGTCCTTTTGTATTCTGAATGTATAAATGTCCATTTTGAAAACAATATGGTGGTGAGAGGAGATAGAGAATAGAGAAGAGACAGCAAAATTCAATTTTTTGGCAAGGATGAGACTGGTTGCATATGTAAAATCATGGAGATATCAATGAAAATCTAATACGATGGTGCAATGTTTTCTGGTATCGGTTGTTTATGATATTTGTTGAAAAGTATTATTGAAGTTGTCTCCATAATGGTGTTTTCTGGTTATTCGAATTGGTGTAAACAAGTTTATACCTAGTTCGTCAATGAACATTTGCTGCATCTATATGATCAATTAATTGTTTCTTTTCAGTAAAGATTAAATTCTCTAAATTGATCATAGTAATTAGGGAATGTCAATTGGATTATTAAGAAGAACTCAATAATCACAATCTTGCATGTTTATACAAGCTATAAACCAAATAAAATGCTAAATAACTTGAACGTCTGCTAGAACAAATAAACTCGTTTCAGATTTCTCTCGACTCCGTGAACCCTATAAGGCACTGGTCTTTTCGTTTTCATTCTTTAGTTTCACTCACATTTTTACATCTGTCAACTGAGCATATTAGGGTTTAATTTTGAATATTGATATACAATTTATACCAAATTTGATTTATTTTGTCCATTTCAATTTGCCATCGTGGACAAATTAGGGCAATAGGAAAAGATCAAAAGTCAAGTCTGCTTAATTCAGTTAGGTACACCCGCCTAGGTCTAGCAGCACCTAAAGAGTAGAAGGTTTAATTGTTTCAAACCTTGTTCTGTTACCCTGAAACGTTGTGAAAGCTTGGCAACCTTTCGTGGTTCAAACCTGCGTTTTTGAGAGATAACACCTCCCATGCCATGTCCACCATCCAATAGGGTTTGTTTGAGCTAATATACCTCTATCCAACCTCGCCTGTGGTTTACTCAAATTCGGGCCATGAAGATATGCAAAGTCAAGGAATTGTGTGCGAAGTATTAATGTCTTCTTTGTTGAATACATCTTATCAATGGCTTGTGTGAATCCATCTAAAACCTTTGGGTCATCACATGGAGGCAGCCATATGAAGTAGGGTGTTCATTGCGTTCCACCTCCGCATCACAATGGGCCTAATGTGTTGCTCATATAAACCCAATGTCCTCCTTTGCCAAAATTTTTTGCTTGATCTTCCCAAGTATACTCTCAAATGTCTCATATATCTCTCAAAAACTAGGAGAGTCTGTATCAGCATACCGGATGACATCTACAATAGGCGGGATGAAGGAGTAAATATATCTGCAAAATGCAAACAAAAAGTTCAAAAAAATAATTCACAAGTTAATTGACATGTTGGAAACTTCAAAAGTTTGAACATTGAACAATAAAATTAAAATATTAAAATCAGAAATTAAATATGAAAATCATCAATCTAATATTTAATTTTTAATAAAATCAGCAATTTAATAATAAAATCAGCAATGCCTTACCTCACATTGGACCACCAATCGTCATCAAGGATCTTTTGTTTAATGGATTTTCCTTGAGTAGAACTTGAAATAGGCCATCTAGTCCACTTTGAATTCACCATCATCAATTTGTTGGAAATGCTGTCATTGATGTCAAAGCAAAGTGATTGTCATTTTGGGAGATTATTACAAACGTTGTCATCAATGTCAATAAGGAATACATTGTCTAAGATTGATTGTCATTGATGTCAAAAGAGTGGTTTTGTGATGGCAATATCGTTGATTTAAGAATAGGAAGAATAAGAGTTTGAAGATACCAGTACATGGTTATGATGAATGTGAAGATCTAAAACTCAATATAAAACAATCATAATGTTGTTTATGCATGCTTGGATATTGTTTTAATTAAACAATCATCTTGAAGCTGCTCAGCCTGTTTCTATATGAGTTCACACCCTCCTTAGAAGAGGTGCTGTTTGGTTGAGACTTACGTGGAAAGAAAGAGCTCATACATAGATGCTGGCTGCTTAGCCTTAAAATAGATGCTGCTGACATATAGTCCACACCAGCACAAAGGATACACGAGTATTATAAAGTCGATTTGATTAAAGAGTATCATCACAGACTAAAATTGGAGTTAGTTAAAAACAACAATCATTATTATAATGCAGTGATTAAAATTATGAAAAAGCAGCGATTCATCTATTCATTAGAGCAGTGATTAATATCTGAAAAGGTGCAGTCAGTTTATTTAAAGAAAAAGACAAGAATCACATGAGATGGAATTAGAAAAAGACAAAAGTTAAAAAAGGTGCGATGGATTTATAAGGAAAAGTCCAAAGCAAAGTCATATAAGATAAATGCCAATAAGGACAAAAATCATATAAAACAAAAGCAGTGATTATGTTTTGAAATAGTCAGCGATTATATTTAAAGATTATACAAGCAACGATTTATTCTTTATGAGATGGCAGCAATCCTTATTATGAAGAGAGTTGACGCTTCATTATAAGAAAGTAGCTATTAAAGGCTGCAATTAAGTTTTTAAAGGCAGCAAGGAATGTTAATGAAAATATATGTATGTTGAATGCCTCCCTTCATATAATCGCACCCCTCTCCAAGAAGCAATAGTTAAGGAAGCAAGGAAGAATTGATTAAGATTTAAATAATGATTAATAAATAAATATTAAAGGCAGCGACCACATGAAGAGGTGTGACTCTATAGTGAATAAGATATAAAAGCAAGCTTGCAAATGTGGAAAAGGTGTGAGTGTAGAATAAAAATAAATACACCGGAAGAAAGAATAAATATGAAGAATATTTATTAAAGGACACATACAGATCTGCATATGAAGACATAGAAGAGAGATTAATGATGATGTAGAATAAAAGATCATACTGATATAAAATCTATACAGAGATAAAAGAGAATATTATGCAGATATAGAAGAGAGATTTATGACAGAACTTGTGAAGCAAATATACAGAGTTCATGTGCAAATTTATGACAAAGGTTTGAGCAGATCTTTATGAAGAATATGTGCAGATCTTTGTGAAGAAATATATGCAGATTTAAGGTCAGATTTCTAAGTGTTTTAGAACAGATTTTAGGGCAGATTTATGAGTGCCTTGAATGTAATAACTAATATAGTAAAGGATTTACGGCAGATTTGTGAAGAAAAGTACATAGAGATTCAAAGAAGTTATGTGCAATTTTAAAGGAGATCTAAGAGAAGATTTGTGAAAGAAATGGAAGATGCTACAAACAGATCTGTGAAGGAAATACAATCAAAATTGTAAGAAGAAAAATATGTTCACCATCCATTGAAGAAGCAACATAGAAGGTGGAACTTTAATTTGGAAGTTGGTGCTTCCTAAAGGAGAGATTGGTGTCTCTAGCCAAGTTGGTGCTTAGCTATGGGGGTTGGTGCCTCCAGTAGGTTGGTGCCTACGAATTCAATTGAATGAGGGGTTGGTGCCTCTAGTGAGTTGGAGCTCACAAATTGAATGAGGGGTTGGTGCCTCTAGTAGGTTGGAGCCTACAAAATTTGTAAGAAGTTTATATAAGCAATATTTTGCCGTGGTTTTCTCTTGTAAGGGTTTCCATGCAAGTATTGTGTGTTATTGTGTTCTTCTCATGTGCATGATTATTGATGTTGAGTAAATAATGTTATTATGATTGATAAAGTTTTAACTTGGTAAAAGTTGTGTTATACTGTTTCAACCCCAGTCTCCCCATCTCAGTATAATTGTGTGCTCATCAATTGGTATTGGAGTCGGTTCCTTCAAATTAGCCTAACCTCTAGAAGGTAGATTTTGGAAACCCACACGACAAGAAGTAAAGGAAATAAGGAAAAAGGTAATACCAAGAAGAGTGTTGATCAACATGCACCAACAAAATCAAATGCAAGTAATGACAAAGAAGCAAGCAAAAATAATGGGGTGACAAATGAAACACAAATGACAACAGAAGCAAAAAATGATATCATTGAAAGAGAAAACCACCTTGTGAATGGAAGAAAAGAGGAGATGAACTTAGAAGAAAAGGAGTTAAAAGAATATGATGAGAATGTTGATATAAACTTAGAAGAAAATGATGAAGGTCGTAGTGTAGTGGATCTTGAGGAGGAACTCCATTATGCCTATAGTGAGATCAAGAGGCTTAGAAAGGAGAACTAAAAACTAAAGCTACAAGCTCATGAGAACATTGAATCTAATATAGAGTTAGTACGAAGTCTTGAAGAATCTGAGAAGATAATCGTTGAGCTAAAATTTCAAATGAGAGAAGGATACAAGATGAAAGAGGAAGTGAGTCCAATTAGAGAAAAAGGAAGAAGATTGTGAAATGTTAGAGTCTGAGATAGTTTCTTTAAGGAAGGAACTAGAAAAGACATCCTCCAAGTTGAACAAGAACCTCAAGTTTGATAAGAGTACCGAGATTTTGGATGATATATTAAACAAGCAAAGGTCACCATCAAATAAAACAAGACTTGGATATAAAGAAAATCAAACATTCAAGGAAGATTCCAAAGAGACTCCTAAGATGACAAATGAGGGAAAGACCAAAAACCTTGAAGATACTTTCAAAAGCCCTATCAAAAATGAAGGTAGTAAGAAGACAAAGACAAATTTAACAAGGACAATTTAAAGAAGTCCTTTCCTTCAAGGCAAGTGCATACATACAGGTTCAAGAGTACCTTTTATGGCTATTGCTACTCATGTAATCATTTTGGACATAAGTCAAGAGAGTGTAGAACACAAGTGAGATATAATGATAGATGGAACAAAAATATAAATCTTTATGGGTGGACAAGTAGAAACTATAATTTGTGTTCCTTTAGTGAACTATAGTGTTGTATGCTACAAATGCAATAACTATGGACATATTGCACAATATTGTAGAAGTGGCTTTGTAAAACCACCTAGATAGCAGAAGATGAAGGATACCACGACCAAACAAAAAGAAAAGTCTATAAAAGTTTGGAAAAGGAAACAAGAACAAGATAATGAGAAGGATAAACTTATGCAAATGCAGACTGCACTTCATGCAAAAGTGGTATCACTAAGTTTATAAGAAGTACAATTTCAGGGGGAGTGAAGTATGGCATTATCGTTCAGCCCCATGGAGAAGATAACTCAAATGATGAAGTATCACCAAACTTGAAGAGAAGAATCCACTTGTCCAATAGATTGGCATCAAGGGAAAGTAATGAATTGGTATCTACATAATTGTTGGATATGTCCAAGATCCTAGGTTATGAAAGATTGCATACCTTTAACTCATGCACATTAAGTTGGCATTCACAAGTGTCTCCATAAGATTGAAAATTTGGGAGAGTAGGAATGGGGATCACAAAGCTTTAACCTTTCATCATAGCGTGAGAAGATATGAAGAAGAAAGTGGTTGAGCCACAGGAGGATAATAAACCCACATTGATTGAATGACAAGATCAACTTAGACGGGATTGACTTGATGATGGACTTGGTTTCCAATATGATATTTCCCTTCGAGATTACATTGATTTGAGAATGAAGCATAAGCCCAACAAGGGTAACCATGAGCACCACAATGATCTCATAAGGAAAGTAGGTAAATTGAGTTTTCCTTATTATGATGGATCAGGGAAGACATCAGCACGAGCTTGGGTTCAGAAAGTTGACACTTATTTCTAGCTAAATCCTATGGCCGAAGATGAAGCGATCAAATACGCTACCATACACTTAGATGGAATTGCTCATGAATGGTGGCATCACAAAATGGTCACAATGGGCTATGACCAAATCACCTCTTATGCAGAATTCACTGATAGATTAACTGAGAGGTTTGATGTTAAGGACCCTGAACTCCATTTCAAAGAGTTAGCTCAGTTAAAACAGTGGGGGTCATTGGATAATTATATTGCTGATTTCTAGAGACTTGCCGTTCTGGTGACCGATATCTCAGATTGAAGGTTGCTGGTTCTATTCATGGACGATGTGATCGATCTCTTGAGAGGTTGGGTCAAAGCTCTCAATCCTACCTCATTACAAGAAGCAATCAAGAAAACTAGGGACATGGATGCTAGCAGACCGAAGAGCAAATTTTTGCCTAAGAGTTCGTCCTTTCAAAAAGACAAAGGCAAGAAACCTATTTAGAAGGAATGGACTAAGAGGAGCAAGCAAGAGGAAGAGGATCACAAGGAGTGCAAAAGAAAACAAATATGCTATCACTATAGGGAGCACTAGGAGCATGGTCATCGTTGCTTGGGTAAAGGTAAAGTTCACTTCATTGAAGTTGTATCGAATAGCGAGGATGATGGCGAGAATGAACAGGCACAAGGCAGTGAGGATAGCAGCTCAGAGGAGGAGTAGCCATAGGAGGAGGTTAAGAGTGGCACCATCTCTACCATGTCCGGTACCCCCGAGTTTAATTCCTTCAAGGTTAGGGGGTTTTACAAGGTTAGCGTATCATAGTATTGATAGATAGTGGGGCTACCCACAACTTCATTGATGCAGCCTTAGTGGCAAAAGCGGGGTATACCTACACAGGACTTTGAGGGGTTTAGTGTTATGGTTGCAGACGGGTACAATATGACATGTACACAGAAGGTTCCTTAGTTGCGAATCACCTTGGACAATTATACAGTCACCGATGATTTCTATGTGGTAGATTTGGGTGATACGAATGTCATCCTAGGTATCCAGTGGTTACATTCGCTAGGCAAATATTCATAGAACTTTCAAACCATGGAACTTAAGTTCAGGGCAGCGGATGGAAAAAGGGTCGTGCTTAGAGGAATGGAAAATGGAGCACCAAAGGTAGTGTCAGCTAAAAGAATGGAGAGCATCTTCCGACACGGCGATGTGGTATGGGCAGCAGAATGTCTGATCACTACTAAGGAGACCACAGATGAAGATCGACCATATCACATTGATATCCAGACTTTGTTGGGGAAACATGACAAGGTGTTTGGAGAGATTCCCCTAGGGAGACCACCGGATAGAGGATTCAAACACACCATTGAGTTGGAGGAGGAGGCCGAGCCCGTCATCACCAACCCCCTACCATCATCCGAAAAAGTTCAAGGATGAAATAGAAAAAGCAATCAAGGAATTGCTTGACATGGGACACATACGGCCGAGTTCCAATCCCTTTGCTTCTTCCGTGGTCCTGGTGAAGAAGAAAGATGGGACAATGAGGATGTGCATAGATTACAAGGCTCTCAACAAAAAGACCATCAAGAATAGGTACTCGATACCCAGGATCGACGAGTTGTTGGATGAGCTACATGGTGTAGTATATTTTTCTAAGATAGATCTCCGCTCAGGGTACCATCAGATTAGGGTCAGAGAACAGGATGTCCATAAGACGACTTTCAGATGTCACTACGGGCATTACGAGTTCTTAGTCATGCTCTTCGGCTTGACTAACGTACCTACGACATTCCAGTCTTGTATGAACCACATTTTCAACAAGTAGTTGTGTAAGTATCTTTTGGTATTCTTTGATGATTTGCTCATTTATAGTAAGACTTCGGATGATCACCTGAAGCAATTGGATGAAGTATTGACCATCATGGAGGAGCAGTCATTGTATGCCAAGGCCTCAAAGTGTGAGTTTGGCCTTAAGGAGATATTATACTTGGGACATGTGATCGTTGCACAAGGTGTACAGGTTCACCAGGAGAAGATTCAGGCAATACTCGATTGGCCACCGCCTAAGACACTTACAAAGCTATGTGGGTTCTTTGGGTTGTGCAGCTACTATAGGCGTTTTTTCAGAGGGTTTCTCAGTTGGGGGCACCTTTGACAGACCTTACCAAAAAGGGAGCATTTAGTTGGTCCGAGGAGGCACAACGAGTTTTTGAAAAGCTCAAGGAGGTAATGAGTAGTTGTCCGGTTTTGGCACTTCCAGGCTTCACCCAACTATTTGTTCTAGAGTGTGATGCCTCGGGTGAAGGCATAGGAGCGGTCCTAATGCATAACAAACACCCTATCACTTTTGAGAGCCGCAAGTTGAGAGGACCTAAGAGACTTTACTCCATCTATGATAAGGAGATGTTCGTCATAATGCATGCATTGGCGAAGTTCAGGCAATATTTGGTTGAAGGTAAGTTTGTGGTGAGGATTGACCACAACAGTCTCAAATATTTCTTGGAGTAGAAAGAAGTAAATGAGAGGCAACAAAAATGGGTCAGTAAAATACATGCCTATGATTTTGGCATAGAGTATGTGAAAGGGAAAAAGAATGTTGTTGCCGATTCCCTTTTGAGGAAACCTGTAGCTTGTTCACTTTCAGAGATTTCAGCAGACTGGAAATCCCACTTACTGGTTGAGTACACCAAGAATAAGTTTGCATGTGAGGTGATGGATGGTCAAGTGCAGGATGACAGGGACAGAGTTGTGGATGATGTTATCTTCTACAAGGACAAAATCTATTTGGCGCCAGAGTCAAAATTGAAGGGAAAGATAATGCAGGCTTCACATGACACTCCTTTAGCAAGCCATTAGGGCTACTTCAAAATGTATAGACAAGTCAAAGAGAGGTTCTCTTGGAAGGGCCTCAAGGAGGATGTATTGAGACATGTCAGAGAGTGTGTGACTTGCCAGTAGAACAAGTCTGAACACTCACATCTGGTGGGTCTACTACAGCCTTTACCCATCCCAGAGTAGAAGTGGAAGAGTGTTTCCATGGATTTCAGCACTGGTCTAGCCAAGGTCCATGGGAGAGACTGCATATATCTGGTTGTAGATTGTTTGACGAAATATACTCACTTCTTTGCTATATCTTCCGAGTACAAGGCATCGTAGGTGGCAAAATTGTTTTTCAGAGAGATCTTCAGGTTGCATGGAGTGCCGAGATTCATATTTAGTGACAGGGATAGTAGGTTCCTGAGTGCCTTCTGGCAGGAGTTATTCAGATTGGCAGGTACTGAATTGACTTTGAGTATGAGTTATCACCCTCAGACAAATGATTAGATGGAGATTGTGAACAAATGGATTGAGGGTTACCTACACAACTACATCTCAGGACAGCAAAGAGCATGGATTAAGTGGTTGCACTTGGGAGAATACTGTTATAACACCACTTATCATATGTTGATTGGGATGTCACCCTTTCAAGCACTATATGGGTATGATGCACCATCTTTTATGGACTTGGATTTTGGGGAGAGTAGAGCTCCTAAGGCTAAGGACTAGATTCAGGAGAGTCAGGACATTCTGAAGGCTCTCAAGGATAATTTGCAGATGGCTCAGAATCAACAAAAGACATGCAGATAGGCATATGGTTGAGTGTAGCTTTGAGGTTACGGACTTGGTCTACCTTTGTTTGCAGTCCTACAAACAGTCTTCATTGAAGAAGAGTGGGGCAGAGAAGCTCAAGCCTTGGTTTTATGGATCATATAGGATCATCAGATGTGTTGGGGAGGTAGCCTATGAGTTGGAATTGTCAGAGGACAATTTCATAATGTTTTTCATGTTTCGTGTCTCAAGAAGGCACTTGGTCAACAGGTTACTTCATCTCCAGAGTTGCCACCGTTGGATGAGGACGGGCATTTGGTCCTAATCCCTGAGGAGATAATTGATACCCGGGAGAAGAGATTGAGAAATAGAGTCGTTAAGGAGTTCTTGATGAGATGGAGAGATTTGCCAGCAGAGGATGCTACTTGGGAAGGAGAGCAAATTCTACAGCACCCCAGTTTGCAATTGCTTGTGGGCAAGTAATTTCGGGAAGGGAGGACTGTAATGTCCCCTTCTTAGTAACCACTCCGGAGGATCATTTAGCCTTTATTATTCCTGAAGGGTAAAGGCGAAGGGAATAGTATTAAATTAATTATTTATAAAGTTATCTCAATAAAATAAAAATAAAAAAGGTAACTTTATTTTTTTAATTTAATTAGAGTGACTAAGTGAAAATAAAATATTATAAAGTCACTTTGGAAATATTACAATATTCTAGAAGCTTCTTGGAGGATCTTTCTTGAAGATCAAAAAGTTCTTTACAAGGAGCTGTGAGCTAGCCATTTGAGCATACTTGGATTTCATTTCTCATTGCATCTTGGGAGAGCTTGAAGGCTTTTCAGGTTCGAGGGTTTGAAGACTCTATGGCACCGGGTTCGGTTGTGAAACCATCAACCCTAGCTGGAGATTGTGGAGGAGATCAATTCAGATTTCCTACAGGAGCTTACGTGGCAAATTTAATGGTCTTTGTAGAGACCAAATTTGAGGGCAAGATTCAGATTTGTGATGGAGAATTTGAGGGAAAATGGAGGTTCTTGTTGAGTTCAAAGATTGACAGTGATTTATCTCATTTTTATCTTGAAGAATTCGTGGGTTCCTTAGTGACACTTGCAGCAAGATAAAAGGGTTTCTCATCAGTCCTTAATATCAGAAGTTGTGGCATTTTGGGAGAAGATCATCACTGCAATCAGGCGACTTATTGTTGGGAGTTTGCGTACAATTTCTGGGCAGAATTGAAAGGAAAAGAATTGTGGAAATTCTAGAGATTATTGCTCAGTTCTTAGGTGCTGAAAGTTGACAGAATTTAGGCCAAATTCTGATTGCCAAGGTGATGGGTATCGTGGTCTTGACAAGGAGGTCTCAGCAAATCGTTTCTTGAACAGATCGCTGGCTTTTTGCATCTTGAATTGCCTCCTTTGGTGCACGCTTCAGGTGTGATCTGATATGTAATAAATATCTGAGATATTTTCTTTTCATTGCTGTGATAGTTTTCATGCCTTTGTATCACCCTTATGATGTATAGAAAAGAAATAAATGTCTTGAGAGGGCAGTAATAGGTTCAGGTCTTAATCACAAAGTTGATTGTAATGGACAAAGTTTCGTAAATCCAATCTACAATTTATTTTCAGTCATTTAATGAGGTGTTAAGGTTGCATGCCAACTGTTTGATGAAATGCCAATATACAGTCCATGTTCTTTACAAATGGTTTGAAGTTGTAGAATCAATTCCATATTTATTTCAGTCAATTGCATTCTAGCATAGCTGGTAAATCAGTTCAGAAATTATTCATGCATGTTCTTTGTCAACATATGAGAAAGTATTAGGGAAGGTCAGAAATAGAATCATGTATTCTGAAAAGAGTTTGTTTGCCAAGTGTTTGACGAAATGTCAAACAACATAAATTGAAAAATCTAAGTCAAATTGGATAAGGGACTTTACATTATAGATGGTGTTTTCTATGAGTATCTATTTTTGTTTTTGTGTGTTATTTTCTCTAGATGCTGACAATATTGAATAATTCATATATTGTGCAGTTTTTCTTTTGAAGATAGGAAGGGATCTAGTGTAAACTCAATGTGGATTGTTGCCTAGATAGTATGAGTGTTCGTGGATCTTGGGAATTATACCTTTGTGAAGGTCATTAGACAACTTGATGGAGCATTGTGGATATAGCTCAACATGGATTGTTGTCTAATAATTTGGGAGATTTGTGATTCGGGAGTTGGTAATTTAGGAACTTGGGAACTACACCCTTACAAGGGTTAGGAGGCAGCTTGATGGAGTTTTACCTGGTCCAAGAAGTGATTTTTCAAAGAAAAGCTTCTGCAAAATATGTGTTTGTGTTTTTTTCGATCTGCATGTTTTGTTGTGTGTAATGTAGATCTTAACGGGGTTTGGAAAAATTAAGGTTTACGTTTTAATAAAGTTAACTTTTATTACTTAAGTTTCCCATAGCTCCATGGGAACACAATGCTTTATAAGCATTTGCACAATACTTTGTAATTCCTAAATTGGTTTAGATCTCCAGCAATATTTGTGCCAATAGAAGCATAAATCCTCAAAAAATAGCTTAAATCCTGATTTTAAAAAAATCTTTGACCGAAACGATTTTTTTCCTCCAAAATTCCGATTTAATCAGTCGTGATTTTCAACAATGTTCAACAATTTTTAAGGGTTTAAATTGCGAAAAAATAGCATAAAAATCACATAAAAATGCCTAGCCAACCCATCGTGAAACCCTAATGATGCAAAATTGCTATTTAATCGGATTTGTTCGTTGATTTTTAGCACATAACTGAGTGTCAGCTGCTGGGACGTGGTTCACTATCAAAGATTCGCTAGATCTCATCAAGTTGCTGAGGCAAATCACAGGTGGGTGACCTTGAATGGATGTAAATTTCTAATAGATGTTAAAGATATTAAAATAGACATGTTCTTTGGTATGCTTCTACGTTTGATGTTAAGGACATTAACATGGAATGGTTAAGAGATGTCCTGCTTTTTTCTCTATATTCGGCACTATTGTCATTTGCCTTAGGCTTGTAGTAATGCTTTCCATATATATAAATCCAAAGACACAATTTAGTGGGAAATAGTATACAACATCATAAATACTAAGGCTTCTATCTTATTTTTTTAACATATCCGAACCTTATAAAAGTACTAGCCAAAAGTAAATATAGAAAGCTAGAGTAAACTAAAACAAAACTCTATTGGCTTGGTATTAACCTAAAGAGATTTGTTTTCTTCGAATTCTTGTGATCTTGACTATTCAAAAGAATTTTAACATTTCAATTGTCAACAATAATACTAAGGTGGTTGTTCAGATTATCAAGTTACGGTTGGTACAAATTTCCTTTTCAGATTCTAACAAAGTGTGATAATTTGGAGCTTCAATTTGACACTAGCCATCAAGTTTTAATAACAAGTGGGTAGGCTAGTGACAATTGTATAATCAAATGGGAAGCATAAGTATATACATAATAGTATATAGACATTGTGGAACTAGAAGCAAAAAGGTTCCTATTGGAAAGATAAAAGTCAGTTTGTAGTGCTAAGAAAAATGAATTGTAGCAGTATTATGTATCAAAATGAAAGATTGTTTTGGTTTTACTTAAATTTCCTATTTATTCTGCATGATCAATGCTTTGTTAATTGGTGAAACTCACTGCTTAAATGCATGCCCTGCACTTGTTTGGGAACTACATTCCATTTAGGATTGTCATATACATGGAGGTTCAAAAGGCCTGCAAGGTGTACAATAGCGGTACATGAATGCTTTAGAAATATATAGTGTAGCATTCCATGCATGTTAAATAGGTATCAAGAAAACTAATACATGCCTTGAGAGAAGTCATACCCTCATCTTGTGGGCTTATCTTAATCCCTCCCGAAGCGGGCCTCATATATTTTCTCTTTAACAATCAAAATAGATTTCAAAAGCAACTGTCCCATCGAAAGGGAATGCTCCTTGTGCTTGATTTTCCATTGAAACTTGTACCTATAATTTGTCAAATTCTCAACTCAAAGTCCATCAATGTTTTTAACTCCATCATCCACTTGTATGCAAAATCAAGGAAAAATTTCTTGAAGAATAATAGCTAAAGTTGTGGCACAAATAGTTTCTCTCTTCTTTTCTATTAGCAGGTCATTATTATCTAATGTAAATATATTTAACACTCCCTTTACTCTTTTACTAATCTGCTAAAATAGTTATCAATGAGAACATTTCAATATCTTTTATGGTCTTTTGAGATTTAAGATTTTGTTTCAAAAGCATTTTCTATTACTCCATCTTGAGCTATTTGATTCAAAACCTATTAAGTTGAACTTTGCAATTGCTTCCTTTGTCATATAATTTCCCTTTCACACTCTTCATATAGTTCTCTTTGACATTGTTCTAGAAATTACAAGTACTATAAAATCACAAATATGAACCAATTGATTTCCGTTTTGTAATTTATAATTTTTGTTTAACAAAAGGAAACTGTCTTTGTAATGACTTTCTCGATCCTGAGGATTTTGAGATCCTAAAAGTCAACTTGGATAGTCATGAGGTTGAACAACTTAGGAGAGGCTTTGAACTAGGAGCTTCATCATTAGGATCTGTGTCCCTCTAGCATAGCTTTATTTGTAGTAGCAAGAGTTATTGGCTATATTTGATTTTTTGGAACTTTGTACTTAGTTTATAGGTTGACTTTGTACAAACTATATTGTAATTGAAATCTTATCAACTGTATCCATCTAGTTATTATTTATGCACTATGAAGTATGCTTTGTGCAATGCTATATAATCAACAATATGAATAACACAATCCTACTTTCTACAATTCATGGATTAAACTCTCTATTTTATTTTCTCTCTATATCTCTATGTTATGGAAATGCCCTTGAAATTTTCAAAAAAGGGTAGTTTTTGTCTCTCTTTTTTCACAAATTTTTACTTTTTTTTAAATCCTTTTTTTTTTTCTCAAAAAAATTATACTTTTGGTTTGCCGATTTTTTCCCCAAACAATTTTTATTGCTATGCATGCCCACCATTTACCAACAAAAGGACAAATGGAGTCCTTTCGAAGAAATTGAACTATGACGATTTGTGGGTTCATTTATCTTGTTGAAGAGGATTGTAATGTCCCCTTCTTGCACTTAATCAGTTGGAGAGTTCCATTAGCCTATTCTAGGGTTCCCATAGGCTAAGTGGAGTTGTTAGGGGATTTAGAGCCAGTGTGGGCTCTGTGGTGGTTTTCGGTGCTTTCTAGCAAGACTTTCTATTTTTAGCAGTGGCCAATTTCAGTACTTATTGTTTATTGTAAGTCTCAGTGTATCTCAATTATGTGCCAGTTTGATGTTTGGGAGTACTTACTATTTTTAGTATTTGCTATTTATAGTAAGTGAATTTTTGGCAACTGGTCTAGGCCTATGTTACTTCAGCAGCGTATATTTCCAGATTGGGCGTTGGTGAATCTAAGGTTGATTAAAATAACGTTTGCATTTTTTCGTCACTTAAGTTATTTTTATAAAGTCACTTTATAACTTAAGTGAGGGTCTTGGGGTCATCAAAAAAGTACCTTGTCACGCTTAGTTGATTAAAGTTGTTTTTAAAAAGGCCAAATATTAAGCCTCAAAAGGTGGACGCCACCCTAGGGAGATATAAGGATTTTTAAATTAAAAAAAAAGCTCATGAGAGGGGGCATGGGAGTCTTGGAGGGAAAAAACATTTCTAATTGAGTTGCCCTAATTTTCCCTCACTTCTATAAACCAACATTTTGGCTCTCATTTGTTATCTTTCATTTGGCAACATAAGAGGATGCTATTGGAATACTTCTGGGGTTCTACTGTTGTGTGTTGAGGAGGAAAACCATCACCATTTGGAGTTGGTTTCGGTGGTGAAAGATCCACCCTAGCCGGAGAGGAGTGATTCTACTTTAGGGATCACCTTGGGTGTCAATAGAGGTCTGATTTCAGTCTTTTTGGAGGTGGAACGATGAAGATTTTCTTGGTTTTATGATGCGGGTTTGAAGTTTTTGGTGTGTTTGATCTTTGGCTTCTTTTTGGTAGTGTTTGGAGGTGTTTTGGAGCCTTTTCTGAGGTCTGATTCGCATTTCCAGAATTCTGGAAACTATCATTTTGACAGTGACTGAAAGTGAAAATCATTCGTAGCTCCGTGCATGCTTGGCCAATCATTTTGGGTGTTGGCTCATTGGATTCCTCTTGCTTAGGCGCCTCGTCTCATTCATTGGTTTGGATTTATTGCTGAAGTGATTTTTGGGAGCTGGTCACCCTCCTAGGGGGCTGTACATTTCCTGGGTTGTCTCTTTTTAGACCATTCTCAAATGGACAGAAACTTTGGGGTCTGCTACAGCAAGTTCGTGGTGTCCATTCATACATATTTGTTGGCCCAAGTGAAGGAGAATGTCATGGATTGATATTTTAATCATTCGGTGACTTTCCCAAGGAGTTGTATGTAATTTGCTGCCCATGTGAGACTGCTATCAGGTCTGATAACCACTATTTCCAGGTCTGAAACATCTTGCATTAAGTCTGATTTTATTTGTAATCATTTTCCGTTATGATATGTTATCATACAATGTGAAAATAAATGTTATTTCTTTGTATTTTCCTTTCTATGCAATATTTCCTATGTTTGCAATGCATCAATGAAAACGTGAAACAAAGACAAACCAAAACCCATCAGCAAAACATCAATCAGCAAACAATTTAAAAAATAAAATAAAAATCAGGGGTGGTTGTTACAAGGATGTCAACTAAATAGGAAACTTTTGGGAGTCTATGAGCAAATATTTTCCTTTATATTCAATTTAATTGAAGATCTGATGCTAATCTGAACTTTCTCATTTGTTTGACTCTTCTCCATGGTGGGGTTGGACTTTGTCGTTTCTTATGCATGGAAAAACTATAGTTCAAAAGCTCGGACTAGGCAAAAAGTTAGGCAGACCGAAATTTTGACTTAGATTTGGAATCTGAAAAACTTGGCCAAAAAATAAACAAATCTATAAAATAAACTAAAATAATGCATTGGATGCATAAAGAATGAATTTAGAGAATAGAAAATCTATTTTGATTATATTAGCATTACTTGAAATTGGGATTGACTTGGTAAACGAAAAGTATAAGTGGAATTCAATTACTTGGGAAGCTTAGAACCACTGAAAAAATGTATTAAAATAAGGAAAAAGTTCTAGTTTTATTATCAAGCCAAATAAACAGAAAAAAATGTTGCCATTCCATCTGCTGCAAACCAATACGAATTTGTTTTTTTGCTTATTAATAACTTGACAAGCAACTCACAGCTGAGATTGTGATCATTGTGGATGTAAACGACTAAAAGATCAGGTTTTTAACAACAATTTCCGATTTTTCCCCCCTTAGCTGAGTTTGTAGAAAAAACTTGCTGAGTTAACTAAGTTTAAGAAAAAACTTGCTGGCTTTAAGTGAGTTTAGGCAAAACCTCCTAAGTTACTTGTTAAGATCATAGCCGTCAATGTTAAATTTTTTAAGGCATCGCAGAAAAGGAATTGCCTGTAGGCATAGTTGGCAGACTTACCGAGTTTTCGATGAGTCTTGAAAAACCCGCGAGTTTTTTTGCCCTATGAGTCTTTATGATTGTAACTCGCCGAGTCTTCTTGCCGAGTTTTTTTTAAAAACTCAATGAGTTTGTACAAAAGACTCGCCAGATACATAAAAAATGCGAAACACAAAAAAAAACCAAAAACAATCGAAAAAAATAGTAAAAAATCTCACGAATTTTCCCTATAAATGCATGAATGCACCTCACACTTCGTCACATAGCACTTGGAGAGCAAATATTTTTCATAAAAAAGTGTCAAATACCTAATTTCTCCCTTAAGTGATAAAATTGTGAAATGGTGTGCGACAAGAAGTTTTATGTGGTTTCAAAGGCCTTAATTTGGGCTTGGTGGCGAGGGCTCCACCCCTCGACCCCACCCTGTATCGCGACAGGGAGCGCGCCATGGGTGCTACCCTCGAACCCCACAAGGGGCACTGTCCTTCGACCCTGTTGGGGGTGTTGCCCCCAAACCCCCACAAGGGGTTCTGCCCCTCAACCCTGTTGGGGGTGTTGCCCCCAGACCCCCACGAGGAGCATTGCCCCTCTACCCGGCTGGGGGGGTTGCCCGCAAACCCCCACAAGGGGTGCTGCCCCTCGACCCTGTTAGAGGCGTTGCCTCTAAATGCAAACCCCTACAAGGGGCAACGCCCCTCAACGTCATTGATATCTCCACTCCTAGACCCTCACTAGTTATTGGGATCTCTTATCATATAAGAAAATTGATTACAACAAGGGGATTTGAGAGTGAAGACTAGAATCAACAACTTAATCAAGCTTTCAGCCATTAGGATTACGCATGAGTGTGATTTTGTACTCAATTTGCACTAAAATCAATCAAATTTAATAGAAAACACTTTTGTACTCATTTATGGACTTATTGGATTCATCTTGTCATTGAATTTTGCAAAAAAAATGTGCTTCTAATGGAATTTAAGCAATTTTAAGTTGTCGAGTTTTTGCAGAGTTTTTAAAAATTCATTAATTTTGGGCTTGGCAAGTTTTTTGGTGTGTTGAGCTTTCCAACTATGCTTGTAGGCATGCAGATTTGAGATCATTGAGAAAGTCGTCATCACCCTTATCGCCATTCAATCTTTGGAGCGACAACTTCTTCTGTCATCAACAACTTCTATGGTGGCTTCAAACACCTTCAGTGGCTTCTTTCATGGATAGATGACCCATGAAACAACAATCTCCAAACACTCACGTATGGCTGTGAATTTTCTTGACAGTAATCTCCTTTACAATGACAACAATTTCCTTTTAACAGCTGGAAAACGATCTCTTCAAACCAACATCTTGCCTTTGCTATGGCTTAATCATTGCACTTCTTTTTCCTTGTGTGCGGCCTTGTTGGGCGATCCTATGACTGTGATCTTTTTGCATGAAAAGAAAAAACTTCATGGCCTAGCTTTGCCCATGATTTGAAAACAAGAACACTTATAATCCTAGCTCTAATACCACTCTTTGATGGTGGGTAGAGGAGACAATATATGTGCAAATGTGCTACAACACCAAATGGATTTTATTGTCTAATTAAATCAGTTACATCAGCCTCATTATATAGAAGTCTTAGACAATTCTACAAGATGATAAACTAAAAGTAACTAACAGTTAATCAAGAAAATAATTTGATGCAAACTATAGAATAGCCTAACTAATCTTAAGTTCATTTCTAGTTACAACAGCTACTGTTCATGCAAAACATGTAAAACTAGTGTTTTTCTCTCCTCACGCGTGCTTGCAAACTAGGAGAAATTATAGTTTCCAACACTCCCCCTTAATTTCAACCACATGCTTCAGCATTTATCATTCCAAATTTTGTCTTCCAAGTCTTCAAATTTCTTCAAACTATTTTCAAGATTTGTGGATCTTTCCTCAACTTTCTCTCCAACTGCTACGACAGTCTTTCAATTTCTTCATTTGGCAGCTTCATGTGCCTTCACTCTTCCTTTCACAATTTCTATCACTTTTGTAATTTGTTAGTTTTAGGATTAGACTTAACAAAAAGCAGAGAATGCAACACATGAACAATAAACACAGCAGTTTACTCTGGGAAAACCCTCCTACTCGAGGGAGAAAAAACCCAGCAAAATATATATCTCTTATATATCAGATAAAAGTGCAGAAATCTGCTTTACAACCAGACCCTTCTCAAGGGTGAATTAATATAATGAATAATAGCACCTATCCTTTGATGCAAAGAAGAATATATTTCTCCTTGAAGTCGATCTGCTTCTTCAAGATTGTAATCTGCTACTGAAGGGTGAACTTCTGCTCTGTAGAAATGTGAATTGAAGAGAGAAAATACTTGATTTAGAAATGAATGATCACCACCTTACATATATACCAATCTAGGTGACTTTTCATCAAGGTCGGCTCCCTTAGAAGAAAAATAATAATTGCAATTAGTAGGCCGACCTGCCTTTAATTAAGGAGAAAATATCTCCTGAAACTATCAAACACTAACACTCACTCTTAGCTAGGGAGATATTTTCCAGATATCTATGTCATGGAGTCTCTCAACATGACGCCCACAATGGCTACACCCATTTGTGGAAAGCACAAAGGTTCATTATGGAGTCTCTCAACGTGATGTCATCATGGAGTCTCTCAACATGACATCCATTATGGCTACTCCCATGTGTGGAAAGAAACACACGTACAAGTGCCCGTCACGGAGTCTCTCAACGTGATGTCGTCATGGAGTCTCTCAAAATGACATCTCATCTCAATCTCAGAGATGAACAAGGGCTCGCACCTCATATTTCTCCGTATCAAAGAAATATACAGTACAAGAGCTTTCACCTCATATTTCTCTGTCTCAAAGAAATATACACTACAAGGGCTTTCACCTCATACTTCTCTGTCTTAGAGAAATATACACTACAAGAGCTTGCACCTCATACTTCTCCGTCTCAGAAAAATATACACTACAAGGGCTTTCACCTCATATTTCTCCGTCTCAGAGAAATATACGCTACAACAAATCTTCATGATGATGTGACTCCCTCTGAAGCTCCAAGTACTTGCATCAACCTCTTGACCTCCTCGTCCAAGGTTGCCTCTATTGGTTTGTCAAACTCCCTTTGAATGTTAATTCCTCCTCTTCGAAGAAATTGATCACAATGACAATCGGAATAGGTTCTTCCTCTTCGAGAGATGTCTCCAGTTATGTGCCACCAACTTAGGCCCATGGCAACAAGTTGTGTTTCCATTCTTCAGCCTGTGTGACTTCCTCATACGATGCATCAAGCTCATCATCCTTTTGCTCCTCGATCCATCTTTGCTCCTCGATCCATCCTAGAAGCATTTTTAGAGAGATTACTAATAGTTCATATAATCAAACTATCCCGAAGAGAAATACCAATGCTAGAAGCATAATGATTCACTATTCCAATGTTATTGCATAAATTAATAACTACATAAAAAATTCATGAACATTATTCAAGGATATGAAGTACTTATCTCTTTATTGATTAATCTTCCTTGCAATCCACCAATTGTTCTTTCCTGATCTTTGCACTTAAAGATTCAGATCCAAAATCATCATCCGAGAATTACATATGAACTTCGGCTTTCATATACAATTGCACTCAGGCCCAACCACATTTCAATTCGGACTCCTCACTGCTTTGTGATTCAACAACAAACTTAATGATACTGAGCGAATGCTTCCTTGTCCCATCACCTCCTTAAATTTGATTACTTTCACAATAGCCACTATCAAAGAAATCTCCACCTATATTTGTTTGAACACTATTCACTTACTATACCACAATAAATCCCCTGTTGGAAAGTGAGTGCCACGGTCGCCAATTTTAAGCAGTTCCATATTAGTATTAAACTCCCACACACTAGGCCATGATTTTTGTTGTCTTCAATAGCGCTATCTCTACAAAACTCCACGATAGCTCCAAAATCAATCTAGAATTAACGCCTCCTCTAAAGCTGACTCGACACCCTTCTCCTTTATGTGCCCTGAGCCTGATAAGGCTCCTTGTGTCAACAAATATTCAGCTCGCTACTTGTGGTGATGGCAGCGGTTTCTTCAAAGAGATTAAATCGTTCCTATTTCAAATATGAAATGCCTTTATTTCCCATTATTTCCTTGAAGTGACATCAAAAATTGGAGACGTCTTTCAAGAATAGCGAATTATCTTCCTTTACTTCTCTCGACTCAGATAGTAAGGTAGACGACATACTCTCAATACTAAGGACGGATATCACAATACTGAAAGGCCACGTTTTCTCAAAATCTAACAGCTTCTTTCCACATGGGCTCCTTGGCTGGATGCAGCGGCTTCAAAAACAACTGAACCTTCTTCAAATATAAATTATAGTGTCTTCTTAAAAATCGTGGATACCTTGTTAATTGCCACAATTACAATATGAATTTGTCCCTTTGTTCATGAAACAAATGCCACACTGTCAGGAGCCTCCAATTAAAATATCACTTAGACATTGATTGCTCCCATTAAATCCAATTAAAGATGCGGCTCCCGTCAAAGACTCTGAATTTACAGTGCTCCTGATTTTCGCACCCACCATTGAAACCACAACTCGAAGATTGCAGTAACCCACAAATATTTATTTCCAACAGCTTCCCCTAAAGACCAAATGTAATTTCCTACAGGCAATTGCTTACAGAGGTTGTAATTCAACCTTCTTTTTCTCATTGATGGTTCCCATATATTTCTGCTTTAAATCTTATCAGTACTTCCCTTAAACCCGCTCTGATACCATGTTAGTTTTAGGATCAAATTTAATAGAAAGCAGAGAATGCAATACATGAACAATAAACACAGTAGTTTACCCTAGGAAAACCCTCTTACTTGAGGGAGAAAAAACCCAACAAAATATATATCTCTTATATATGAAATAAAAGTGCAGAAATCTGCTTTACAACCAGACCCTTCTCAAGGGTGAATTAATATAATGAATAATAGCACCTATCCTTTGATACAAAGAAGAATATGTTTCTCCTTGAAGTCAATCTGCTTCTACAAGATTGTAATCCGCTGCTGAAGGGTGAACTTCTGCTCTGTAAAAATGTGAATTGAAGAGAGAAAATACTTGATTTAGAAATGAATGATCACCACCTTACATATATACCAATCTAGGTGACTTTTCATCAAGGTTGGCTCCCTTAAAAGAAAAATAATAATTGCAATTAGTAGGCCGACCTGCCTTTAATTAAGGAGAAAATATCTCCTGAAGCTATCAAACACTAACATAATTCAATCCTGCAACAGCTATGACTGTATCTATCTTTTACTGACGTTTCTCTTTTAACTGCGAACTCCTTTCACTTGACAACAATGATCTGCCAGCTTTGATCTACAGATCCCTTATTCAGCTGCACCTTCTTTCCTCTTAGCTACCGCCTTTTCTCCACTTCAACGGATTCAGACTTATTAGCAACTGCTCCTCTGCCTTGGCAACTTCATTGTCTCCTTGATGGCTTGCTCAAACTGCCTTTTGATCGCTGTGACTTACTACGAGCTATGAATCCTTTTTGGACTATGACTTTTCTTTTCAGTTTTGCGACGCTACCTTCGCCTCTTCTTGTTGGCGGCATCCTCCTTATCGGCAACTTCACATCGACATGTCTTCAACAACAACTCTTTATTTTTCTTTCCTCCTTGGCAGACTTCAACAATCTCCCTTTGAAAACCTTTGGCGCTAAGGTATAACCAGCAATAATAAAAAAACAAAATCTCCAGTTTTTGACGGCAACAGTTTCCAGCTACTGCTGGCTATGATCTCCTTTTCTTGGCTCGCACTATGGCGACATAAATTCTTTTCTTTGAAGCTGCGGCTTCACTCAACAACTGGCAACTGGCAACTGTAGAAATGGACATCCTTCAGCAACGATACCCTCGGCTTAATTAATCTCATGCGATATGCAATCTTGACTTTATTTTGACCAGCGATCTGATCTTGCATGACACCAAAAATTACGACTTCACCTTTGAAATAACAGCAATGGCTTTTCTAAAAGTTGCAAACTGGATGATCAGCTGACAAACTCCTTTGAATCTCATCAAACAACTACTCCTCATTTGATCTCGTATCTACTGCAACTTGGACAGTGACTTAATTGTGCTTGGTGGCTGTGATTTCTGCAGCCTTTCTTAGACATTCATTGGCCTTCTTTCAACTCTGCGCTCCATGCACCCTTTTGACTGGCGATTCCTTGATTCAAGCGGCGACAGAAATCTGCAATAAAACTTTAGCTTTGACTGGAAAATTCAACACTTCTATTGGCCTTGCCTTGCCTTTGCAAACAACAATTTACCTCTGAAAACAACAATCTTCTCTTATCAGCGACTTTATGAGGGACGACTTTATTCAGCGATCTCATTTATAACTTGGACAACAATTCTCTCTGGATGACCTTTTGTTATTCTTTGACTGCGACTTTACAATCTCATATCTGTGGCATGCAACAACACCTTTGGCTTCAGATTTGCATTTCCTTGATGATCTGAACACATGAAAATTTTATCTGTATACAAACAGCTTCAAACTTTGCCCCGATTGACGATGTTGATTGCATGAACTTGCATCTGCAATCTTCAACTCACCTCAATCTGGCTCTGATCTTCAAACACGACGATCTTATGCAACGATCTGGCTCTGCCCATGATCTGCAAACACAACTAATAACCCTAGCTCTGATACCACTTTGATGGTGGGCAGAGGAGACAATATATGTGCAAATGTGCTACAGCACCAAATGAATTTAATTTTTTAATTAAATCAATTACATCTGCCCCATTATATAGAGGTCTTAGACAATTCTAGAAGATGATAAATTAAAAGTAACTAACAGTTAATCAAGAAAATAAATTCATGCAAACTAATCTTAAGTTCATTTCTAGTTACAACAGCTACTGTTCATCCAAAACACGCAAAACTAGTGTTTTTCTCTCCTCATGCGTGCATGCAACTGGGAGAAATTATAGTTTCCAATATTACTCAACAGAAACTTGGGAGTCTTTCGGGCAGACTTGTCTCACAAGTTGCAGATGAGTTATTTGTCAGAAACTCGTGAGTTTTTACTGCAGATTTGTCTCACAAGTTGCAGTGAGCTATTTGTCTGTCAAAGAATTTCACTAGTTCTCACAAATCTGGCGAGTACTCATTGGGTTTTAGAACTATGGGAAAAACACATTGAGCTTTGACGGCCAACTTGTACATTGGAGCAATATCGTTTTTGAAATATTTTATTGTTAATCCTTTTATTCAAAAAGAATAATTTGATTCTATGTTCCATTTTAGGGTCTTAAAAATGATTTTTCTCAAGCATCATCTACTTGTTTTGGTATTGCAGGGTCACCAAACTTCTGGGGAAAAGTCAATTGCTTTAGAGTTCTTGTATACAGAGTTATTTGAATTTTATGAGAAACTAGAGCAAATTCAAGAGCAGTTGGATTCTTTATTATGACAAACATATGTATTCACAAAGGTCAATAGATTAAGTTGTTGGATTCTTAATTATGATAAACATATTCGTTCACAGAGGTTGGCAGATTGATAAAATAAGTTTTATTTTCAGAAATAAGATTGTACTGTTGTAATATTTCTTTGTAGATGCCTTTAGTCGTGAGTCTCCTTAGTGCTCCTTAATTTTATGGGCTATTCAAAATCAAGTAATTGGATTCTTTATTGTGATAAATATATGCATTTACAAAGGTTGGCAGGTTTGACTTGTCCATTCCATGAATTTACTGAAGTTTCGAGAATAAAAATCGTTTTGATTTTCAGAACATAAGATTGTGCTGTTGTAATATATTTTATCGATGCCTTTAGTCACCTACAGATGGTCTCAAAGAGTCTCCTTAGTGCTCTGTATTTTTTTTTTTTTGACAGTTAAACCCTACAAATTTTTTAAAAAAAATTCGTCAAAAAACAATCTGAACAGCCTCCTAATGTGTATTTAAGATGGGTTCAAATCACCCTATTTTTCATCTTATTATATTGCGCTTTTTTTGACCTTATTATTATTTAGGTACCCGACATACATGCTGTGCATCTATTATGAATTTCAAACTTTTTTTTGTGCGGATAGATGTTTTTCAATATCATCAAATTTTTTCAAATTATCAAAATTAAGGAGAATTTCTGTATGACTTAGACAGTTTGTGTCTTAATTGTGCTGATTTCACAATCTTTTTAACAACTTTTCAAAACATAGATGCAACATTTTCTACCATTATGGGCATATTTATCAAGTTTAGCATCAAGCTTGCTTATGCAAAGTTTAAGGGTAAAAAGAGATTATTTTTTCCTCTCTTTAAAGATCTTTTTTCAACTGCAGATGCAAATGAAAGTCATATAATTCCCTCTTTTTCCATCGTTAACTCGCACAAAATCCAAATCAAACAAATATATTTTCTTTCAATATTAAAAAGTTATGCACAAAATAACAAAAGTACATACATACAAGATTCAAAACATTGAAAAGCTTGCACTGAACCTTGAATCTTTTCCTCCTTACACCAACTTCTTTCATGTATTAATTTCTTTTCATAATTTTTTTTTTGAAAATAAAGAATGTTTAAATATGAATACTAATCCATTTTTTTTTTTTAATTTTCCCTCAAGAAATTATTTGATTGCAACTCTCGAGTATAAATTAGTTTAAAATCTTCATGTTAGTTTACTGAACTCAAACTTCTCCTTTTATTTCCATCCAACCTATTTTTTTTCAATCACTTATTCATAAATTTTTAAATTTTTAATTCTAATTAAGATCTAATACTTATTTCATGTAATTATTACATTGGTAAATTAGTTACTTTAATCATGCAGGGGTTAGGTCTTATTTATTTATTCATATTTCTAATTATGAAATACCCAAAATCATCCATTTCTCTTTTTGCATAGGTTATATATAGTTTTGGGATTAATTAATTAATTAATTCTATTAATTTATTTAATCAATCTTTAAGTTTTGGCAACACATCAAAACTATGATAGACAATGTTCAATGCTAAATGTTTTCTTAAGTTAAAGTACTTCCTACTTTGCATCCTTCCCTTTATGCTTGGAACACCATTGACAAATAAATCATCAATAACACATGTTTCATGCGATAATATAAAACGTATAATAATAGAAATCTCATCTATTTAAGTATAATCAATTAGTTAAATGTAGTTCAAACAATCATTTTTTTTTATCCAAGAGGATTGACAATAATAATCAATCCCCATCTCTAGATTACATTGGGATGGGTTAATAAATCTATGTATTTGAAGTAATAATTTGGGGTATGACGAGTTTCGTCTTAAGATGATGTCAACACAACATTATTTAAATAGACAAGGGTGCTCATTGTGGAGAATGTCTTCATCTTCTTAGATAGCTCCTCATTTTGCATACTATTTTGATAAAATTCTAACTTGATCAATGTTTTTGTTTCTCAATCAGAGATTTTTCCTTTCCAAAATTTCCATTAGATCTAGGCACATTTTTTCGTTGTCTTCAACCTACAATGCCTACCAATCAGTAATGTGTTAAGGGTCATTTATATACTTGCAAGGAACATAAAAAACATTATGCATTCAAAGAGAGGGTAGAGGAGTTGGGCAATAAGCCACATGGCTAAATTTCTTGACTTCAAAGGGTCCAACATAATGAGGGGTCAATTAGCTACATTTCCAAATTTGATTTAGCTTTTCTTGGGTCTTACTTTCAAGCATATCTATTCTCCAATATGAAATTCGCTACGGGTTCTTTTAACATCTCCATACCTTTTTTTCTTGTCATTAGCTTATTGAGCCTTTCCTTGATAATTTGATTTGTTTATCATATTCTAATAACAAGTTTGGTCCAATAACCGCCCAATTATCCAAACCATCCCATCTAATAGGAGCCTAACATTTCCTTTCATACAAAGCTTCAAAAGGTGTTGTCTCCAATGATTCATGATATAAATTGTTATAAATGAATTCCACTAAGTGAAAGTAATCTTCCCATATGGTGGTCTTATCCATCACATACATTCTAAGCATATCTTTGAACACTTAGTTAATTTACTCAGTATGTTTATTTTTCCCTAGCTAAGAAGGGCTAAAGTTTAGTTTGGATCCAAATGTTGGACTCAAAGGAACACTTAGAGGGTGAGGAGAGGAGGGAGGGACGGGGTGAATCAGTGTTTTGCAAATCTTAACTTTATTAATCTGAAACTTGAAACCATTTCAACATTGCATTAAAGATAAGATGCAAGCATTCAAAGTAATCATTCACAACACCATAACACAAGGATTTTTGCATGGAAACCCTGTTAGGGGAAAAACCACGATGGAGGTTAATCAACAATTTGAGTACTCAAATATAAGTGTTACAAAAGAGAATGCATTTGCATTCAGACACACTGCCTAGAGCTCATTGCTTAAAAGGGAAGGTTCATTGCTTTACAAAAGTTTAGATTAAAATCATTTGAAGGATGAAGTGAGATAGTAGCATCTATTCATGCCAAGTTACAGTTCCGGTGAAGCTCATAGATTAGATTCTAAGTCCTCTATCTAACTCTACACTTTGCTCTACCCTTATCTTCTTTTCGCATCAATTCACACTCTACTCTGCTGAATTTCGCACCACACACTGATGTATTTCACACTACATATTCGCTATTCACCACTACCATCACACCTCAACATGATAAAACATCTCATATATATATATCCGCTAACAAGGATTTAATCATTCATAAGTCGACTCCACAAAACATTAAGTTCTTTTCAATTGTCGATTAAATCCACCACTAAATCTTCATGCATATCCTCCAAAGTTGGTTAAGACATAGAGAGGACCCAAACAAACATATTTCGAACATAAAAACATTTAATTAATTTCCCCTTATACATCCGCAATTACTATGTTCACCAGGTCAGCCTTTTATCACAGATAACCAACAGATTAATGTACCAAATCTCCTAGATCGTTCACCAGTTAGTGTGCATCGATATACTTCATGAATAAGGTATTACAAACATCAACAAACCTTTCTTCGAGATCCACAACCCAAAATAATAGTCCGATGAGGTAATCAGATCGTATTTATGCCTTTAATTGGATGTCCTATTCTTCACTTTGTTTTGTCAGTAGAGACCAAAACTATATTGTAGACTGGATGCATGACTTAGGTTGCCATCAATGACAACACTTACAAGCCATCTCCCCCTTTGGCATTGATGGCAACACTTAGTGAAAAATGACTAAGTGTCAGAATCATTATAAGTACGTTGCCAAATTTTACTGCACTCTCTCCCCCTAAGATTTATGTCATTTTTCACTGCATTTTCTCCCCCTTTGACATCAATGACAAAGCATAGAAACCATATGCCAAAAAGATAAAAACATGTGTTCAAAATCTCCAAAACTTCAAAATATATATGCCGACAATTCTCCCTTTGATCAAAACTCCAAAAATTTGAAACAGTTTTGAGAACAAGCAACTGCTACTTTAGAAAATTACTTATGATTTTCCTTCATTTCCAAAAGGAACTTCTTCCAAGAATCTATTGTGATCCCAATGATTATGATCAAGGTGTTGTTCTTGGATGTCCTGTTGATAATTTCAATGAGAGATTTTGGAATTGTAATTGCTTCCTCTAGATTTTCACCTTTCCTTAGTATCTCCACCATCTGCTCCAATTTGCATTTGATTAGATTCTTCAGCTTTCAGAAGGTGTCCACAAGTGTGTTCTTTGAGAATTGAACTTTGGTGTATTCAGTTTGTAGCTCTCGAATCATTTTCCTGATTGTACTGTCTTGGTCTTGAAACATGTCAAAGCTTTTTCCAATGCCTTTCAATTCTGTTTCAATCTGCTCCAATTTGTCTTTGTATTTTCCAACTGCATGAGGCCAACGAATGCAATAGTTGTAGATGTTATTGGCTACATTGATGCATTGTCTCAACTCATTCATTTTCTTCTTAAGTTTGGTGAGTGATAGCCTGAATTGCTCCTTCAGGTGAGAGATAACTTCACCTTCTTCTTTCTCTTGAGCCTTAGAGTTCAATGTTTGTTTGTTGCATTCAATCATTTTATTGGGTAGAATGTTCTGTAAACTTTCCAATCTGATCTTGCAGTGCTCAACATGAGCATTTAACACACTCAGTATCATGTCCTAATCATATGATGCTTTGACATATCATAACTTAGCTATTTTCTACATTCCACCTTCTTCCTGAATAAGTTGTTGTAGCTTTTCCTTTGTGAGGTCATCTTCTTCCTCACTAGCTTTTGACAACTCCTTTTCTGATTCTTGTTCATTTCCGTGTGGATCCTCAATTTCTTCATTAGATTCTTCGTCCAATATATCCACAATTTCTTGCTCTTTTCCTTTTTCTTCAGTTATGGAAATCTTGGGTTCCGGAGGGTTGTACTCAACATTTTCTATTTTCTATTTTCTTCTTTTTCTTCATGCTACCGAAAGAGGAACCAACTTCAATTGTTCTTTGTCGGGAGAGATACACTTACTGAACCAAACATTTTTAGCAAATTCTCACTAAAATTTTCAAATTCTTCATCACAGTTAGCCAAATTCTTGAAATATGTGTAGATTTGCTTACATACCGGTTCATTTTTTTTCCACATCACATTGTTGATCTTAGGTAAACAATTCAAGAAGTACATCACTAAACATATAACTAGTGTACCGAACCTGAAAGGGTAACCTGTCT
Organism: Sequoiadendron giganteum; assembly: GCA_007115665.2. Lineage (NCBI taxonomy): Eukaryota > Viridiplantae > Streptophyta > Pinopsida > Cupressales > Cupressaceae > Sequoiadendron > Sequoiadendron giganteum. Next base: position 111,720,007 of record CM021102.1, read on the forward strand.
CTTTGTTTAACTGCACATTCTCCATTAACTGATCTTTTATTAATCCGCACAGGTCGAAGTCCTGACCTTAGATTATCATCTTGTGAGAAATATAAACTACACCAATTGATGTCTCTCCTTCTTTGTTTCTGAAAAATACTTTGTATGAAATTATGTACACAATGTACTTTGTAACAAGATTCTTGATTCTCTCAATTATCAGTGCCCTCTGATCTCCGATTATTCTGATCAGGGTTTCAACTTCTTTGTTCCAGATGGATTTCTTCCTCAGTATATCTTTGACTTTACATAATCTAGTCAAATTTTCGATTGCCTCCTTTGAAATGATGCAGGGTTTGTCTAGAGTCAAAGTATCATTATGCATTCTGTTCAAGATGAATTTTACGAATTCCACGTTCTCAAAGTACGAAAACTCATTCTATATATCCAAATTCCTATGTTTGGCTTCACTCAATTGCTTCAATTCCTTGGGCAATAATAGGTTTCTCATAGTCCTAATCTTTGCACTATTATATTCATCTAGAATGATCGACCCTTTGATTTGTTCCATTTTTCTTTCGTACTTAGGGTTTACAATCGCACACCAAAATGTATGAAATTTTTGAAAACAATTGAAATACTTGATGTATTTTGAGTTTTGCTGACGAATTAGCTTTACCGCTTTGAAATTCTGCTACTTGGTGCTCTCCTCCTTTTCTTCGATGCAAAGTAACAAATGAAAGTTACAACTTGTCTTTTATAGCTCACACACTTGTAATAAATGTGTTTGCCCTAAATTTTCGGATACTTTGTTTTCTAAGACAGTGAGAGAAAAAATTCTTCTGCAAACCTACGAATTCTCTGAATTTTCTTGTGAATGTTCTCCAAAACCTCTGCACATCATTGATATACCTTCTTGACCATTCTTTGCATTTGGGTGTCATCTATTGATAGGGGAGGAAAATATTTTCTTGAAAAACTCCCCCTAAGCTTGAGGCCTAAAACAAATTACCGAAAGAATTACCGGAAGCAGGTTTTGGTGCATAACCATTTCCAACATCAGACTCATTTTTCATACCCATGTCTTCTTCATCTCTTCTCTTATCTCATCTACAATCACTTTTCCTTTTCCTTTATCATCTTTCTTTATATTTCTGCCTCTGTATAGACCTCCTTTATCCACATTTTTATTTCTGCAGAATCTTGCAATGTGACCATATTTATTGCAATTGAAGCACATAGTATTTCCTTGTCGAGACCAATCATTCCATTGATTTCTTCTTGATCTGCATTGATTAGCAATGTGCCCAAATATTCCACATGTGTAACATTCAACATTTTTCCTACTGACAAGGTAGTTTGACATATTTCTGCATTCAATTGACTTATGACCAAATTTTTTGCAATTGAAATACTAACCAAAAAATGATGAATCTCTTGATTTCATATTACTTCTACACTGAATAGCCATATGTCCAAAATTATTGCAAGCAAAATAGTATGCATTAATTTTTTGAGCATTAGGTTGTCTTACTAGATACCTTCCACCTTTGTTCATCTGGTTTCCTTGTCTAAAGTTCTTTTGTCCTGATCTGGAACTTTCTCCTTTTTCATATTTAAGACCTCTCTTGTCATTTCCACTCTTCTATCCTTGGGTTAGCTCATCAAGCTTCACTGAACTAATCTTAAACTTTTCCTTGTATTCATTTGCAGTAGTAAGTTCATTCCTGAGAATGACAATTTGTTTACCAAGTTCTTCTTCATTGTTCCGATCGTTGCAGTTCACTTTCCAACTAAGTGAATTCTTCATTTATTCTTTTGCATTCATCAGATTTTTCTTTCAAGGCCTGAGCAAGGTTTTCCTCGATTTTCTTCCTTTCTTCAATCTCTTTAGTCATCTTCATCATCATAGATTCCATTTCATGTTTAGGTTTGCATTGTCTCTGGCAAGCTTTTCATATTCTTCAGTTATTTCCTTCAAGGTTTGATTCAGGTGAGCATCATCCATATTTCCGTTCTCCTTCTGCTGTATCTGATCACAAAGATCCTTTCTCTTCTCCCTGGATTTAACAATCCAATCCTTCAATGTCTGAATGAATTTCTCTGTATCTTTAAGATTTGCTCTAAATTCCCTGACTTCTGCTTTAGACTGGTCAAGGTCATCAAGTGCCACCAGAAGCTACTACTGAAGACCATCGGAGTCCATTACATTCCAAGATCCACCTCAAGATGCCAAACTTCTTCAAAGGAACTAAGCTCTGATACCAATTGTTGGGCTCAAAGGAACACTGAGAGAGGGGTGGGGGGTGTGTGTGAATAAGTGTTCTGCAAATTTAAACTTTATTAATCTGAAACTTGAAACCATTTCAACATTACATTAAAGAAAAAATGCAAGCATTCAAAGTAATCATTTACAACACCATAACACAAGGATTTTTGTGTGGAAACCTTGGAAAAACCACGGTGGAGGTTAAGCCACAATTTGAGTACTCAAATATAAGTGTTACAAAAGAGAATGCACTTGCATTCATGCACACTACTTAGAGCTCACTGCTCAAAAGGGAAGGTTCACTGCCTTACAAAAGTTTAGATTAAAACCATCCGAAGGATGAACTGAGATAGTAGCATCTATTCATGCCAAGTTACAGTTCTGGTGAAGCTCATAGATTAGATTCAGAGTCCTCTATCTGACTTTGCATTCTGCTTTGCTCCACCCTTATCTACTCTTTGCATCAGTTCACACTCTACTTTGCTGAATTTCGCACCACACTAATGTATTTCACACTATAGATATTCGTTATTCACCATTGCCATCACACCTCAACATGATAAAACAGATCTTATATATATCTGCTAACAGGGATTTAATCATTCATAAGTCGGCTTCACAAAACATTAAGTTCTTTTCAATTGTCGGCTAAATCCACCACTAAATCTTCATGCGTATCCTCCAAAGTCGGTTAAGACATAGAGAGGACCCAAAAAAACATATTTCGAATATAAAAAACGTTTAATTAATTTCCCCTTATACATCCACAATTACTATGTTCGCTAGGTCGACCTTTTAGCACAGATAACCAACAGATTAATGTACCGGATCTCCTAGATCGTTCACCAGTTAGTGTGCATCGATATACTTCATGAATAAGGTATTACAAACATCAACAAACCTTTCTTCGAGATCCACAACCCAAAATAATAGTCCGGTGAGGTAATCAAATCGTCATTTATGCCTTTAACTAGATTTCTTGTTCTTCTCTTTGTTTTGTTGGTAGAGACCAAAACTATATTGTAGACCAGATGCATGACTTAGGTTTCCATCAATGACAACACTTACATGCCATATGCCAACACCAAATGACTCTATTAAAGCAATCCAAAATCTAGAATCTAACAATTTATCTCAAAAAAAATGATTTCAAGAATGCCATCCAATCACACTATCTCTTTGCTAAATTTTGTGCATCATAATTCACATTTTTGGGAATAAAATGAGCAATTTTGATTAGTTTGTCCATTACTACCACTAGTGCTTGCACCAAAAGGGGTGCAAGGGTTACGACGATAGAAAAATATAAGAACATCATGTTTCCCTCTCTTTATCCACCGTCATCTAGGACTCTCGCTGATGAATCTTGACCTGTAGTAGAGTAGAACATAAGACATTAGAAACAACATTCTAGCCATTGTGGCTTTAATAAAAAGAAAAGAATATATAATTAGGGAGAAAAAGGGCAGAAATATCCAACGCCTCCATATTAATGCTTTCTCCTGGCAATGGTGCTATTAAGACTTCCCATACATTGAATGAAATGAGATGATAATTTTTTTTAAAGTTTGTAAGAATAATGCACACAAATAAACAACAAAAAAATCACTATAAAGGTGGAAAAACATAAGTTTTAAGACACAAAATTATAGGAAAACACCAATAGATAGAGGAGAAATACTAAAGACATATAAAGTCAAGTATTGAGAGTTTTGACAAGCAATTTTTTGACTTGGAGACACGAACTAGTTGTCACATTTTTATTTTTAAATGTCATGTTATCTTTTGAAAATTTGTGTCATCATTTGACTTACCATGTTGGCCCTTATGTTTTTGGGCACTTACAAGGTCAACCCTTTTTATCAATGTATAATAAGTAAAAGCATGCCAAGCAATTATGCACTAATTAGGCAAAAGCTCTAAAATGCTTTGATATGCAATAAGAATCTCAAATGATTCAATAATATTATCTCCTAATAATTAATGGTCTAGGACTATCCTTAAATATGACATCTTAAATACTCACTTTGAAATGTTTTGGCACATAAATCAACAAACAATGGTCAAAATATAAAAGTGTCGGCCTTCGAGCACTAGAGAATTTGAAATTTGAAATGGTGGAATAGGAGCACAATGCAATCTAGTTCAAGGTATAGATTCATACTTGTGGTCTACTCTAAGAGGGTGACTATTCTGAAGATAATGATTCTTAAAGTCATGGGTTCAAAGATAGGTCAACGTATGTGCAAAGGAAGCCAAATAAAATATTACGACATTGTATTACAATAATAAAAAAATAAGATTCAAAATGAAAGAGTTAAAAAAAAGATATAATTTATTCCTTAACACATATTATGTTAATGCCTATGATCTCTACCACAAATTTATATAATATTTAGAAATAAAAATTTAAATTATATATATGTGTGTGTATATAGATTTACATTTGAGAAATTTGTATATTAAAATTATCATGATATTTTTTATAAATTAAATTGTATACTTTGTCACCATATACATTGACTGGTCATAACAAAATCACAGAGAGTACTTAGTTTCTGTCACACCATGACGAGCTCCAAAATGGAGCAAGGAGAATGGTTTTGTCGCCATTGGAAGCTCATAGTTTTGTCCAATATGCATTTGATTAAAGCTTCGAATCTCATAAGCTAAAGAGCTCACCACCAAAAGATTGTTTTCAAAATAAAATCCCATGACTTCACTTAATCCGTAAATGGTGAAGAAGGTTTCTTGTGTTGAATTCTTGACAATCAAAGATGCGTGTGAGTTATTTTGGACCAAAGCCATTCGCTTCAGCAAATCCCTTAAGTCTCCATTGCAATTACTAGAGTTTTCTATTTCTTGTAGATTCAAATAACTACTTGTGTTTTTAATGTTCTCATTTGTGTTTAAATCTTGAGCTCGAATTGTTGGACTTGGATGTGTGGGGAGTGGAAGGAAGAGCTATCCTTGCTGGCGTTCACTGTTATTCTACGAGCTCGCTAAAGGAAAGCATAGATTGATCTGATATCAGTCTCTGGATTGCCAACAAACACCAGACAAAACACTCCATGTTTTAATCTCTTTAGTTGAGAAGAAGGATTGCCTACAATCTCCTAATATTTGAAGTAGTGAGAGTATTTTTCATGATAAGAGAATATAAAGGAAGTCCATTAGCCAAGGGTTTATCAATCACATAAACAACTGGCATTAGTTTTTCAGTCTGTCTTATATTCTTCTAGAATCAATTGTGTGTTTTAATTGGTGTTTGAGATCACACTCAGTGACCCATCATCAAGAAGAGGATAACATAAACTACCCTCTACTTGATGATAGACCACTAAAATGTGATTAAATAACACACACAATTGATTACAGAAAAAATATTTTGTAAATTGGATAGACAGTTAATTTTTATCAGTTAATATACAAATTATATTCTGATTGGCTTCTATTGAGGATAATATCTTGAGCAAAAACATGCCCCTCATTGAAAACATGAAGACCCTCCCAAACAACCCCATGTCTGTAAGCCACCACACTTGTACCCAAAAATGCATATCCATATACCCCTGCATATTCCCCTGCATTTAGCTTTTGCAGGGGCCCTCACACATTTGATTTACTCTAAATCTTTTGTCCATGGGAAGGTGCTCTTTTCCATCTGCAATCAACTCTCTTACATATTCTCCCAGAGGTCTAAGGCATTATTGCAACTTCACTATATAATTTCTTTGTATTAAAACATCCTTATCATAATAGTCATTATTGTTGTTGTTAGCATAGGTATTGTCCTCCATTGAGAGCATTTTCTCCACAAAAAAACATGTTTCTAGGAGCTCCCTCTCAATTTGCATAAGGCAATAACCTTCATCCACACAGTAAAACCAACATAAAATGATTTCCACCACCTTATCTAACCATTGGAGCTCATTTTTATAAAGCTGTTATGTAAGAGAATGGGTTGTTGGAGCATAATCAAGTGGTACATGATGTGATAAAATTTTGGCCCATTTACTGTTAGCTTGTATGAGAGCATGCCCTAATCTGGTTTCTAATCTCCATACTCTAAACTCCACATCCTCCTTCCCAAAATTCTCAATCTCACTTTGACATATCAAATGCCTCTTCCAAAGAAAGTCTCGAGAAAACTTTATGTGCAACTCTCTCACCCATTATAGTTATTATTGTGTGATGGGCTAAAAGATAGCTTGGACAGTTGATTCATAAGAAATTGGCGTTCCCATCATAACAATAATCATAGATTCCTCCTCCTCGTCACGATCATAATCTTCTGCTATGGAGGTGTCATCATTGTCTTCATCATCTAAACTCTCTTCTTCCTCACTATTATTAGTTTCTTCATCATCTTCATTTTCATATTTTCTCAATCTATGTTCTTCATTATCACTAGTCACCATCTCCTCATCTTTTAATGGATTAAGGGGTTTTCTTCTCTGTTTTGTCAAAAAACATGGCCATAGTTATAAAACTCAGATAGAACGAATATAAAACAATGGAGAAACGTGTCCTACAACGCACTCTATACATACCAAGAATCTAATATTTTTAAATATTGATTTTTGTAGCTTATGGAACTCCTCGTGATGAGTGTCGATTTGTAGGAGAGAAGAACAAAAGAAATTAGAAACATTATTCTGGTCATTGTGGCTTTAATAAAAAAATATATAATTAGGGAGAAAACAGGCAGAAATACCCAATGCCTCCATATTACCACTTTCGCTTGACAATGGTGTCATTAAGACTTCCCATGTACTGCTGCCACCATCTCTGTCCTGCACATTTTGAAGGAGTTTTAGACAAGATTTTTGCAGTCTTTTAACCTTTCCAGAGAACCATGGCTGCATTTAACATTAAGACTTCCCATGTACTGCTGCCACCATCTCTGTCCTACACATTTTGAAGGAGTTTTAGACAAGATTTTTTCAGCCTTTTAACCTTTCCAGAGAACCATGGTTGTATTTAACAGATAACAACATAATTGTTTTAGAATGAAATAAAACAGAACAAATGAACGATCAGGGTGACATATAGATTTGAAAAATAAGACTCACTGAGACCATGGCAAGTGACTTACCTCAAGATTTTGCTCAAATTGTGTCGTCTATATGCTGATGAGGAAAAATAGGCAGAGTTTGTAGGAAAAATTGAAGAAGCCTGATTAAAGAGAACCATATTATTCACCTTCTCCTCCTTTCCTTTGCTCCATTTCTGTACCCAGAGGGGTCCATACAAGAGTAGACTCTTCCTGAGGCACACGAGCAAGTTTGAACATCCAATAGGTTTATTCAAACAAGTCCCGATGCTATTCTGCCAGTGCAGTAAAAATCAATAGCAATTTTAACAGCCCATCAGATTTGGAAAGGTTTGAAACAATCTTCAACAGGCTCACGACACGTTTTGGAAGGTTTGCAATGCCTCATTCAACATATGCATACCTCAAAGTAGATTTCAACATAATTTAGCATGCCATTACTCACATCTAGAAAAATATAAAAGCAACAGTCATGCTCAATAACATTACACTTTTTTTTTAATAATGTCTTAAAAATTTCACTTTCCATCACACAAAATCATTTATGTATTTCAACTATTTTTTAAAAAATTGATTGAATCGATTCTTTTCAAAAACTAGCCAAGTGATTTGAGTTCTTTTCCTCTTTAGATACCACTTGAATATTCGGCTTTCTTTTTATCCAAGCACATGGATGTATTTTGATCACAAGTTATAACCATAAGACCTAACATTGTGGACTGGACATAGCAATGAAGTGATAAGACTAAAACAATCGTAGAGGCATGCAACTAACATTATAAAAGGCAGATCCTCAGAAAATGAAGCACATAAATTCATAAAATAAGTAAGCGTCAAAAACTCACAAGCACAGTCATCACTATAGAGATATTCTTAGCTTGAGGACCAGGTTCATCCCCTTTTTCCACAACCTAGAGATGGATTTTTGATTAAACATAACTTGGATTTATCAACACAAAATATGCACTTTCAAATTAGCCACATTCACAAAATTATCATGCACCTAAATTAATTTGTACATTTCATGATAATTCATATCCATTACAATTCCGACTTAGGCTCTTCGTTCTTTCAATTAGATGTAGAATTGAGATTAGAAAATAAGCCAATATTTGCAGGAAGTAAGTAGTCACTGTCGTAAATAGAAAAGTTAATTATTAACAAGAATTTAAACTGTCTGAAACAATGTTTTAATCAAATACAACTTGACCAATAAACAGTTTGATCATATGAATCATTTATCTGCAAAATGCCCTACTCAGGCATATAACAACTCTTGGTTCTTTCAATCAGATGTAGAATTGAGATCAGAAGATAAATCTCACTTTAATGACTAAAAAACTTCAAATCCATGGCATGTATGCTAATGTATAAGCATAAATGAGGCACATGAACTACTTCATAAAATGCCTTGAAGAAATGTGGTCTCATGGACTTCATTGACTGCACAGTATGCACGAAATGGATATACTGAAAAGGCCTTCAAAACTTTTAAGAAAATATAACTGTTACAAGTAAAGCTAAATTTATTAACCTTTGCTAGCTACTTCCCTGCTTGTGCCAAGCTGCTTCCCTGCTTGTGCCAAACTGGGAACTTTAATATAGGGTATGGATGTCCATCATAGCATAATTGATAGTAGATTTTTGTCAAATGTTATTGCAGCTGCCCTGGCTAACATATATGCAAAACATGGAGGCACAGACAAGGCGAACAAACTGCTTGACAAAATACCTCAAGAAATGTTAACTTGCAGCCAAGGCACGTAATTTGTTTGAAAAATGCCTCACCAAATGTGGCACCATGCAAAAAATAGCTTGGTTAAAATAGCATCATATAATTTTGACATTTATAAAAAAATACATATCAAACACTGCCACCGAAACAAAACCCTAATAAATGAACAAAAGACAAACAAAGAGAGAGTACAAATTTTGAATTTTAATCTGGAACCAGCAAAAATTAGACATACAAAAACTGTAGAAGATATTCTTCATGGATTTTACTATAGACACTGTACAAATACAGATGACGACCTCCAACTTTAGATAATAAAAAAACACATTACGGTTAACATAGACAGACAATGATATTTGTTACAGAGCTTTCTCCACTAGAAAAGGTTTTTTACTAACTTAAGCAATCAAAATCCGAAAACAATTTATTCAAGCAACCTACAAACTAACAAACAAAAAGCACCTGTGTTTATCAGTTCATAGATTTTCAAGGTGCAAGAAATTTATTTTGAAAAAATATTTTATGGTTAAAAGATCAGACATCCATCTACGGTTACGTGGTTTGAATTCAATCAAACAAAATACCAATAATCAGTAATACATGCAACAGGAGATAAAAGGGAAAACAAACGATGGTATAGAATTAAGAAGGGATAGAAAGTCATTTACTATTGTGGTGTTTCAAAACACTGACTATGGAAGCGTGTAAAGCCGTAGAGCTGAAATAAAAGCTTTATTTCTTTTTTGGGAGACTTATCTCTTTGTCCAAAGCAGCGGCGGATTTCTTGGGGAGGAGAACCTGGTGAATGTTGGGAAGAACACCGACATGGGCAATAGTCACTCTGCCCAACAATTTCCCCAATTCCTCTTCATTCCTGATTGCAAGCAATCTAATTTGAGTTAATCATCTACTTCCATTTTCTTGGTTCAGAATGCGACCCTATACATCCTCTAAACAACAATATAATTCCAAATCAAATATAATTTATTGAATTTAAACAGAATCAGATTTTACAAAATACAATCTAATTTGATCTCTGCATTTGTACAAAATTTATTTCTGCAGATTCAAAGACATTAATGATTTAATCTGATGGCGATCAAAAATAGTAAACCATTCCCTGTTTAACGACAACCCACCATTCACTATTTAACGACAACCCACCAGTTGTTTGACGATGTGAGACAGGTTTCAGGTTGAAACCTCACACCATATCGGCTAACTATCGGCTAAAAATAGAGTCATAGTGACATAAACAATGACAAGGTACAAACATAACAAAAACCAACTTGCAAAAATAATTTAAAGGTTCTTAATAGTCTTAAAATTATTTTATATTATTTTTGGAAACCCTTACACTTTGTTGAAGCTTAAGAACCAAAAAGTAATCAAAACTAGTCCTTTTTGATGACCCTTTCTAGATTAGATTCCATAATTATGCTCATTGAGCCTTAATGAAAGAATTTGTTAGTTTATTAAAAAAAAATCACATTCAAAACACCTCTCTTTATTGGTTTTTAATTTATAACAACAATCACTTTTTTTACACCAAATTATAGGTTCACAAGATTAGGAAAATGATAAATTTATTGAATTTTCAACTAATAAAATAATATTTATGGAAACAGTTGGGAAGAATAAACGAGTTAAAAAATGATAAATTTAAGTTTTAAAATAGAATCCAATCATACAAATATGAAATAACACAACAAAAGCTTCAATACAACACATAAAAAAATATTGTGTTGAAAAATCAACAAAATTGATAATTTTCATTATCCCAAACCTTGGAACCCACAATTTTTTTTCTATAATACCTTCAACCTATAAATAATAATGGAAGCGCTACCTGTACAAATTACATCTACTTACCTTCTATAAAACCCCTAAGATATGAAACCACATAACATGTGAAAATATGAGAAAAAGTGTTGAATGCTTAGTTGCAACTATCAATTATGATGTCCACTTAATCATGGAAAAGTAAACTCAACATTTGATCCTAAGCTAAAATAAATCCAAAAATGCATGAGATTAATAAACATTCACGTTCAAAAATCAAGTTCACTAAAGGTTAATTGGACATACAAAATTGAATTGAACTAAATTAGACTAGGTACATGGATTGAGGAACTAAACATGAACAAGGAGGGGATCATGCAAATGGTAAGTAATTATGGTACCACACTTGGCCAACTTGGACTTTGCAAACAAAAGGAATCTTTCACGTGTAAGGAACCCAAATTTGAATGGAAATATGTTTAAACTAAAATTTAAAATTGAATTTGAGTGGTTCACAAAACACCTAAAAGATAAAAGAGTAATGCAACAATCATTTTTTTTGGTTACTATCATGAAAGAAGTCTCAAGCTTGCATCTTAATGGCAATAATACAAAATATAATTTTTGAGCTATAGAGGTAGTGTTTACCTTGAATTTTATCTAGATGGGTCATAATTGGTTCCTATTTATGCGGACGTAGACAATCTATTTCTTGGATAAAAAGTTGTGGCCTCCCACATAAGAAATATAAGAACATTTATGATGCACAAGAGAGTTGTAAGAGGGAGTTACACTTGTTGATGTCATGTCATAAGACATCTTTAAATGGAGATAATGAAGAAAAAATGGAGTGCCCAAGTTGGTGAGTGGATTATTGTGAGCTTAATGTAGGTGGAATTAAAATATTATTTTTAACTTAATACATTAATCTTGTGAATTAGGTGTTGAATATTTAACAAGGGATTTGGGCACTGCATTTTTAGTAGTTTTAGCTCATGGTTTCTTAATTACCATTTGATGATTTCATGTATTGTTTCTCCTATTTATTGGGTGCTTGAGATGGAGGTTAACATAATGAGTTATGTGGGTATTGTTATGTTGCTAGAATTACTCTACATCTTTTTTTGGCGATGCCCATGTAAAGGCTTAAACTTTGCAAGTGCATCGTAAACATTGATTACTCAATAATACATTGAGTTGCTTTGGAGTAGGATTTTCCTCCCAAAATAATCTTCTCCACATAAATCACTACACTATGGTATTTTATTTTGGTTGTGTGTTTTTCCTTGTAACTACAAAGATTTAGTTTATTTACACATACATCCTCTCATTGATTAATGTAGCAAATATATTCCAAACCTTTCTTTCCTTTCATTTGGTATCAAAACCTAATAATCTTAAATTCTAGTTGTTAGGGACAAGCATTTCTTTTGTATTGATCTTGAATCAAGCAGATGCTTGTGTGGAAGATCTTATTGTAGGAAAAATGGCAAGCAAGTAGAGGGTAGAAATCAAGAAGCTCTTAGGTGCAAAATTTAAGTTTTGGAAGCTCAAGATGGAGGATATTCTTGTTGATAGAGATATATGGAATGTTGTATCCTAATCTAAAACCATTTGCAATAAAAAATAAGATTGGAATATACTGGGTGAGAATTATTAGGCTAAATACTTAGTAAAAAAAAAATTCTAAGAAAGAAGCCATGCCACTTGAAGAGGGAGGATGGTGGTTTTGTTGTTAGGTGTCTAGATTATTTCAATGTAATTGTTACCCAGTTACACTTCATTGGATTAAATATGGAGGAGGGGGATCACTACTTGACTTTGCTATATTCTTTTCTAGACCTGTGGGATTACTTGGTAATGGAAAATGGGATTAGCAATCTAAACTCAAGATGGATGAGGCTCTAGATATTTGTTGAAGATCAAAACAAGAATGAAAGAAGAAAGCCAAGTTTATATCCAAATATCATGGGAGGTCTAAATCTCCTAGACTAAGGCCATGTGTTAGAACCATGGAAAGCCTAGGCATTTTAGAAGAGATTGCAAGGAGAAGAAAAAAGAAGAAGAATTATTTAGAAAATGAGTCCAAAAATTATCTAGATGATGGTGATTCTTTTTTTACAACCTTTGCAACACATTTAGCAAAATATGTATAACTGATAGACAATAGGGATTCCTTCCACATGAACTTATAGGGTTGGTTTTCAAATTATAAAGAATATGATGGTGGGGAGTTGTACCTTAGAGATAAGTTTCACTTGAAGATTTTTTTTCATATAATATTCTTGAAACAATTCCATAATAGACATGTGAAGAGGATCAATAATATATGGGATATCCCTAGTTTGACATGGAATCTAATTTTAGTCAGAAAGCTTAATGATTTGGGTGTACAGGTTTTTTTCTTTTGTAGATGGTGTAATATGGTATGAAAAGTAATGGTGATCCCTATGGGTGTTCATCTGGGCACCCTATTTAAGGTTGATGCATGTACAAGGGTCATCCCACAATAATGGGTCCCAAACTTGGGATATCCTGATTTTTGCCCGGGTCTACCTAAAGGGTTTTAATTGAAGAGGTTTAGATAAGATCCCGTTAGATCAAACCCTTTTGATAGAACCCCTCTAGTCTTAAATCATATCCACAACGGAGTCTCCTTTGCACTTATCAAAATGCTAACAAAAAATCACTTTTTATTTACCTTTTGAGAGATCAAATAAACTCATTTAGAAATTATGTTTTATAAGAATTGTTATGCCTTGCATAACTACCCCATCTTTTGCCTTGGTCAAAATGGGCCCCCCTTTGTTATTTTTGTACTTAGTTGTTTTTGAAACAAAGTTTGGAGTCTAGTTTTGCCAATATTTTTTTTTTTCTTTGGTTTCTCTGTCGAAATCGGAACCAGAGCTAAATCGGGTTCTAGAAGTTCTTTTGAGGCTTGTTTTTGGTTCTATCTCGATAGTCTTTTCTTTGCCTTTGTTTTTGGTCTTTAGCGGAAGCGGAGCCGGAGTGGGAATTGCGATGGTTGTTAACAAAATTTGCAAGTTCACAATCAGTTCCGATCTTGCCTCCGCTATTTTTATTTTTTGCTTTGTCTTAGTTTTGTGCTTTGTTTTATTAGGTTGGTCTTTTACTGAACTTTTTGTATTTATTTTTGTTTTGTTTTTCGTTGTCGGACGCGGAGCCGAAATGGGAATGAGGTTTGGAAATTTTATAAATTTAAGATCCTATTTCCATTTTAGTTCCGCCCCCACCCTTTTGTCGTTGACTTTTTGACTGAAGTTGCACTGCAGATCAATGTTCGTTCTCTTACAGTTCCGACTCTGCCTTTACTGCATTTTGATGCATTAATGGTGGTTGTCGGTGTAGGTAGAAATTCTCGTATTGACCTTTATTAAGGGTTAAAGCTGATCATTATTGTTATTATTACAAGTCTAAGAGCGCGAAGAGCAATAGCAAAAGTTCGTTTGAGCAAATTGATCGGGATAGAGAAGGGATATTGTGTGCGAATCAATTCAGAGAGTTAGCTTGGGTTTGTTTGCATTCAAGGTAGGTCTTTTATCTTTGTTGTTCGTTGTGTTTTGCTTTATATCTGCTTGCGTGTTCAATCATTATGTTTTAAAGCAATTCTATGATCATCGATGTGATTGAATGAGCAGGTTCTTGTTTTGTCTTGTTTGTTTTACTTTAAATCTTTGTTTTCTTGTTTTATCGTGTCATTTCTTTCTATTTTTAGGGCACTGTCACTTTCACGTCTTAATCGTGATTGCATTGTGTTTGTTTTTGGTTTGCAGTGAGTTAGATTTAGGTTTTAGGTTTTAAATGTTGATTAGTTAGATTAGAAGTTACAGTGAGGTAGATTAGAGATTTTACAGTGAGTTAGGGTAGATTAGATTTATTGTTTAAATTAGGGTTTCGTCATCTGGTAGAAGGGCAGGGTTTAAACCCATGCCCTAGTTTTTATCGGGTTTGTTAGATTAGGGTTTCGTTGGTCTCTGTAATTACTTTAATAAGATTTAAATAATGGCCCTAAAATGCAATTGTTCCCCATGGTCATATGAGGGTAGAGTTTTAAAGCTCCTTTTCCATTTTATAGCGACCTAGGTCTTAATCATGAAATTGTGTTGAAAATGAATAAAGTATTTGATGACGTCATGATTAGCATAGGCAGAGGCGGGGTTGGAATGGATTATGGACTTAAGAGTTTTGTTTTACGAGGTTATCGATTCCATTTTTATTCCTTTTCCAATTCTGAGTTCTAAAAGGTTTTCCTTGAAATATATGATAACATTGGCGGAGGCGGGATCAGAACCGATCTTAAACTTAAGAATTTTGTTTGCAAAAGTTATCAATTCTATTCTCATCCCATTTTCAGCTCCGCATATAATGGAAAGTCTTTCTTCAAAGTAATGATAACCTAATCGGAGGCGGAGGCAGAATGGAAATAGAATATGGAAAAAAGTAAAATTCGAAGAGAAACCAAGTCTGTTTTTTGTTCCGATCCCGGTTTCGATAACCTCCCCGACTCCGACTCCGAGCCCGTTTGTTATTAGCAGAAGTTTCTATATTGGTTTTTGCTCCGAGTCCACCAGTTTTGGTAAAAGAGATTGTTTTGAGCTTATGTCTAGTTCTGACTCCGATGTATGTGTAACAGGTATGTTTTAAAAGCATGTTTTATGATGATATTTAAAGATCTAATTAGAGGTTTGCTTGAGGAAAATTGAAAGATGTTAGGAACCTCAGGAGAGGCTACTCAAAGGAATCAACCAGCTGGAACATCAAAGACAACACCAAAAATCAAGAAGGTGAAACCAGAACAACTACCTTATACATTAAGGTATGATCATAGGAATCCGGCGGTGAAAGTAAGCAAGGTGGAATCAGACTGGTCAGATATGATAGATACTAATCTGGGCCAGTATAGCTTTGAAGAATTACATGAAGAGACCTAAGCAGAACGAGCAAACTTGACAGGGAGAACACAAAGGATTGTTGATTCCGGTCTTGCACATATCACTATGTTTCCTTTATCAGTCTAGTGTTCGGAGTTGATATTGACAGTAGCCAGTACCTACAATCCTGTTACAAGAATATGCATGGATTCACAAAATAATGTGATTATAGATCTTACTCTGCAAATGTTCCAAAGCATATTTAATGTTCCTGATCCCAAGAATTTGGTGCAGCTAACTGAAACAGAGGCGTTGGAGAAATATAGCAAGCATAAAGACTCCAATAAGTCTCACTTAAACAAAAAGTGGTTAAGCACAGAGAAGAAATCTTTAAGCAAGCTGGCAGACCAGCCAAAGAGGGTAGATTTCAAGAAGGAGATATCTGATTTGATATTAATGTTGTCCAGAGTGTTTGGGAAGAGGGATGCCTTCCACTTCAAGGAATGGATGTTTCATTTTATTCAAGTAATCTTTCAGGGTGATTACCAGTTTAATTGATCAATGATTGTTTCTGATGCCATACATGATCAACTCACAAGGGTCAGACAGACTAAATCTTTCTTCATGACTTCTTATGTGGTTTATGCTGCAACAAGATTGGGGATTTTCTCAGGATTAAACAGAGTAGGTATAATGGGAGCCTTGGATGGACAAAAGAAGGTATGGGAGCACTACGATCAATTATCTCTTCAGGTTGCTGAGACTCATTTCAGAAGAGTCAATGATGCATTTTTATATGTGATTATCAATCAGTTGAGTGGAGATGTAGGATACAGGCAAGAAGCTATGGCTTTTATTGTTGAATGGGGAAGTTGGTACATCCAATACCTCAAATTTACATACTTCAGGTTATTTGGTTTTGAAGGTCATCCCCATTTGCTTCCAAGATGCTGCAGTAATAGAATAGTGCTTATGGAGTTTGTGTATCAAGCCATTAGAGTTAATGCTAGGTTTGGGATCAAGCACAAGACAGGATGCCATAAATTTCCCATGACACTGGGTGAATATAATTGTCAACATTTGAAGGGAGCAAAGGTGGTTTGTAATGAGTTGATACAATTGAAATTAGGATTGTATACAACTCGTAAGTATTTTGATCCAAGGGAGAAAATGAATGCTTTATTACCTTTAGTGTTCACTAAACACTTTAATTAGTTAGAGGACTTTTGGTATGATAGGCAGGATGAGTATGACTTGAGGAAGAAGAATTATGAGAGATTATCAGTCTCACTCATGTCAGAGCTTGGTATTAAAAAAAATATTCCTGACACTTTGGTGGATGATGGAATTGTATTAGATCCCTCATATGAAGCTTTGAACATTGGTACCAAAAACTTAGATCCAATAGATTGGAATGAGGAAGAAACAATTGATATTAAGAAAATTGGAAGAATAGTCTTGGATAGAAGTGTGCAATGGTTGATGATGAAAGTTCAAGCTCCTCAAGGACCAGTCCTTAAGAAAGGTAAAGGGTACAAGAGGATTAAAAGAAAGACACCTTCCAAAGAGCCACTAGAATTCTTTCTTCCTGACGTTGAAGAAATAGAGCTTGAGGTAGTCGATGAAGAAGAAGAGGCACCAGAGGGAGATGTTCCAATAGAATCTATTGTTTCTATGCCCGCATTGGGTGAGTCATCCACACAAGCCCCACTCACAAGAAAGAAAAGTAAAGAGGTTCAAGAAGGAGTACTTTATGCCATGGCTAAAACTGATAAAGGAAAAGAAGTGGAGGAAGAATTGGTAGAAATTGAGACAGACTCAGATGAAACTCTTTCAGAGAAGGACCTCCAAGAAAACATACCTTTAGAGGGGACTATTGAGCGGATTTTGACGCAGGAAGAGCAATGGAAACTATTTGAAGATGCTACAAAAGAGTCTGATGTAAGGGCTGCTGCGGAGAAACAAAAGGAAATGGAGGCAAAGTTACAAGCTGATGCTCTACTTCACCAGCAGCAATTAAAGGCAAAAGAAATTGAAACAAGGACAACAGTTGATGAAATGGAGGAGCAAATGAGGCAACGAGAGCATGAGCTCAAGGTCAAGGCAGAAAATGATAAATTGGAATTGATACAAAAAATCCATGATCTTGAGGAAGAGAAACCAAGAAACCGAAGGGAAAAGGAAGCCCTGGTTGCTAGACTAAAGCTTGCAGAGGAAGCTTGACAAAAAGAACAAGAAGCAGAAGCTCTAAGAAAGGAAAGAGATGCTGAAGAGCTAATTAAGAAACAACAAGCTGAAGAAGAAAGGGAAAAGGTAGAGAAGCTCATAGCCTTAGAAATGGAAAGGATAGAAAAGGAAGAATCAGAAAAGATAAGGAAAGAAAAAGAGGTCGAAGAGCTAATTAGGAAGCAAAAGGAAGAAGATGCTGAAGCTGCAAAACTTAAAGCTTTGGAGACAGAACGGTTGGAAAGAGAGGCCTTAGAAAAAGAGAAATTAGAGAAAGATCAGATGGAAGAAGAGAGATTGAGAAAAGAAGAAGAAGACAAGAAAATGCTGGAACAACGAGATAGAGAAGAGGCTAAGAAGTTGGTGCAGATGCATGTGCTGCAGGAGCAACAAGAAAAAGCAAAGGTTGATTCTCAACTTGAGGTAAATGTTCAGCCATCCTCTACAATTGTTGTTTCCTCTTCCATGATGATGACTACGCCCAGTGCTCCTACATGGTTGAAGTTAGACCTGTAGAAGAGAGCTAGAACACCTCCTCAACCTCTTAATTGGGAGGACATGATGAAGGGGATTGAACAGGAAAGGCCTAAAAAGAAGGCTAAAGTCTTACATTCTACTAGACTCACAGATAAAGGGGAGATAGTTGCTGAATGTGCCATGCCTATGACTGAAAAGGAGGTAGGGGATATGCAGCTAACAGACTATCAATTGAGTACGGTTAATTTGGGAAGACCCACTAGAAATCAACAAATGAATCTGATTGATGTGGTGGCTTCAACAACTAAATCAAGAATGATGAAGGACAAACAAAAGAAAGATGAGCTTAAGGCTCAATTGGATCAATTACATTCATTCTTGAAGAGTGTCTCTTCTCTAAGGTCACAACAAGTTGCAGCCATTGAGACTCCTGTTTTGTTAAGCAAAAAGGAGGTAGATGATTTGGTGCAAGTTAGAGGTAAGGCGGAGATGGTAGATAAAAGGATAGACAAATTGAACCACGAGGTAGGTGAGGTTTTAACAAAAGGATTTGAGGTCTAAAAAGAAGCAGAGGGAGTAATAAAAGAGACGCATCAATACATTGAGGCATCAGAAAAACAAGAAGAAGAGTATAAGGAGTATAGTGAAAGGTTAGAAAAGATAAATACGTTGCCTCTAACTACTCTTCTAGAACAATCTATACTTGAAGATGATAACAAAGACTTTATAGAAAAGACTTCTCGCATACTCAAGTTTAGAACTGACTTTTTGAGCAAACACAAGGATGAGATTCAGGAAGCAGTTAATAAGTTGACGGAGCAGTTGGAAGAGTTGGAAGCGGTCATGGCCATAATTGTAGATGTGAATGTAATGACAAAAGATGGCATGCCTTTGAGTCAGGTTAGAGAGAAATGGAATGAAAGATTCCAAGGACTCATGTAGGAGAAAGATGATGGAGGAGACTTGGTGATAGATCAGCTTGTAGAAGTCAAAGAAGAAATAAAAGTTTTAGGGAGAGAATTGATCAAGGTTAAAAGTATGAAAGAGTTTGCTGCAGTTGAGTTGGATCGGATCAAATTTGAAGATGACTGGATTGATGGGCCAGATATGGATATGCTACAACAAGTCTTCACCAGTTATGATGAGTTCATGGCGGATCCGACTTCACATGCATAAAAATCTTGCATGCATGATGTTCTTCTTCCTTGTATGTCGCATGCATGCAACACTGACAGTCTTGAGGGTGCATGACTTCTTTTCTTCTATTTTCTATCTTCTATTTTTAGATCAAACTGAATGTATAATGTAAGGACTCAAGATCAAAGTTGATTTGAGTTTCCAAGAAAGTTGATTGTTCCTAAAAAGGTGGAAAGCCTAAAATAGAAGTGAAGTTCGAACTTCTTTTGTATAGCTATAAATACCAGATGGGTATCATATTGTAAGGGTCGGCTAATTGAGAATTGGATTGGCTTGCCTAATGCTAAGAGATAGGGTTTTGTAGAGTTTTTGCAGAGATACATTGTACTTAAATCTTTTACAGTTAATAGAATTAGAGGTTTACTCGAAAGATGGTGTTTGGAATTAAATTGTTTGTTTGATAAGGCTGATAAAGTTATGATCTATTTGTATGTAGTGATTGTGATGAACATAAGAGTTTCTTGAATGATGAAAGTCATTTGAAGGAATCAGATTTAAGGATCATCTTATTAGATTGTCATTGAGTTGAAGTTATTAAAAGTCTGTTGATTTATAATTTTGATGATGAATGAATGTGTGTTGTTTTGAAAATCTTTGAAATATTTGTGAAGAATAATTGTGAAGTTAATTAAGCACCTAAAATGTATGCAATGGTATAGATTATGCTACAGACTATATCATCTTATGGTTTTTATGATCTGTTAGGAAACATTCATCGTTGAAGGTATATGTCCAGATACTAGATAAATTCGGTTCATATTTATTGGTTTACCCCTTTGGTCTATCTTTTTCTTTTATTTAAAACCCATTGATTTACAGGAACTATTTCGATAAAGAGAGTCATAGCTTGAATCCTTTGTTACCAGCACAGGCCCCCTTGAATATTATAGTTGCATGAACTAATTGAGTGACATCAGACAGTTGAGAACCAACTACCAGGACCTTGGGAGTTAGGCTACTACATGTTGTCTTCCTCTTTCAGGAGAAATAGAGTAGAAATATTCTATTTTAATGTTGTTTGTGTCATTTTAACCATCAACAAGAATGTAGCTATTATTATAAGCTTTCCAAAAATTATAATTTTGAATATTTTTAATTTTTAATTTTATTATTGTATTTATATTTTATTTCTTGTGAATGTAAGTTTTTAACCAAACATCAAAGTATTTGTTTCACACACAAAAAAAATAGAGAAAAAAATTCTAAAAATATGTGTGCACAAGGTATTGATGTTCTTATTTTAGCCAAAAAAAAAATAATAATTTCAATACATACAAAACAAGTTATATATGATGACATACACCTACACCTATCTTATAATTACTTTGACTTCAAAAATTAATTTTAAAAAAACATGTAACAAAAAATTATGCACTAGATATTGATGTTACAAATGTAAATTTTAAAAATCACAATTTTATCTTTTCAATAAAAAAATTATGTGCGACGATATAAACATCACCGATTTAAAATGTTTACTGTAAAAAATAAGTTATTAAAAGTTACATAAAAATATTCATAGTTTTAAAAAAAAAAAATTAAATGTATAAATTTAGAATCTACAAAAATCTTCACAAATAACTAGTTCACGCCATCTCCAAATTTTTAATGGTTTAGTTGCTATAGGTTTCATAAAGTGAAAATTTGGTGAAAAATGTTGATTTCAATACCCTACTTTAGCCAAAAAGTGAGACATAGTATTGTGAGTTGACCCACAATTTATTACAATCGTTATTTTATTCCCATAGTGAAGAGATATGTAGATTATACACTCTTACCATAGAAACCAACAACAAAGAGAAGTTTTGCATCTACTTTTGATGGTTATTATTCTAGGGTAACTAAGGGTGTGCTTGCTTCAAAAGCCAAGTTACTTAAAAATAATATAATGCTAAGACAATAGAGAATGGACTGCATAGTTGAGAAGAGTATTAGGAACCAAAATAAAATAAAATATTGTATAGGGTTTGAATGGTTGTGGTTTTGAGTTTGATTTCTATGAACATTGCAAATAGAGAAAATAAAATATTTTTTATGTTTATTTGAATACTAACAAATATTATTGAGTCAGTTTGATTCTTTTGGCCTTGTTAATGTTTATTTGATTTCAAAATATATGTATTGTGTATCTTTAATAGATGACTACTCTAGAAGGATATGGGATTATTTCCTTAGAAGTAAATTTGAAGTCTTAAGTTATTTTTAGAGAGTTTAAGGATTTTGAGAAAATTAGTTTGGTTGGAAGATTAAGGTCTTGAGAGCTAATAGTGGTGGTGAGTTTTGTTCAACAAACTTTGATAGATTTTATAAGAAACATGGGATGAAGAGATGCAATAAAACTCTATATATCCAAGTATCATAATAGAGCTACAAAAGGAATGAATGACATTGATGGAGAGGGCCAGAAGTATGTTTAGTGTAATTGGATAAGAAGAGGATAAGAAGAAATATGTGGTTTAACTAGCCCCTAAGACTAAGAAAGTTAAATCGAAATTTCATGAATGACTTGAAGAGGAGGGGAGCTTGGATAGTTTAGATAGTTCTAAAAATAATGTAAAACCTCATCCTCAACCCTTGAGGAGACCCATTCAACATAGAAAATAACTAGACAAGTATACTCCTCTTGATTGGAGATGTATTTTTTCTTTGATTATGAATATAGATGAGCCTAGAACCATGGAGGCGTTGAGTATGGATGATTTCAAGTCCTATAGAGTGGATATGGATGAGGTGGTTGCATTGAAGAGAAATCAAATATGGGACTTAGTACATTTTTCTGATGATTAGGAACCCATTGGTTGTAAATGGGTGTTCAAAAGGAAGATTAATTTTGATGGCAATATTGAGAAGTACAAGGATATAATGACTATGAAGGGATATTCCTAGGTTGATGGAATTGATTATGGTGAGATTTTTCTCTATTTGATAAGTTGAAATCCATTAGGTTCTTATTATCTATTGCAATAACCTTTGACATTGATATTGACAAAATGAATGTGAAGAAAAATTACTTCATGATAATATAGATGAAGAGATCTACATGACACAACTAGAGCACTATGTGGAATATGGTAAAGAATATTTGGTTTGTAAGTTGAAAAATTCTTTGTATGGCCTCAAAAGTTTCTTTGGATGTGGTACCAAATGTTTTCTTCTTTTTATTGGGTTTAGGATTACTAAGATCCAAATGAGATCATTGCATCTATTATAAGATGGGTGGTGACCAATTCCTTATAATTCCATCATATGTTGATGATATGTTATTTTCTTGAAATAGTGTGGATATGATTTATGACTTGAAGTCATAAAATTTAACAAAATTTATAATAGACTTAGGGCTACCTGATATATGTTGGGTATGAAGATCATAAGAGAGAAAATACACATTTTTTATTATACTATAGAGATTTAGGCAATAAATTTATGTACATATGTGAAAACACGAAACTGTGTCTCACTTTTGGCAAGAGGAAATTTTTGGGCGTGAATGCAAGTTTTAAAAACACACTTTCGATCGAAGGACCTTGAATCAAAGGTATGCCATTTTGAACATTCGATAGAAGGTCCACCTATTCTTGAGTTCATTTTTTTGAATATATATTAAATATTTATAGGAGTTGCATATCCTATATTATAGGATAGCTCCTATAACAACTCCTAGACGTAGATGAATTTTCCTTAAAACTAAAATTCCTACAAACACTCGTATAAACAAATATTACAATATTATATTTGTTGGCATATGGCTAGGGAATTTGGCTTGTAAGTGTTGTCATTGATGGCAACCCAAGTCATGCAGCTTAAGTATAATTTTGGTTCCTACCGACAAAATAGAATAAAGAACATGGCATCCAATTAAAGGCATAAAATTTGATCTAAAAACCTTACCGAATAGATATTTTGGGTTGTGGATCTTTGAGGAAGGTCTGTTGATGTTTGTAGTATCTTAGTTTTGATGCACACTCACTGGTACGTGATTTAGAAGATACGGTGCACTAAATTGTTGATTATCTATGCTAGAAAGCCAATCCGACAAGGATATAAATCATGGATGTATAAGATGTAATTAATTATAAGTTTGCATGCTTGATTAAGTGTTATTTGGGTCCTCTCTTTGTCTTAACTGACTTTGGAGGATGCGCATAAATAATTTATGGTGGATCTAGCCAACATGATAAAAGTAACCTAATATTTTATAAAGCCAACTGATGGATGAATGCATCCTTGATCACGGATGTATATAAGAGGTTTTTTTATCATTTAAGAAAATGAGGTGATGGGAATATAAGTGTGTGTATGTAGAAGTGTGAATTGCGAGATCCAGCAGTGCAGTAGTTTGAATTTGATCATAAGTGATGCGAAGAGCAGAAAAGAGTATAATAGGGCAGAGCAAAGTGCAGAGTCAGAAAGAAGATCCATAATCAGATCTATGAGCTTCACCATAATTGTTACCTGGCATAAATAGATGCTACTATCTCAGTTCACCCTTTAAATGGTTTTAATTTGAATTTTGTAAGGCAGTAAGCCTTTCTCTTGAGTAGTGACCTCTAGGCAGTGTGCCTGAATGCAAGTGCATTGAGTACTCAAATTGTGGATTAACCTCCACCGTAGTTTTTCCCCTAACAGGGTTTCCATGCAAAAATCTATGTCTCATGGTGTTATGAATGTTTACTTTGAATGCATACATCTTTTCTTTAATGCAATGATGAAATGGTTTTAAGTTTTAGATAGATGGAGTTAAAAAAATTTGTTGAACACTGATTCAGCCCCCCTCTCAGTGTTCCCTTGAGTCCAACAATTGGTATCAAAGCTAGTTCCTCTAAAGAAGTTTTACAGCTTGAGGTGGATCTTGGAAGGTGATGGACTCTGGTAGTATTCAATAATAGCTTCTGGTGACACTTGATGACCTTGACCAGTCTAAAGAAGAAGTTCAAGAATTGAAAGCAAATCTTAGAGATGCTGAGAAATTCATCTAGTCATTGAAGGATCAAATAGTTAAATCCAGGGTGAAAAGGAAAGATCTTTGTGATCAGATACAACAAAAGGAGAACAAAGACATGGATTATGCTCACCTGAATCAAACCTTGAAGGAGATAACCGAAGAATGTGAAAAGCTTGCTAGAGATAATACAAACCTAAAACATGAGATGAAATCTATGATGATGAAGATGACTAAAGAGATATAAGAAAGGAAGAAAATAAGGAAAATCTTGCTCAGAACCTGAAAGAGAAATCTAATCAATGTAGTAGAATAAATGGGGAATTCACTCAGTTGGAAAGTGAATTACAAAGAACTAGAAACAATGAAGAAGAACTTGGTAAGAAGATTACTACTCTTAGGAATGATCTTATCATTGCAAAGGAATACAAAGAAAAGTTTAAGATTAGCTCAGTAAAGCTTGATGAGCTAACTCAAGGACAAAAGAGTGGAAATGATAAGAGAGGTATTGGATATGAAAAGGGAGAAAGCTCTAGATCAAGACAAAAGAATTCCAGACAAAACAAAAATGGAAGGTATTCGGTAAGACAGCCTAATGCACACAAGTTTAATGGGTATTGTTTTACCTATAATAGGTTCGTTCATATGGTTGCTCAGTGTAGAAATAATTTGAGATCAAAGGTTTCATCATTTTCTGGCCAGTGTTTCAATTGCAAAAAGCCTAGTCATAAATCAATTGAATGCAAAAACATGTCAAGTCACTCTATTGTTAAAAGAAATGTTGAATGCTATACATTTGTGAAATTTGGGCATATTGCTAATCAATGCAGATCTAGAAGAAGTCATTGGAATGATTAGTTAGGACAAGGAAACATTGTGTGTTAAAATTGCAACAAGTATGCTCATATTGCAAGATTCTGCAGAAACAAAAATATGGACAAAAGAGGTCCGATATACAGAGACAAAAATATAGAGAAAAATGATAAAGGGAAAGAAAAGGTAACTACGGATGAAATCATGGATTAGATGAAGAAGACATGGGTAAGGAAAAATGATTCTGATGCTGGAAATGGTTCTATACAGGAACCTGTCTCCGGTAATTCTTTTGGTAATTGATTTCAGGCCACTGGCCTAGGGGGATTCTTTCAAGAAAATATTTCCTCCCCTATCTATGGATGATACCGGAACACAAAGAATAGTCAAGAAGGTGTACTCATGATGTACATAAATTTTGGATAACTTTGGCAAAAGGAACTTAGAAAATTCATAGGTCTGTAGAAGATTTTTCTATCGTCATTTGGGAAAATAGAGTCTTCGAAAAACTTAGGGAAAATGCATTTATTGCACATGTGCGAGCTATAAAAGTCAAGTCAGAGCCATCATTTGTCACTTTGCATCGAAGAAGAGAAGAAGGAGAGCACTTGATTGGTGGATTACGAAGCAGTAAAATCAATTTCGTCGAAAAATATTGAAATCTATTAGGTATTTCAAATCATTCTCGAATTCTTCATACAATTTAGTGTGTGGCTACGAACCCTAAACGAAAAAGGGAAAAATGGAACAAATCAAAGACTCGATCACTCTAGACAAATATAACAGTGCAAATATTAGGTCTATGAGGAATTTGTTGCTCCCTGATGAATTAAAACAATTAAGTGAAGCCAAACATGGAAATTTGGATATGTGGAGTGAGTTTCCGTACTTTGAGAATGCAGAATTCATGAAATTCATATTAAGTAGGTTACATGGTGATTTTTTAACTTTGGAAAAACACTACATCATTTCAAAAGAGGTAATTGAGAACCTAACTGGTCTTTGCAAAATCATAGATGTTCCTAGGAAGAAATCAATCCAGAACAAAGAGGTCAAAACCCTAACCGGAATAATCAGAGATCAGAGAGCTCTGATGATCGCAACAATTAAAAATATTATTACAAAGTACATTACACATTTTATAACCTATAAAATATTCTACATAAATCAAGAAGGAGCTACATCGACTGGCGTAGTATACATTGCTCACAAAATGATAATTGAAGGTCAAGACTTTGACCTATGCGGGTTGTTGAAGGATCAAATCATGGAGAATGTTCAACTGACAAAGGAGTTAGGTTATCCATTCAGGTTTGGCCTTTTAATTATATGTCTGGTAATGTATTTTCTGAATTGGTTGCTGAAAATCAACAATGTAGTATGGAAATCAGACAAACCAGTATGCAATCAGATATACTCTTATTCTAAGAGCTTGACTAACTGGGTTTGGAATTTGAAAATTTCTTTAAGAATGTGCTTGAAAAGTGTGGATCAGTCATTATTTTCCCCCCGACAAGAACAATGGAAGTTGGTTCCTCTTTTGGTAGCACTGATAGATGACAAAAAAGAGGACAAGAAATTATTGAATACAACCCTCCAGAAAGCAAAATTCCCAGGATTGAGGGCAAAGGAAAAGAAAAAGAAATTGTGGACATTCCAGATGAAGAATCTAATGAAGAACCTAAGAATCCATTAGAAAATGAATTTGGTCTTGAAAAAGGTAGCGAGGAAGAAGATCTGTCAAAAGAAAAGCTACATCGGCTTATTCAAGGTGTAGGTGGCATGCAAAAAATTGCAAGGTTATGGTCAGTCAGACCATCATACGATCAAGACTTGATTTTGGAAGTTCTAAATTATCATAATGAGCACTGCAAGATAAAATTGGAAAGTCTGAAGGACATTCTACCTGAAAAGATGATTGAGTGCAACAAAGAATCGATGGACTCTGAGGTCAAAAGAAAAGAAGAAGGTGAAGTTGTCTCTCACCTAATGGAACAATTCAGACTATCCCTTTCCAAGCTGAAGAAGAAAATGAATGAGTTGAGGCTATGTATTAACTTAGCCACAAGCATCTACAACTATTACATCCATTGGCCCCATGCAGTCAAAAATTACAAGGAGAAGTTGGATCATATTGAAATAGAATTGAATGACATTGACAAAAGCTTTGACATATCTAAGGATCCAAATGGCATCATCAGGAAAAGAATCTGGGAGTTACAGTTAGAACAAACAAAAATTCAACTCTCTAAGAATGTTCTTGAGGATACTTTTTGGAAGTTAAAAGATTTAATTGAATGCAGGCTGGAGTAGATGGTGGAAATTTTGAAGAATGGCGAGAAACTGGAAGAAGCAATTACAATTCTTGAATCTCTCATTAAGATTATTAACAAGAATTCCAAGAACAATAGCTTGATCATTATTATTGGAATTACAATAGATGATTGGAAGAATTTTCTTCTGGAAGTGAAGAAAAACAATAAGATAATTTTCTAAAGATATCAGTTAATTGTCTTCAAGCTTTTCCAATTTTGATCAAGGGAGGAGAATTGTAAGCATATATGTGTAAAAAAAATATAAGCCTTGAGAATTTTGAACACATGTTTTGTCTCTTTTTGTCTTTTTGGTATATGGCATCCATTCTTTGTCATTGATGTCAAAGGGGGAGAGAATGCAGTGAAAAATGCCCCATAGAGGAAGAAAAGAAAGCAGTATCAAAGGAGAGAATGCCTTATAAATCTCAGGGGGAGAAAGTGTAGTAAAAAGTTTGGTAGTGTACCTAAAATGATTCTGACACTTAGTCATTTTTCACTAAGTGTTTCCATCAATGCCAAAGGGGGAGATTGTTGGCATATGGCTGGGGAAATTGGCTTGTAAGTGTTATCACTGATGGCAACTCAAGTCATGCAACTTAAGTATAATTTTGGTTCCTACTGACATAACAGAATAAAGAACATGACATCTGGTTAAAGGCATAAAATTTGATCTAAACACATTACCAAACACATATTTTGGGTTGTGGATCTTTGAGGAAGGTCCTCTCTTTGTCTTAACCGACTTTGGAGGATGCGCATAAAGATTTTGTGGTGGATCTAGCCGACATGATAAAAGTAACCTAATATTTTATAAAGCCGACTGATGGATGAATGAATCCTTGATTGTGGATATATATAAGGTTGTTTTTATCATTTAAGAAAGTGAGGTGATGGGAATATAAGTGTGTGTATGTAGAAGTGTGAATTGTGAGATCCAACAATGCAGTAGTGCGAATTTGATCATAAGTGATGCGAAGAGTAGAAAAGAGTAGAATAGGGTAGAGCAAAGTGCAAAGTCAAAAAGTGGATCCAGAATCAAATCTATGAGCTTCACCAGAATTGTTACCTAGCATAAATAGATGCTACTATCTCAGTTCACCCTTCACATGGTTTTAATCTGAATTTTGTAAGGTAATAAGCCTTTCTCTTGAGTAGTGACCTCTAGGTAGTGTGCCTGAATGCAAGTGCATTCCCTTTTATAAACAATTATATTTGAGTACTCAAATTGTGGATTAACCTCCACCATGGTTTTCCCCTAATAGGGTTTCCACGCAAAAATCTATGTGTCATGGTGTTATGAATGTTTACTTTGAATGCATACATATTTTCTTTAATGCAATGATGAAATGGTTTCAAGTTTTAGATAGATGGAGTTAAAAAAAATTGTTGAACACTGATTCACCCCCCCTCTCAGTGTTCCCTTGAGTCCAACAATATTAACCAAAAAATGATATTATAACAAACCACAATGAATGTAATAACACACCTAATGATGTAATATTCCTAACACCCCTTATTACATCATTATCCAAATGGGGATAAGTGGACTAACAACACTTGGTGAACATGTTTAGTATTTCACAAAAACACATGGTAAGAGTAGGAATACACACATCTACTTGTGACAAGAAATAGTGGTGTAAGATGGGGTTAAAGCAGTTCTAGCCTAGATAAAGTGACAACCAACACTTCTAAGCTACAAACCCAATCTCAAACAAAGGAATACAAACAATGAGAAATAAACTAAATGCATTCAAAATAAACACTTCCCATTGTAGTCGATTGCTTTCATTGTCTCTCCTATTTCTCCTTTTGCAATCTTTGCCCTCAAATTTGTTGTTTCACTTGTGCAATGACCTGCAAATTGTAAGTAGAAAGTTGGAGATAAATGGTTATTAAGGTCAAAATGAAGGAAGTGAATAGTTAAATAATTAATATTAATTATTTAACCATAGATGAAATATGACAAGAAAATAATTAAATAAAGATTAATTAATTTAATTATTGAAGAGAGGAATTTTAGTGACATAATTAATTTATTTAATTGATCGGGATATAATAAATATTAAAGAGTGAAATAATTAAATAATTAAAATTATTTAATTAATAGAGGAATATGGTTAGGGATAATCAAATAATTAAAATTATTCAATTGTCGGAGGATGACGACCAAGAAAAATGGTGCTCGTAGACTTAGGACATTTTTCAGTGTCTACATTTTTCCCCTCTTGACATAATGCAGTTCATCATGTTGTGTCAAAGAAATTCAGTCGAAGGATGCCCCTGTGAAGCCAAGGTATAGGTATCCCCCTCGGGAAAAATTGACAAATTTTCAAAAAAAAATCATTTTTTTTTAGGAAATTATCCTAATAAGACAAATTGATGGGCATGAATCCGCTGGTGAAGACAAAATTGAGTTTCAAGATCAACAAAGTGGTCAAATTTAGGATCGAATGAATCAAAAGGTGTGCCCAATAGACAAGGCAGGTCAAAAACCCTAATTTGAACCTATAAATAGCAATTTGAGTTTGAAAAAAGGTCCTTTTCACATTCCAAATTTAGGAATTCTTAAAGCTCAGAGTGATAGTTGAGTGAATATTTCACTTGTTCTAGAGGCTTCCCACTGCACATATCGGATCCGGAGATACCGTCGACCTAAGGAAGTGCCCCCCCTCAGTACGTACTACTAATTCGACTTTTGATTTTTTCATTTTGTGTGCATTTAGGGTAGGAAATAATTTAGCATGCAATTGCATTGAAAAATTTCATTATGCAATTGCATGCATATTTGATGCATTTGATAGGTGGTTTGCCGCAATCATCTTAGTGTGACGCAATTGCTTTAGGGCTAGGGCACAAGCATTTGCAGTGCGACACAAAATTGTATGATGCAAGTGACTTTTTGAGCTGCATATGTGAACGAGAGTGATGCAAATGACTGGCTACAATGCGTCTGTAGTACGAAATGACACATATGATAGGCGAGTGGCACAATCACAGTTGAAAAGAAATGTGACACATATGCCAAAACTGAGACGCAATTGCTTGGTTAAAATTTTTCCCCATACTAGGAAATTTTGATTTGGTCAATTTAGGTTCAATAGGTCAATTGAAGGTCGCAGATTGACATAATGGCTTACTTGATGATTTTAGGAGCATCTACCTCTAATTGACACATGCGAGTCGACACCAGATGTTTTTTGATTGCGGGACTAGTTGGGCGAGGACGAGAGACAAACACTGTTGGACTTGGGGTTGTTCTATGTGACATATATGCCCATGATTAGGGAAAATAGAGGGATGTTGATAGCATTTGCGGAGCGGTGGCACTCCGAGACGAGCAGTTTCCATTTTTTGATAGGGGAGGCGACAGTCACCCTAGAGGATGTATATAGGATTTTGCGGCTATCGATTCACAAGGAGTGGGTACGGTATGACCCCACTCGAGGACTACAGGAATTATATGAGTATTAATAGTGTGATGACGATGTAGATCTTAGGATCTAGGGCTATGAGATCTGATGGGAGACCTTAGTAGAGACATATGAGAGATATGATTGCATTTTATGTGCACTGATAGCGAGACTGATGATTCCTAATCGAAGGGGACATGGTTTCCCAGTAGGCTAGGGAGAGGTACTTGGATCCATGGTTCTCTATGGCATAGTGTATGTGTGGGGGCCATGTCTATTAGCGATGCTCTACTTTCAGCTCCATGATATTACTTATAGAGGAGGACAAAATTTGAGCTACGGGGTGACACTATTCATAGTTTGGGCTTGGGAGCACATAGCAGTGTTTTGACTTCTAGTGGTTCGACAACTAGCAACTAGTGCATTGTATGCATATATGTATTAGGGTGCCTTGGTGCAGACACATGTTGGTGATGTGGGTTATTGGAGGCACGATTTAGATACACTAGTCAGTTTCATTTGGAGGCCATACAGGGCTTGTCAGTTATGGATCGATGAGGATGAGCACATGCCATGGTTTCGACAACTGAGATATCTGATCAGATGGATAGTGTAGTCACAACATATCATAGAGATGTATCTCCTAAAGAAGTCCAGATGATATTTTGGGGAGAGATAGGGTGTAACTGTGGGCACAACAGAGTATGGACGGTCCTCGTGAGAGGTACATCCTTGAGGACCTTAGATTGTTACTACCACAACCAAGCAGTTGATAGATTCCATGCAAGCATTAGATTGGGAGTGGAGAGGAGGGGATGTTGATATAGGGATGACACTGGAGTATGATGCATGGTGGTTGATATACAAACCCATTCCACTTACAGACCCACAACAACCAATGCTAGTAGAGTGCAGAGGCAGGGTCCCGAGAGGCCAATGAGGTGACAGGGAGAGAGGTGAAGTCCGAGGAGATGGAGGATGGGGGGACAGAGGAGAATGGGGGGATGATGGAGGAGATAGGATAGGAGGATGGGGAGGAGGCAACATGCATAGGAGGAGGAGAGATGGGGGATGATGGTCATCAAGGAAATTGTTGTCGATCAGAGAGGAGGCGGAGACAGAGAAGGACCAGCTTGAGGTGAGAGTGGTCGTAGAGGTGGCAGCTCAGGAGGTGGTGTAGCCAGAGGTGGCACAACCAGAGACTATGGAGGTCGAGGTAGGAGGAGAGGGGGGACAAGAGGAGCAGGTGGAGGAGCATGGAGAGGAGGAGGCAGAGATGGACAAGGTAGAGAGATTCCTCTGTGAGAGGATTATCATGGGGGTTGATGGGTTGCCAGAGGAGGTGGGGGTTGGAGGGGATGAGGGATCAACAGATCAGAGAATAGTTGCCTTACAAATTTAGCGTAGGCCTTAGAGGTTGAGTTGAGGATATTCAATGCAAAGAGAGATGGCCTTAAGGCCGAGAGGGATGCATTCCAAAATAAGAGGGAGCTAGCTATGATTAACTGACAGTAGACTGATCATCGGATGATTGAATTTACAACTACATGCATTGGATCCATTGTTGATGTTGCTAGGGAGTATGCTCGAGCTAGCAGGGCCATGTAGTACTATAGAGACCTGTATGATAGGGTGGTGCCACTTGAGAGGAGGGAGCCCTCATTTTTAGAGATTAATAGCAGGTCACGGGGTAGATCATGTAGCAAGACCCATAGTAGGTCCGAGGGGGATACTTCAGATGCTAGATGAGCTATGCCATATGACAGGCCTCCTACAGAGCACAGGGCCAAAGAGACACCTCACCAAGAGGATAGGGATGTCCTAGAGACAAGAGAGCAAGGAAGCTCAGAATAGAGCATCTTACTATTTATGTTGTTATATGTATTTGACATTGATATTTTGATTATCAAGCCCACGAGCTCCACTTTTATTGGATACATCATGACATTGTACCTATGACACATTATTTTTTGAGCGATATACATGATATGATTTTGGCAGTGGTTTGTTATATTACTATACATTTATGTTAATGATGATGATATGTTATGGATATGGATGCTTATGCTATGGTTATGATGTTTATTGATGCATTACATATGATGATGTGATGGTTTAATATGCTTTTTTGACTATGGATTGATGAGTATGTTATGGACGTTTATGCCTTTTATGATGCGTATGGATGGTAAATGGAGTTAATTTGATACATATGATGTGTTGCATGTATGATTATGGATTTTTTTATTATTATGATGGTATGTATGGATGATGAATTGAATGGGAATGACCTAATATTATGAACATGATGCAATATGTAGACGCAAGTTAATTGTAATGTAATGAAATGCTTGTATGATAATGCAAAATTTCATGATTGAAAATGTTTAATATGAATGCCAAATGTGATGTCATTAATGTGATGCAATATGTATGGAATGCAATGTGATATGAAATTCAATGTAATGTGATATACAATTCTATGTAATGTGATATGCAATACGACGTGAGATAATGGATCTTGATGCAAGATTCAATGTGATATGGAATGTAATGCTCTGATGGAATGTGCAATGCAATAAAATGTACTGATGTGATGATAAAATGTTAATTATATATGGATGATTTCTATGTTTTTTGTTTTCTTATGCAAATATATGGGACTTAAAATTTTGCCTATGATGAAAAATGCCTTTTATAATGCTTTCTAATATGATCATGCATGGAAAATGCTTTTGTGTATCATGATACTTTGTCAAGATGCAGATGAAAGAAATGTTAGCATGGAAGAGATGGGAGAGATGGATGTTAGCATGAAAAAGGAAAGGAAGATGAACTGTTAGACAAGAAATGAAAGGGGAACAAATTTAATACTTTTATATTAATCATCATTAGGCATCAAAGTGTCACAAATGGAACACAAACACCATGGTATGATATAGAACAAGGTGTGCAAGGTGACCATTTGTGAGAGACAAGTAGTCAAAAGATAGTCAACATACAAGGAATGCCCTCGCTCATACTAAGGACCAAATTATCCCAGTCTTTTTGCTAAGACAAACCATAGACAACAAGCAAAGAAAAGAGGCCATGATCCATCATTGTCCCTCTAAATCTGTTAATAGGACATCCTTGAGGTAACTAGTAACAAGACCCAAAAACAATAAAAAAGAGGATAAGACAAATCCAGACCAACAAAGTGTTTGCCAAAGAGACAATGTTTGCCAATAATGATACGGATAAGATTTATTGATGTGATTGATTTGACCAAGATGACCTACTTGATTTGATAGGTTGACAAGGATCGATTGATAAGTTTGACAAGGATTGACCAGTTGATTTGATTTGATTGATAGTTAAAAAAATTTGACCAGTTGAGTTGACAAATTGATTTGATTGATTGTGCTTGGCTTCAGGAAGGACACGTCCTGATTAAGGCAAGATTGATTAACTGAGACTAACGAGATTGATCGATTGCTTGAAAAAGATTGAATTATAAAGTTGAAAAGGTTGATTGATGGACCTTGATTTCAAGAAAGACACATCCTGATTAAGGAAAGATTGATTAACAAGATTAATTGATAAGGTTGACCAAGGGATGTGACAATACCTAAATTTTAGGAAAGACATATCCTATTTAAGGCAAGGAACACATATGATAAATTTGACCAAGTGATAAGTGTTGATAAAACACCTAACTGCAAGAAGGACACATCGTGATTAAGGTGAATGACCGAATTGAAAAATTATAATCTCAGGAAGGATGCATCCTAATAAAAGACATGAGCTAAGACCAAATGAGACAAATGGCATAATGCCCCATTCTGATATAAGATTGATGACCTAATTGATTGATTGATAAAGTTGGCAAGGTTGATTGATGGACCCTGATTTCAAGAAAGACACATCCTGATTAAGGCAAGATTGATTGACAAGGTTGACAAGATTGATTGATAAGGTTGACCAAGGGATGTGACAATACCTAAATTTTAGGAAAGACATATCCTATTTAAGACAAGGAACACATCTGATAAAGTTGACCAAGTGATAAGTGTTGACAAAACACCTAACTACAAGGACACATCATGCTTAAGGTGAATGACCGAATTGACAAATTCTAATCTTAGGAAGGACACATCCTAATAAAAGACAAGAGCTAAGACCAAATGAGACAAATGACATAATGCCCCATTCCGATATAAAACTGATGACCTGATTGATTGATTGATGACAAGATGATTGATTGATTGGAAGATTGATTGATTAATTGATTGAAGATTGGAAGATTTGTTTGTTATGTCTACTTGTTGATTTATGATTTAGTTTGAATGATGATTGCTTGCGGACCAAGAACAAGACCAGACTCGAAAAAACCTAAAGAATAACTAGGTGGCCTTGAGGGCTCATCAATTGATGGCCTTGCCTACGTTATACATGCAAAGACCTCATATTTCAACACAACTTGACTTTGTTTTATTTGACAAAAGACTGGGTCATGATTTTATTTTTACAAACCTAAAAGGACCGACCTAATGTCTTGGGGGCTCATTTAAGATGAGCCTTGACTACGTAGAAAATGAGTAGAGACAACGTAGTTCAACCACTCTAATACAAACTAACTCAGAATTGGACTTAGACTCTGGCTGTCTTTGGAAGTTTTTGAAGTTTTCTGATGTTTTTGGATTTTGATGGTTTTCTAATTTTTTTAGATTTTGATGGTTTTCTGATTTTTTTGGATTTTGATGATTTTATGATTTTTTTTAGATTTTGATATTGATGAGGCTGATACCATGTGTTATTTCCCATGAAGGCGTAAGTCAAGGAATTTCCCCCAATCAGGTATAGGATCAATTTATTATGCGCGAAGGGAAGCAAATGAATGCATAGGATGATCATGCTAAATGTCAATGGTTCTCAGGTCATGGGAGAATGACGAAGCTTTATTGTGGATGGAGCATGTGTGTGAATGGATAAGCAGAGGATGGAAGACTAGATGGAGTGATAGTAGATAGAGGAGCATAAACTGATTACACATGGCGCCTATTTGCTAGGTTTTCACCATGGTACTTATCCAAAGTGCCATCGAAGTGGTTTTCACTTTTGGACGAATTATTTCTCTTTACTTTTGATTTTTTGATTTTTTGATTTTTTTGTTGTCACCGAGATTCTTGTTTCCCAGGTTTTCATCAAGGTGACTATTTTTTATATATTTTTTTTGTATTTTTTACTTTTTAAGGGATACTCTGAGAATCAAGTGTAATACTTTCGAAGATGCATGTTATTGATAGGTTCGGGCAATGGTTCTCCTTTAGGAGTAGAAATTTGATAAGCATCGGATCCATATGCTATTATAACAATATATAGGCCCAACCAATTAGGCTCAAAATTCCCAGGTTTTTCTCGTTCTACTTGATTATTTGAAATTTTCTTTAGGACTAAGTCACCAATGTCAAAACTTCTAGGACAAACCTTCTTATTGTAACTGCATCGAAGGTGATTCTGATAAATCATTCTGTCTCTTTTCGTCTAGTAACTCTAGCTCATGTAGACGAGATACATGGTATTCTTCTTGATCAATCAAGCCTTGCATAAAGACTCATATGGATGGTAACTCGACCTCTATAGGAAGTATGGCTTCTGATCCATAGAAAAGGGAATATGGTGTGGCTCCTATAGGGGTGAAAATACTAGTGTGATAGGCCCATAAGGTTGGATTAAGTTGTAGGTGCCAGTCACGGCCAATGTCATTGATAGTCTTCTTTAGGATTTTCAGGATAGTCTTATTAGATGCCTCAACTTGACCATTATCTTGGAGGTAATATGGAGTAGCAAAATGATGTTGAATATGAAACCTTTCACAAAGCTCATAGACATCCTGGTTTTTAAAAGGGTGACCATTATCTGTAATGATGGACTATAGGATACCATAATGATAAATAATGTAATTTAGGATGAATTTGGCTATCTACTTTCTGTTGGGAAATTTATGCCTCAACATTCTAGTTTCCCTTGAAGACTTGGCTGATTTCTCCATGTTTATGGCTTTTACCACCATACCGCTATATGTTTTACTTGGTGGCGTGGTTGAGTGGTTTACCGCTCTACCGCAGGCCACTCTATTTGGTGGTTGAACGATGTTACCGCTCTACCACGGTGGTCTTTGTTATGCTTGGCGATGCCACGATGAACGATGCGGTGGTGGCGAGCTAGCAGAGGAAGCGGTTACCGCCCTACCATGGAGGCTTACCTTTAAGCCACGGTGGGTGTGGTAAACTGCTAGCGGTTGGAAGGCAATGGTCTGTTGTCTGTTATTGCCCTACCACAGGCAGTGCTCGGTGAGACCGTGGTGGTCGTGGTGAGACTGTTGGCGGTCTTCCTGGTGGTTATCACCCTATCGCGGGGTGGCCTGGCGGCCTCCATGGTAGTGCGGTTGACAACGATGGTCAGGTTTGGTGGCTACTGCCATACTGCGATGGTCTGGAGGTCAGGGCACGGTGGCATGGTGGAACCATGATGGTCCATGGTGGAGGCTTACCGCCTTACTGTGAAGGCTTGTTCGTTAAGTCGTGGTGATGCGGTATGACTGCTAGTGGTCTGTGAGATGGCTACCACCATATCGTGATGGGAAAAGTCAAGCCCAGTGGTTGGTGGCCAAGGTCAGGTCGACATGGGGTTACCGCCATACCGTGGTAGTTGTGTGAACTTGGTGTGGTAGTGCAGGGAAGTCTGGTAGAGCTCAGATGAGCTCACTGCCACACCACAGGGTGGCTCGTTGGGCTCGATGGTAGCATGGTAGGAGCTCGGGCGAGCTTAGAGCTCAGTTGACCAAAATGGTCAAAGTGATGCACGAATGGGGTGGCGACACATGGTAGGTTTTCAACAACTGATTGGACAAAGTCTAGAGTGGTGAATGCAAGGATCAGATTTGATGGTTGATTGGATCCAATTGTGGCGAATTGAATTCCTGGATGGATCGACGCATGTTTGCAGGGCGACTTGGTTAGAGGCGATCAAATCTGTCTAATAGAGGTAAGGTGCATATTAATTCCTCCTAATTGGTTGGTTGGAAAGTGATTGAAAAGTATGACTTGGGTTAGTCAAATACTTTGAACTCGGTCACAAAAGGTGGCGAAGTGTTAGAGTGGTATGCTAAGGCATTGTAATGGTTAACACTTGGTGTCACAGATAAGCTGAGATGTGAACCTGGTTATGCCTTGAGCTTGTGTTGGCCATGAGGCTAGCTGAGAGAATTTTTAGGAGCTGAAGGGAATATATATGGTATAACTTTGGAGTCATTGTGACTATGTGAAGTTTTTGGTTTGTGTTGCCTACCTTCTCCAGATGGACAAGATGTAAAACCATGAAGAGCATAGCTCTAGTTTTGTATTGTAACTATTTGTTGTTGAATAATACATTAGAGCTAAGTGTTTTGGAGGGTGGGGTTTTTACCCAAAATGGTTTTCCCCACATAAATTTGTTTGTCTACATGGTTTGTCTTTCATATTTTTTGATTCTATATTCTTGAATCTATGCTTGTGTTGAATTTGTTATTAGTTTAGCATTTAATTTTCTCAGAGGATCAATGGGGGATTCACTGTGCCTGTTTCCGCTTTATGGCATAGTTGTGTGTGTCTTTGAAGTGATAAAAATGAAAATCACTAAGTTACTGTTGTCTTAGATACCTTATCTATGATGACAGACCGACTCCATATCCCCAAAAAGTGGTATTAGAGTTGTTTAAGGGAGGTCGAGGCTTGATGATACCAACAAGTGGTGTCAAAGCCTTCTCCTAGTTACTAAAGTTCTGGGTATTTCTCTTCTGATGATTTCTTAGCCTGGCAAGCTTGAGGAAATCTGGAGAAATCTGTTGGTGTTTGATCCTTTGATGAGTGGAAGTTCTTGCTTCTTTGATTCAACACACCATTTTGAAAGATGTTGGAGATGATTGGAGTTGATCATATTGTTGCAATATGATCTGAGGCTCCTAGCTCGCAACAACTGTTCCTGATGCAAAGGGCGTGAGATGTGCTTGTGGTTGTGTTGCAGCAAAGCGTGGTTTCATACTGGGTATCAGTGTGAGGGGCTCCCTAGCGGTATGGAGTTGCTTGTTTTGTTGTTCATCCATGAAGTTTTGTGTTGTGTTGGGTGGTCTGACTTAGCACTGAAGGAAGTTTCTTTGCTGCTCTAATTGCATGGAGGCTATGAAGTTAATCCTAGTGGCCCGTAACTTCTGTATAGCCTGACTCTCTCATATGCTTGTGCATGGTTGTGGTTTTGGACTTGGTCTGAAATGGACCTGCTATTCCAGTTTTACCTGTCTCATGCACTTGCATGTTTTCAGATTCATGTCTTTGGCTCTAGAGGGTTTTTTGTAGATTTTCCTAAAAAGTCTATGTTGCATATCCATGTTTCTTTTCATTGTTCTAGTTAACCATGTTGGTTATGTGTAGACTCTTGGGTTTTCTAGATGAGCAGTGAATATGGAGATGCATAGGTGTTTTATAAACACTATGGTTTTGCAGGTTTTGCACGGTCAAGGAAAACTTGTGTTTTGTGTGGAGCTGTTGTTCTACTATTTTTTAGACCCTAGCTTTTGGGGTGTTACTGGATGAGATAGCTGCAGCTCGACATGGTTTTGAGAAGGTGTGTTGTCTTCTTCGTGTGGGAGCATTGGTATGTGTTTTACTCATTCAACATTCTTGTGGTGTGGTGCTTATTGGTTTCTTGGACTATGGTGCTTGAGTTGTGGACGTGATTGGAAAATCAGACTGGTCATTGATTTGGTGTTTGAGTCATGTTCGTCTACGTGGTTGTTCCTTTTGATGATCTCAGTTTTGTTGTTTCCAATGCGATGATAGATTTGCAGGTTTTTTGAAGTGGATCTTTGAGTTGTGCCGCTAATGGATTAGCTACCCATTGGATGTAGTGAGACAACTCGGAAGTGGATTGTCAATATCCACGAGATTGCTTCTATGTTGTTGCAGATCTGTTAGCTGACCTTGTTTGTGGTCACTTGTGCATTGGCATGGCTATTTTGAGATGAGAAGGTGAATGGCATTTTGAGTACCTGAATAGTGAGCTATGGGGACCTATAGCATGAGAATCACGATGTCATGGAGAGCTTATTAAGCTTTTGACAGTGATGGTGTTGTCTGCATGATTTGGGAATCTTGGGGTTGTTCGACATTGTTGTTCGATTGGCATGCTATCGGTTGTACTTGAAGGTTGTTTTGGATCAGCAGGTAGTCAGTCATGTTGCTTGGAAAGCTGGATATCATGGTTCAGTGGGAGCTTTAGTAGTGACTGCGGATTCATTACCTGGTGGTGGATGATCTTCTTTGGTGTTGCAGATATTTTGGAAGGGCTCTTAGATCCTGTTGTTGCAGAAGAGTTATTTCGCATCTGCATGGTCACTATTTTAAGATGTGCAACATCTTGGAGCCATGGAGGACATTGGTTGTTTTTGGATGAGATGTTGGTGGTGCTTGACAGGCGATGTTGGTTTGGAGTTTGTTTGCTTTATGTCATGATTTACTCTTACTTAGAGATTTGGTATGTTGTTTTGCTCTTGAGACCATAGCTTGTTCACCTGAAGCATGGTATCTCCTGCTAGAGGCATGTAGATCATGGTGTCATGATAAGTTCCTGTCCTAGGTTTTGGAGCTTTGATAGTGGTCTAGCGTTTCTCTATGTTTTGAGTACTTTGGTCATTTTTTGGAGGACTTCATGTTTAATGTAGTAATGTAGATTGGAGTTAGCATGAGATGATAGGGTGTTGGTGCTCATGGATGCATGGAGAATAAGGTGAGGCTGGAATTATTTTGAGAATGTTGCTACTACAGCTGAAAGTCCAAGTAGCCTACACCTTGGTTGAATACAAGTTCAATAGTGACCATGAAGAAGAACACTCTTGGGTAAGTCATGGTGACTTGTATATCTTGGAGGATAATTTTTTCTCTTCTTCTGGTCTGCACGGTGATGTTTATTTGAAAGGTGTTTACCCATTACATCTTTCAAATATCTTTTGTATGCTTTATTTTTCATAGATATGAATCTTGAGTTGTTTTAAGATTCTGGAGGATTCATAATCAAAGGTGGACAACATAGTGTATCTCCTTGTGCTTTTGAGGACTGATAGGAGGTGTTTATATGGGTGAGTCTGATCTTCTTTTGAGAATGCTTACATTCATGAAATCTATTGGATGTTGTTTTGGCATTGCCTTTGGGATGTGAAGAAGATCACTCTTGTCACAACTGGCTTTAGAGATGTATGTAGGAGGATGTTCTACAGATATATGTTGTGCAACAGTTCCCTTTTTGGTCTTGGTTATCTTCCCAAAAGTTTTTTTTTTATCCTATGTTGGGTGTGAAGAACTTGGAAGAATTCTAGAAGACTGCTAAGAGAGATGGTTCCTATAAAAACTTGTTGCAGGTTGTG
The DNA here is from genome assembly GCA_007115665.2 of Sequoiadendron giganteum. Lineage (NCBI taxonomy): Eukaryota > Viridiplantae > Streptophyta > Pinopsida > Cupressales > Cupressaceae > Sequoiadendron > Sequoiadendron giganteum. The sequence continues at coordinate 111,761,538 of CM021102.1, forward strand.
CATATCACTGTGGATAATTCCTTGGTACTACATGTTTACATTGTTTCTATTTGCTTTCATTGGTAGACTGGTTATGCCATTGATCTTTCAGATCTGGCATTAGCCATGCAGTGGGAGTTCCTGGAGTGCTTTGTCTTCATTTACTGGTTGGCACATGGTGCTTATATTCTACTATTGATGGGTTGGTTGTTCCACTGGTATGGGTTTACTAATGATGGATACCTTAGAGGTATGGATGATTGGATGGTTAACACTTGTTGTGGATGCTATTTTTTCAATCATGTGGGTTTTTGATCAGTTCAATGGAGGGTAGTCAGTTTTCTAGTTGTAGTTCGAGCTGATGGTTTGTCTTGTTATAGAGAAGTGGTTTCTCACTTTGTGTTCGCATTGAGTGCTTTGTTGTTGTTGTTGTTGTGTTGCCTTTTTCCACCTGAAAGATTAGATGTTTGCATTCCTGAGACTGGTTCATTTTCGCCTTGGAGTGTTCCTATGTTTGGAGCTATTGCCTGAGATGGTGGACATTTCCAGATGTCATTGAAGGTGTCTTGGTTGGAGTGTGGAGGCATTGTTTTGGTCCTTGTTTGAGTTTGGAGGAAGCCTAAATGTCTTCGTGAAGTGGGATATTTTTGGGAAATTTATGCCTCAACATTTTGGTTTCCCTTGAAGACTTGGCTGATTTCTCCATGTTTATGGCTTTTACCGCCATACCACTACATGTTTTACTTGGTGGCATAGTTGAGAGGTTTATCACTCTATTGCGAGCCACTTTGTTCGGTGGTTGAGCGGTGTTACCACTCTACCATGGTGGTCTTCATTATCTTGGCAGTGGCAGGGAGAATGACATAGTGGTGGTGACCTAGTAGAGGAAGCAGTCACCGCCCTACCACAAAGGCTTATCCTTAAGCCGTGGTGGGCACGGTAAACCACTAGGGGTTGGAAGGTAGCGGTCTGGTGTGTGTTACCACCCTACCGTGGGTGGTGCTCGGTAAGACCATGGTGAGACCATTGGCGGTCATCTTGGCGGTCACCGCCCTACCGCGGGGTGGCCTGGTGGCCTCCACCGTAGTGCAGTTGATGGCGACGGTCAGGTTTGGCGGCTACCACCATACCGTGGTGGTTTGGTGGTCAGGGCGTGGTGGCACAGTGGAACCATGATAGTCCACAGTGGAGGCTTATTGTCTTACTACAGAGGCTTGTTCGTTAAGTCGCGGTCATGCGGTATGATTGTTGGCGATCTATGAGATAGTTACTACCATACCATGATGGGAAAAGTCAAGCCCAATGGTAGTGTAGTTGGTGGCCAAGGTCGGGTCGAAATGGGGTTTTTTCCATATCGCGGTAGGAGTGTGAACTTGGTGTGGTTGCACGGGGAAGTTTGGAAGAGCTCGGATGAGCTCACCGCCACACCGCAGGGTGGCTCGTTGGGCTCGATAGTAGCACAATAGGAGCTCGGAGCTTGGTTGATCGAGCTGGATTGAAATGGTCAAAGTGATAAATGAATGGGGTGGCAACACGTGGTAGGTTTTCAACAACTGATTGGTTGAAGTCTAGAGTGGTGAATGCATTAAATGCAAGGCTCAAATTTGATGGTTGATTGGATCCGATTGTGGTGAATTGAATGCTTGGACAACTCGATGTGTGTTTGTAGGGTGACTTGGTCAAAGGCGATCGGATTTGTCTAACATAGGTAAGGTGCATATTAATGCCACCTGATTGGTTGGTTGGAAGTGATTGAAAAGTATGACTTGGGTTAGTCGAATACTTTGAACTCGGTCATAAAAGGTGGAAAAGTGTTGGAGCAGTATGTTAAGGCATTGTAATGGTTAACACTTGGTGTCATAGATAAGTTGAGATGTGAACCTGGTTATGCCTTGAGCTTGTGCTGGCTATGATGCTAGCTGAGAGAATTTTTGAGGAGCTGAAGGGAATCTACATGGTATGACTTTGGAGTCATTGTAACTATGTGAAGTTTCTGGTTTGTGTTGCCTACCTTCTCTAGATGGACAAGATGTAAACCCCTGAAGAGCATAGCTCTAGTTTTGTATTGTAACTATTTGTTTCTGAATAATACATTAGAGCTAAGTGTTTTAGAGGGTGGGATTTTTTACCTGAAAGGGTTTTCCCCACGTAAATATGTGTGTCCACATGGTTTGTCTTTCATATTTTTGATTTTGTATTCTTGAATCTATGCTTGTGTTGAATCTATTATTTGTTTAGTATTTACTTTTCTCAAAGGATCAATGGGGGATTCACTGTGCTTGTTTCTGCTTTATGGCATAGTTGTGTGTGTCTTTGAAGTGATAAAAATGAAAATCACTAAGGCACTGCTATCTTAGATACCTTATCTATGATGACAAACTGAATCCATATCCCCAATACTTTCCAGTGATGTAAGTCAGTGGGATGACTTCAATCCATTTTTTAAAGTACTCAGTGGTGACAAGGATAAACTTATGTCCATTGGTAGAGGTGGGATGGATCTTTCCTACGAGGTCGAGTCCCCATTGATAAAATGGTCATGGCGAAGTAAGCGGCTGCAACTCCTGAGCTGGTACATGTATAAGATCTCCATGAATTTGATATTGGTGACATTTCTTCACAAAATGATAGGAATCATGTTCCATTGTAGGCCAATAGTATCTCGTCCTCATGAGACTTTTGGCTAAGGTCGAACCAACAAATTGAGCACCACATATCTCATGGTGTACCTCTGGTAAGGTTGTTTGTGCTTCATTTTAGTCGAGACATCGAAGGAGGGTACTATCTAGGCTATGATGATAAAGGGTATCTTTGATGATGGCATATTTGGATGCTTGTTAGATAAAGGTTTTATGTTGGTTGAGGGAAAACTCAGGAGGGATAATTTTGTCATGTAAGTAGGCGTAAATATCTTTGTACCAAGGTGAATCAAGACCAACAAGTTCACACATAAGTTTAGTTTCAAGGACATTGAACGCAAGGATCGACAACTATTCTACCAATAACTCATATTGTGATGCATTGTTAGGAATTTCCAAGAGATATCTAATGGTGGCCATTGCATCAGCTACTTTGTTCTAGATTCTCAGGATTTGTTCAAAAGAGATAGCATCAAATTACAATCTTAAACTGTCCACCATGTGCTTGTAGGGCATCAATTTCTCATTCTTGGTGTTGTAATCATCATTAACTTGTTGAATCACTAACTGAGAATCACCATAAATCTAAAGATCCTTTATTTTCCATTTTATTTCTATTCAAAGTCCTGTCAACAATGCTTTGTATTATGCTATATTATTAGTGCATGGGAATGCTATTCAAAATGATTTGGGAATGGAATCTCCTTAAGGTGTAATGGATAGAATTCTAGTTACTGAACCATGACTTGTGTTAGATCCATCAAAATATAATTTCCATGTTGTTGGTGTGTCTATAACAAAGATTAATTCATCTAGAAAATTGGATATCAAAGGATGATCTGCATTTAATTTTGCATCTGCGAGTTGATCTGCTATCACTTGTCCTTTTATTGCTTTTTGGTCAACATACTCAATGTCATATTCACTTAGGATCATAACCCATTTAGCTAGTCTTCTTGTCAGAGTTGCTTTGCTAAGGAGATACCACTGCTAAACATGTTCATTCAATGGGTCTATAGTTCAACTCATATCCAACTAGGGTGTGACTAATGTAATATATTGCTCATTCTTTTCCATCATTGTCATTTTGATCTAGTAATGCCCCTACTGTTGATGTTGTTGTTGTTGTCACATATAATATCAATTTTTTTCCATCAATTGGAGGCATAAGAACTAGTGGAGTCAATAGATAATTTTTGATCTGATCAAATTCCTCTTGACACTTTTTTTGTCCAATTGAAGGGGATTCCTTTCCTTAACAGATGTTGAAATGGGTGAATCTTGTTTGCTAGTTGAGAAATAAACCTATGGATGGATTTTAGTCTTCCTTGTAATGTCCTCAACTAGTTGATGTTGGTAGGTGGTGGCATTTCTAAGATAGCTTTGAACTTTGAATGATCAAATTCTATTCCTCTGTGTGAGACAATATATCCAAGAAGCTTGCTTGATTGGACCCCAAAAACACATATATTTGGATTTAATATGAGTTGATACTTTTCTGGTCATTTGAAAATCTTGTCTAATACTGCTAAGTGCCCATTTCGTTCCAAAGATTTAGAGATAAGGTCATCAACATAATCTTCCATAAGTACATGCATATAATCATGAAAAATTGTAGTCATGGCTCTCTAATATGTAGCTCCGACATTTTTTAGTCCAAATTGCATCATATTCTAACAAAAAGTTCCCCAAGTGCATGTGTAGGCTATTTTTGGTTGATCTTCAGTAGCGATTCTTATTTGATTATATCCTGAGAATCCATCCATAAGTGATAGAATTTCATATGCAGCAGTAAGGTCTACTATGATGTCAATGTTTGGTAGAGGAAAATCATCTTTGGGACAAGCTTTATCAAGGTCTCTGAAATATGTGCATACTCTGATTTGACCATTTGGATTTGTGACAAGAACAAAGTTTGATATCCAATCTATGCAATCAATAGAACGAATGAATTTGACAACTAGGAGTTTATTCAATTCCACCTTGACAAGGAGTGTAATCTGTGGATGCATTTTCCTTAGCTTCTATTTGTATGGTTTTTACATTTGGTAGCAGTGGTAAGTGATGTAGAACTAGTTTGGGATCCTCTAGGCATATCAGCATATAACCAAGAAAAATTGACTTGTCTTTTTGAATAGAATGTTGTGAACTCAGGCTTTTCCTTGGCGGTCAAAGATGCTGCTAACTGTATGATTCTAGAATTGTCTTGTGTTCCAATATTCACTTCTTCTATTTATTTTATTAGCAATGATGATCTCTCTCAATATATAGGGAGACTATCCATTCTTCCATCCTTAGGTTCCTCAGGGAGGTTTTCACCTTCAAATATGTCCTTTATTTTTACTTTTTCACGATTAGCAGGCACCTTTCAGTTTTCACTTGAAGACCTATTATTTTTATTTTTGTCATTTTCACTTTTGCGACTAGAGGATAGGATAGCCTCACCAAAGTATGCTGCATAATTGGGTTCTATGGTAAATCTAGCCTTATGATCCCCACTTGGTTTTCCTTCATGAAGTCCCATGAACTCAACAATTGCTTTGTCATTCTTGAAAGTGTCCAAACTTGGTGGGTCTTGTTGATCCCAATCTATGAGTTGTGGGTAGGCAAGGGGCAAGCCATCATCAGTATTATCAAGGGTCATGGTGTAGGTAGATAGGGTAAAGGCGGAGGTAGATTCATCAGGTTCCCAAGAGGCAACATCAATGTTTTCCTAAAAGTGTTTGATCCATTCTTCTCTTTGTAGAGGGACTCATGGATGAGGGATTGGCAAGCTTGGGGAGGTATTTAGGGTAAGCATTTGAATGAATTGTTTTTCAAGGGGAGGCTCATTGAATATTCCAATTTTTTTTATCAAGGTTCATAAAGGTAGTAGAGGATTGGGAATACCATTCGTGGGTAAAAGCACAAAGTTGTGTCACACTTTCAACCAACATATCAACACAACTGAATTTAAGTATTTCTAACTAAAAATCAATTTTGGTAAAACATACGACCTAGTAAGATTCGTTCTAGCTAAGTTAGATACTTCCACAATTTTTTCAACTAAAATTGTTGGCTAAAAATATATGGAGCACCACTTTGAGTCCAATTTACCAAATTTTTTTTTTTAAAACTTGAAGTTTTAATAACTCCTCCTCATGTAAATAACATTTTATTTTAAATGTAAAAATACTCTTTTGTAGATCCATAAGTGTAGTTTTCAAATATATACTTATTTTAATATTTTAATTATTATTATTATTTATATTTTTGTTTATACTAAAAGTAGGTTATCAACAAAAAATATTAGGTTGATTACCATGCCAAGGAAACATACTAAAACTTAATAAAAAAATGAGAAAAACATATGATGCACTAGATTAAAGAATCTATTTCAAGATGGTATAATGTGTTTTCCATTTTAGATAAATATTTAATATGAATGTTGGCGTCCAATGGAAACAATTGTTTTTTATTCACGCACATTTTAACACTTATATACAAATATATATTTATCAAAATTGGAAAAAAAAATATCCATGCACTAAAGTTTCAAGTTAAAAATACACACAAAAAAATTGAAAGAAAAAAATAAAATTTACTATTAAAAGTTTGACGTCCCGTGCAACTTCATTTTTTAGTATTTTATCAGCAACTAAATTATAGTGTTAATTTATGAAAAACTAGTTTAAAATAATTTTTAAATTTCTTATAAAAATTACAAACATAAAATATACTAAAAAATACATATTTTACTAGTTTACATCATTTAAAAATTCAAAACATATATGCTACTTTTTAGTGATTCAAGTTTAAAAGTTGGATCAGCATTGGTCGTTTCCTTTATATAGTGCGACACGACTTTGTGCTTTTACCCTCGTATTCATTGGAATCAGTCTCATAATCCCAAGAGTCCGCATATGTCTTGATCTCATCTGAAGCATTAGCAACTGCACTTGAAGGTAACCCAATACCCCAGATAGTCACTTTTACTAGTACAAACCCTAGCCCTTGGTTTTTGATTAACTTAGGAGGTTGCAAGGGTTCCATCATTCCTTGTTTATTCAGACCAAGACCACTGTGTTCATCATATCCTTGTTGCTTCATTATTTGAAACCATTTTGGATACTGTTCAATTGGAAATTTCTTATATTCAACAACCTCCTCATCTTTTTACAACCATGTGAGAATGTGATCATCGAGAGATTCTTTGGCAAGTTCCCCCCATGTAGTGAAGGTGGTAGGGGGATTATGGATGATAACCTTAGGCTGCAAGGGATGTGGTTTTCCATATGACTTTAGTGGCTTAGGTAACTTTCTGATGAAAAAGAGACTCTTCATGTTATATTCTCTACATCCTTTATCTTGGATCTAGATCTTGGGCATAGAAGGTGTGATGAATGGAGTGGATGATTCAACAAGGGTAGATGGGTCAATGTAGTGAGATGGAGTGGAAGATGAAGTAGAAGGTGAGGCCTCTCGATTGATGGGCACTTGATGTTCAATAGTTCCTCTTAGGTTTGAACAATACTAAAAAGGATTAGGGTCACTTAGAATAGTGATTTCAATGCCATTGTGTCAGAATTTGAGGCATTGATGGTAGATGGATGGAATAGCCCTCATAGCATGAATCCATGGGTAGCCAAGGAGAATATTGTAATGAAAATATAAATCCAAGACATGAAATACGGTGTCTTGTATTGCTAGGCCAACTCTTATGGGAAGAGAAATTACTCCTTCGGATGAATGCTCAACATCATCATAAGATTTGGTAGTGATTTTATTTTTTTGGTCTATACAATTCTCAGAGTATCCCAAAGCTTTCACCAGTTTTAGTGAGAAAATATTCAGACCTGCTCCACTGTCTACTAGGACTCATCTGATGTTGCATTTATTAACACAAAATTCAATATGTAGGGGGTCATAATTATGATAAGATTTTGGTGTGGAAAAGTATCGCTTGAAGAAGGTGACATGGTGTGGCATAGCTAGGTATCCAACCATGGATTGAAATGCATTGATATCTAGGTTGGTAGGGATGGAGGCTTCTTGTAATGCTTTGTCAAGGATAGCTTTGTGTTGTGGGGATGTGTGAAGGATCTCTAAGATAGAAATTTGTGCGGGGGATTTTTCCAACTAATCCAATAGATTATATTGACTTTTCGGCTATGAATTAGATGGAGGTTTTGGAATAGTTATCTTGGTTCTACAAGTGTCAAAAAAATAATCTGAGTTTGGCTTGTTTATGGTAATGGTAGCAATGAGATCATCAAAGGTTCTTATGTTAAGAATAATGGTTTTGTACTCATGCTTGACTGCGATATAATTGGCATTATTGTTGTTCCCTGAACTGGAGGCTTTATCATGGTCTTGCAAGGGAGTCTTGAATATGGTATGATCAATATTGGTTTTTCCTTGTGAATCTCCTATTGATATGGTTCCATTTTCAATGAGGTCTTGGATAATGTTCTTGAGTGTCCAACATCTAGTTGTTTTATGTCCTTTTCCACGGTGATATTCATAGTCTTCGTCTTCTTTCCACCAATCAAGTTTGATCAAGGTAGGTTCATAGTTCTTGGTGTCTGGTAGTGTGATGATATTAGATCGCAAAATATTTTTGAGGATTGATTCGATGGGTTCACCTAATTGAGTGTATTTTATTTTGGCACGGGGAGGTCCTCTTCATTGTTGATTATTTTGGACAACATTTAGCATTTGGTTTTGACTTTGGGTCTGTGTGTTTGACATATTTGGTGTATTTGAGGAGGAAGTAACTTTAAGTTGAATGGTTGGACCTTTGGTTATCAGTTTGGCATCAACAACTCCATCATTTGTGACATTTTTTTTGGGACCAGTATTTGCTCTTGTCATTGTTGGGTTTCAAATTTTATTTGTTTACCTTGACGATTCCTTTAGCGATAAGACCTTTCTCAGTAAGGACACCTTTATCAAGATCTCTTCAAAGGTTGTGCTACATTGGATTTGAATTCAATTCATTATTTCTTCATTAAGGTTCTCCACAAATATGGTGACCAATTGTTTTTCAAGAATGTGACAAGGGAATTTGCTAACCAATCCTCACCACCTTTGGTAAAACGAGGTGAGTGATTCCCATTCTTCTTGTTTGGTTGTGCTCAATGTTGCAAGGTTGACATCATTTTTAATGTCTAAGGCAAAATGATTGATGTTTTTTTTGGCTAACTCACCCCATGTTCTAATTCCTTGAGGAAGGTGTGTAAACCAATCTAGAGCTGGTCTTGTAAGGATTTGTGGGAATAGTCTCATCAAATAAGTTGGGTCATATGAGACTTCCATGCATGATGTTTTGAATTCTTGAATATTCTCTATTGAATCCCTTGTCCCCTTGTACTTAGGCAAAGGTGGTGTTGTGAAATGAGGGGGAAAGAGTGGCATGTATAGATTTTGATCAAATGGAAAGGGGCACAATTTCTCCATGGAATAAGTCTTCTTGTTGGTCACCAATTGCATGTTTGTCATGTGTTGTTGGAGGGTCTTCACTTGTTGTATCAAGAGTTCTGTAAGAGATGGTGTTGCATTGTTTTGGTTTGGTGTCATGATGTTGGTATTAAGGTCATATGCTGGATTTGAATTAGGATTGATGCTTTGTGACGTGGGACCTTGGTTGCCATATTGATTTGTGTTATTTTGATTTGGGATTAAATTGGCATTTAGGTTTGTTCCAAAGGTCATGTTTGCATGTGGTATGGTGTTTTGGAGTTGAGGTGTAGACCCTTGATTTGTCCCTTGGTTTTGGAAATTAGGTCCTTGATTTGTAAATGGAGGTGTAGGTCCTTGGTTGATGTTTTTACATGAAGGTGTAAGCCCTTGATTGATTTTTTGTGATGAAGGAATGGTACCTTGATTAAATTTTGACATGAAGGTGTAGGTCCTTTATTGGTATTTTTAAATGAAGGGACCCTTGATTAGTGTTTTGGAGTGATGGAATAGATCCTTGATTATTGTTTTGTTTTGGGATCCTTTGTGAGACAATGCGAACCTTTCTAGGTTGACTTGATGAAGGTATGCTTTGAAATTGGAATAAGGATCATTGATTTGTGTTTTGGAGTGTGGGAATAGAACCTTGGTTTGCATTTTGAATCAAAGGTGTAGGACCTTGTGATGTGGAACCTTGACTTGTGTTTTTAAAGAGGGTGTTTGTAAAGGTCTTACCCATGGAATTGGAGGAATTTCCAAGTGTGAGATTATGCCCTTGTGTAGTGGTATGGGTTACCTTGTTTCCAAATGTTGGGATGCTTGGGATATGTGTGGTAGTGGTACTCATGTGTGTAATTTTCCCAAGGGGTATGTTTGACAATTTTTGTGATGAGGGCATGCCAAGTGAAAATTGATTATCAGTTTCTTCTTCTACAATAGTTGAGACGTCAAAGCCTTGATGTAATTTGGAACCATTTTTAGCTAGCGCGTAGAAATTTTTTTTAGGGTTAGCACTAACAAGTTGATCAGCCATGCTTAAAATTCTTGGGTCTTGATAAGCTCTTTCAATTTCTTGAGGAGTCAAATGTTTGTTGAATTATTCTAGGCTTAGGTCTTCCCATGAGTTGGTTTTATCTCCTTGTGATGTGTTTCTTGTAGGTTTAGAATGATTTGAATCTATTCCAAGGGTAGTGTCATGAAAAGGGTCACTTAAAAAATCCATGTCCTTTCTTTTGGATTTTTACCTTGTTTCAACCATGTGAGACTTTTGTAAGTTTGAGGGATAATGCAAGATGGTGATGAAACTAAACTATGTTTTTGGATTTTCTTGGATTTAAGGATGCAAATGCAAGGTGATTATGCAAGTATGATAAATGAAAAAGGAAGCTAAAGTTTGATTAATGACAAGGTGACTAAATGATTCTAAGGTTAAGATTAAAGCAAGCTATGCTAATGCAAAATGATAATGAGTCAAATGGATGAAAAAGGATATGCCAAGCTAAGGAAATGAACTTTTTTTTTTGTATTTTTGGCATAAAGGGGCAAAGTGTGACCTAGGATGAAGATGAAAGTTTGGCAAGATGGTGATAAAATTTATTATAATATGGATCTAAATGAGGTCAAACTAATGCAAAGGAGTCATAAAATTTTAAGCAAAGGATGGAATTCAATCTAATGTGAACCCAAGGTAACAATACCAAATGTCATTGACCAAGAGGATAAACAAGAGGATAATTTTGACAAGGTTGAGTCAAGGCTAGGACACAAGATTAAGACTCAAGTTTCACAAAGGTGAAAAAAATTGATAATAGGAAGGATAATGGTCAATTCCAAATAGAAATATATGCAACCAAAGGTTTTCCAAAAGCTCAATGGTCTTCCAATGTTCAAAATCTGAAGGTCTAAATGCAACCTAAGGATCAAGGTTTAATTTATGCAATGCAAAGGATGCAAGAAAGATAACCTATAATGCAATGTTTCCATAAATGGTAACACTAGAATAAACTGGTGAATCTTGAAAGCCTTTGGTTTACCAGTCAAAGGTCACTATGAAAATGATTTGATCAAATTTTGGACAAAGATTTGGAAATTTTCTATTTAGCAAACAATTGCGGCTCTATTTTTTGCAAATACATCACACAGTTGTAGTTCAGGATATCAGATGTGGCTTTGTTTTCAACAAATATGGTTTAGATAGACAATTGTGATTTTATAATTCTCAATTGTGGTTCACAATATCATATGTGGCTCTATTTTTATCAATTGTGGTTTTCCAGAATGTTGTCTTGGAAATTTTGATGTTTTTGAGCTAGTTTGTGATCTAGTTTTGAATGGATTTTGATTGATTTTGACAAAGTTTGATTGGAAAATATAGAAAATAGTATCAAGCAATTGTTTTTGGTCTAGTTTAATTGTTTGTCAAAATGTTTTGCTTATTGCAATACAAGCATAAATGCTAGGCTGACAAGGACAATATTTGTTGGGTTCCCACTTGGATTTCTCCAATCGCGCTTATTCAGAGCTGATGACCTAAGAACTTGGTAGCACTGTCTCCCTTCCACACCACTCACTTCTCAGACATACCAAGTTTTATATTCCCTAAGACCACAAGGATCTCAAGAAATTTTTCATCTCTACAATGAACTGCAAAAGTGTGGGACGACTTTAGAGGTCCAACCTCATGTGCTAGCAAATAGAAAGATACTGGCTTTCTACACAAAGGTTTCTAGTAAGGGCATCCAGTTTGAGGGATATTATGATAAAATCCCTCAAGAGTTCTTCCAACCCTTAGAACAAGGGTTTTTCACATCATAAAGATACTGGGGGAGGATCTATCATGCACCACTTCTCATTGATTGCAACTTTCATTGCAACCACACATTTATATAGTGGTTCAGAAGGACTTGGATTTAGCCCATTACTGCTTGGGTCGTTCCCACCTTTCAAAGCGGGGTGACAAGCCCTTAAAAGGGATTAAAAACATAAAGGTATGGGTCTATCTTCTAATCACTGAGTTTGCACAAGGTGAGAGCAGACACCTACCATCTTACAAGCACAAAAATAGTGATTTATTAACCCCCTAGTTAAATCTATGTGACAAAAAGACAATTATTCTTTTTAAGCATGTAATAACCCTCCGTTTTGTTTTTTGTTCAAGTTGTTTTATGCTATGTTTGGATGTAGTTACTTTGATACTGGATACATTTTGTTATGAAGTTTTGATCGCTACTATTGAGTGACAACTATTACTGTGGGATATAGTTATCTGATTATTGTTTCACATGCATTATGGATTAACGATATTGTAGAGTTAACATGAGATGTTATTATGAGATTATTGGATTATGATGGAAGTGTCAATTTCGATGAGTGTATTGGTGAAGAGGATGGTTTCACATCACTCACTTGCGAGCGCCCTACGAATTCGTATTTTCTTCTTCACGGTGTGTATTATATGCTAGATGTATTGTATGATATTGTTTACTTGTTTTTTTAGGATTGCAGGTACATGACATCGACTCCACCTAGTTTCATAGGTTTGAGTGTGACGATCCAATGGTTAAGTTGAACGGGAGATAGTAGCTAGGTAACATGTGTCAAGTTTACACCCTAGCCTTAGTGTGTTGTTAGTCGTGTGTGTCGAGTCATTGTCTGTCTTGCTTTAATGTTATTTAATTCTGAAGGATTCTTGATTTAGAAATAGATATTTAGAATAATTGCATTTAAATCATGTTGATGGTTATTTAATTTAAATAATGCAATGTGGATAAAAGTTTATATTTAAATTAATTAATTATATTTAATTTATTTAATTAATTAAATTTAATCCAAGGGGGTTGAATTTAGTTATTAAATAATTAAATTAATTAATTAAACGTGATGCAAGAGAATGAAAGGAAATAAAAGAATTAAAATTAATTTTAGAATTTAATTTCAACGTGTGGGAATTAAATTAGAAATTGTAATTAAATGTTTATTTGGGAAATTAGTTGCAACTTTGGAAATTAATTTATTATTTGAAATTGCATTTTAAATTGAAAGTGGGTTTTCGAAAATTGAAATTGAAATATCTAATTTGCATGTAATATGAATTAGGGTTGAAATAGGTATTTTTAATTTATAAGGAATGCATGTTTTAATTTTAGGGCAGAAAAGTCTTTAGGAAAATTCATTTTTACAGTAAAGAAGAAATTTTGGAAAAATTTGCACAAAGAAAGGTTTGAAGAAAGTTTTGATTGTTGAATTGATTGGAGGAAAGATTGTTTGCATTTGTTGGGTTTTGGATTGGATTCATTGGAGGATTGAAGAAAATTTAGGGAATCTTTGGAGGAGGCTTGCATCAGAAATTCATCTCTTCTTGTAGCTTCTTGTACCAGGTTTTCCTCTTTGTGTTTTATTGTTCTTGATTGTTTTTTTTTAAATAGTAGTGATTAAAGATTTGTTTGTTAAATCTGTTTTAGAAAACAAATTTGATATTAGAAGAAAAAAATTAAATAAATTTACAGCCTTTGCTTGTGAAAATTCTTGAGTGAAAATTGTGAAAACCTCAGTTGAATTTAAATTATTTGGGGAAATCAATTATGTTGTTATTGAAATAAAACATAGAAATTGAACAATGCATTTAAAATGTTTTTAGAAAATGCAACCCTTTGTTTATTATTAAAAATCGAATTTTAAAATCCGCAGGGTAGTTATATTTTTCATGGTAAAATGGTCTGGTTGCGTCGCATATAACTCCACTTACACAAATTGGGTTGTTAGGAAATTTAAAGGGTTTATGCATCTTGGAATTTTCTTATCCTCGTCAAAAAATTGCAAATATCCATATCATAGTTTTTGAGTTATGATTGAAACACGAGACTACTGTTAAATTATTTTCCCATGGCTGTTCTGATAATAAAATAATAATAAATTGATATTTATAAATATTAATATTTTATGTATTGTTATTATAATATTAAAATATTATTTAATAATATTTTATATTATAATTTATAATATTAAAGTATTATATTTATTTATATTATTTTAAATAAAATTTGTATATTAGATTAGTGGAATTAAAATTATAAACATATGGGGAAATTATTGTTTATTTTAAAATGACATGTTAAAGTTTAATTGAAGGAGTTAAATATTTGATTTAAAGAATGCATAATTTAAAATTTAATTGTGGAATTTAAATTCATATGTAAAAGGTCCAATTATTAATTTGATTTAATTGGAAAAATATATATATGATATTGGGTTATAGTCCAAATATTGATCTTATTTTAACACAATAAGTTATGGAAGAGACCAAATGTTAATTTGATTAATTTTATAATGATTTAATTTGCAAGGGCAATTGGTTATTTAATTTAAAGCGAAATGTTTTGAGTTATAGTTGAAAATAATTATTTTGTTAAGAACAATTAGAGAATAAAATATTAGTGTAATTTATTCCCTATCTAAAAAGATGAATTCTTAATTTAGTTTTATCAATATAATTAATTACGTAATGAAATGAGAAATGGATTTAGAGTATCCAAATGTAGTTTCTTCTATTGCCTTCAATGATTATGTCTTTCGTGTTTATGCTTTGAGAATGGGTTGAATACTTGTTAGTTTATAAGTCTTCCAGATGGTCTGTTGTTTGTGAGGGTTGTCGTTGTGATGTCAACATGTTGTGAATTCTCTTGGTAATGCATGAGATTGTGTTGTTTTAAAAGTACATTCAGGAACTGATTATTATGAAGAGACAATTAATTATTTTAATTTAATCATTTTCTATTTGAACAATTTATTTGTTGAGAATGTATATTTTATGGTTTGAATAAATGGATGTATGTAATAAGAGTTTGGAAAGAGAAACTTTTAGATGAGATTAACATAGGGTGTTGTTGGAAAACTAGAAGAAATATAAGGTTTGGGTTAGGAAATTGAAAAGAATTATTGTAGAAGATTTATGTTAATTTTAAAGGAAAACAATGGATTCGACTTAAATTATTTGAACTAGTCTATCCTTTATTATAAAGGCACTTATTTAGTTTTTTTTTCAATTAATTTTGAAAGGGCAATAGTTATTATGTTTTATTTCCATAGAGCAAATTAATCGTTGTGATTGGAATATTAAAGAATCTATATAATTGAGTTTATTAATATATATGTTTGGTGTATATATAATATGGAGCATATAAAAATATGTTAAGGGTAAATTCATTATCGTATTTCGTTTTAATAAAATGTATGCAATATATTATTGAATAGAGATTTAAAATGAATTGATTAGTGTATATGGGTAAGTGGATAGAGAAAGGATATTTTATTATATTAAAGAGATCACATGTTCTAAATAGGAAATTGAATAGAGATTTAAAATGGATTGATTAGTGTATATGGGTAAATGGGTAGAGAAACGATATTTTTATTATATTAAAGTGATTGCATGTTCTAAATAGGAAATTGAATGAAATGTAAGATTTGGTTAGGAAATGGAAAGAGTTTACTTACATGGATTTGTGTCGATTTAAAAGTAAATTAAGAAGTTATTTTATTGATGAGGCAATCAATTATGTTATTTATTAATTTCTATTTAGATTAATTGAATCATTGTGATTAGATTATGAAAGAGATATGGATTTAGTATATCCAAAAGTAGTATCTTCCTCATGATTATCTTAAAGGATTTAATTCTCTATATTTAGTAAAGGGAAGTAAGTTTAATTGTTTTAGATTTCCAATAATGAAAGGGGAAATAGGGGTTATGATTATTTTAGATGATCTAGTTATCATGTCTTTGACTTTGTCAGCACTACCTATTGAATGAGTATGGATTTAGGAAATCCAAATATTAGATTTGATTAATGACTTGAATGCTTTTGCTACTATGTCGTCAAGTTGCATTGTTGGTTTTGGGATTTAGTGTTAGTCCTAAATCATAAGTCTTCCAGAAGAACTTAGATGATAAGGGTTGTTGAATCTTTATGTCATCCAGTTGTTTCCCCTTGGGTATTGCATGGTGTTTATTTAGTATTTACCTAGCTTCCATGATTGGATATGTTTTGTACCTCTTGTGAAAGGAGTGGGCTATGTGTTTGTTGTCTCCAAGATGTTTGGAGTGAGTTATATCATTTGTTTCCTCAGTGTGTTGGAGTGGATTATGATGTCTAGTTGGTATGCACTTGTGTTTCCCTTGGTGGATTATTTTGGGTGTGTGTTGTCGAATAGAAGAGTGACTTTTGTTAGGGGCTGGAGCCCAAAGTGGTAAACCGGGTAACCTTCAGAAGTGAGTTAATCAAGTGATAACTAAATTAATGTACTTATATGATTAGGATGCATTCACATTAATTAAGATAAATTAACCTCACTCATAGATGCAAGGGCTTGTTTAGACTCGGGGTGAGTGAGAAGGTCTGGAATGGCAAGATCAACTATCTTGTCCTTACGAGAGGTAGTTGATTCCGCATGAGTGAGTATGAGTGTCAGGATTCGGTTGAGGCCACCAGGATTACTTGTGCCCGAGCCTATGAAGAATGCCCAAAGGAGATCTCATGACAAACCTTGCGATGACACTCTATCTAGGACAACTATTGTTAATTGTTTTATGTGTATGGTTCTGTGAACATACTTGATTAATATTATGTCTGGAAGCAATGTGACCTATATTAGTGATGTTGGAGTTGTACTTGATTTGTACTTGTATGGTGATTGAGTTGTACTTGTTAGTTCATTTGCTTGGTTATATCAATATGAGTCAGTATGAGTCTGCCTTTGGTTAGTGGTTGTAGATCTTTGTCCATGTTACCTTGTTACTATCTCCTAGCATGGGGGGTGGGCTTTCAGGTACCACATTGGTTGGGTGGAACATGCACCAAAACCGTTGGGTCCCCATTGATCTTCAGTACTTGGTGGCGAGACATCCAGATGGACGGCTCGAGTTCTTGTGTTATTCTTGCTTTGTAATACTCCAATTTGTATAAATTAGTTTACCCCTTTTTTATGTTTATGAGGTGGAATTCTGTAATTGTAATCTTATGTACTATTGTCTCATTCTGAGAATGAGTGTTGTAACTATTGGATTAAAATAATGATTATGAGATGGTATCTTGGTTGAATATCTTATTATGTTATGTGGTATTCTTATGATGTATGATGTTTATTTCATAAAGCTCGTAATACTTTGGTTATATGTAATATGTATGTGTGGGTTTAAGTAATCCTAACCTTGTAGCCTTAGAGGTTGTTGTTAATTAGTAAGTGAATGTGTATGTTAACTAAACTTTATTAACAAAAAAAAAATTGGTTCGCTTAAGTTGTTAATTACAACTTCCTTTAGGGTTGCAAGGTGGGGCATTACAAAGCACCAATTGAAATGTGATCTACTCTAAAGAAAATAAGATTTTGAAGTTTCAAGATAAAGTCTTGGACACACAAAAACTTGCAAAACCATACATTAATAGTTTCTCAGAGATGTCTTGGACCAATGAAAAACTACAAAACCCTCGTTAGCATAAAAGGTTAAAAACTAAACTAAAATTTAGAAATTAACAACTAAACTAAATTAGAAAATAAAGAAACTAAACCAAATTAAAAATTTAAAGAAAACTAAACTAAAGAGCCCAATTTTTGTTGTTGTTTTAAGATAAATTTTTTTTTAGAGCTCCACTCGAAAGCCACATGCTACAAACAGAAGATTAGTAACCAAAAAACACTACTCTATTCAAAAACTTCAAAAGAAAAATTGAAAAGATACTAAAAATTGGAACTTTATACTAAGTAGACAAATGTGTCGCATTGCACCAAAGTGATTGTGTCGCTGCGTCACGTTGCACCAAAGAGATTATGTTGTGATTTTGAATTTGAATTTTGTCGTCCACACAAGTACTCAACAAATGTGTCATTTCTCATCAAATGCATTGTTTCTTTGATCAGTTGTGTCATTTCTCATCAAATGCACCGTTGCTTCGATTAGTTGTGTTATTTCTTGGTAAATGTGTCATTCCTTTGATCAGTTGCGTCATTCCATACCTAAAATCTATAAAAACAAGCAAAAATCATACAAAATCTATTGTTCACGTCAGGTTCACCAATGTAAGATGGGGTTAAAGCAGTTCTAGCCTAGATAAAGTGATAGCCAAAACTTCTAAGCTACAAACCCAATCTCAAACAAAGGAATATAAACAATGAGAAATAAACTAAATGAATTCAAAATAAACACTTCCCATTGTAGTTGATTACTTCCCTTGTCTCTCTTATTTCTCCTTTTGCAATCTTTTCCCTTAGATTTTTTGTTTCACTTGTGCAATGAATCGCAAATTGTAAGTAGAGAGTTGAAGATAAATGGTTGTCAAGGTCAAAATGGAGGAGAATGGTCTCTTTTATAGACAACCATTCAAACAGACATACGAGATTGATCTTCTAGAAAGATTCCAAGATCGATGGATAGGGATTCATGAGAGGGAGGTTATGAAATGGATGGTCAAGATCGAGTTTCTAGAAAGATGCCAAGATCAACGGTCGAGAATGGGTGCACCAAAAAGGGGTGGGCAATGAAAGCTATGACGCCAACAACTATGACAAAGATGGCTATGACAGAGACAACTATGACAAAGATGACTATGACAAAGACGACTATGATAGAGATGACTATGACAGAGACAACTATGACAAAGACGACTATGACAAAGATCAATGAACAAGGCATCTTTGACCAAAAGGGAGGTATAAATAATTTATTCGAAATAAAGGGAAAATGGAGGAAATGAACAAGTAGATTTTCAATTAAAATAATTTGCATAATTATTTTAATTAAATGAGAGGAAATGTGAAAAGGGGGATTAAATAATTAAATTGACTTAATTTTTTAATGCAAGAGACACGTGGACAATTAAATAATTTTGACAATTATTTAGTAATAGAAAAATTAAGGGAGGAAGTGAATAGTTAAATAATTAATATTAATTATTTAACCATAGACGAAATATGACAAGCAAATAATTAAATAAAGTTTTATTTTTTATTTTTGAAGAGGGGAATATTAGTGACATAATTAATTAATTTAATTGATCGAGATAGAATAAAAATTAAAGAGTGAATTAATTAAATAATTAAAATTATTTAATTGATAAAGGAATATGGTTAGGGATAATCAAATAATTAAAATTATTCAATTGTCGTAGGACGACGACAAAGAAAAATGGTGCTCGCAAACTTAGGACATTTTTCAATGTCTACAAGTGGAACTCACCTCACTACACTTCTTCAGTAGGACTAACCATATCAGACTTGTATCAAAGGATAGAGATAAACACATTTATCCATGGAACCAAGGAAAGGAACAAACACTTCCCTCCAAGGTCATACAATAAATTTGGATGGGGAAAAATATATCTATCCAACATCTAATTTATGAAGAGGGAATCACAAATACACTCACAATAATTATGATTGGGGACACAAACATCTAATCACAATTACCAATTTTCATGATTGGGGAAAAATACCTCCAATCACTATCACTCAATATATTTGATTGGGGACATGCACATCTAGTCACTCAAAAAATGTGATTGGAGACAAACACATCCAATCACAACATAAAAATTGAGATTTAAGTCCTTGTTGTTGCCTATATAACTATTATTATGGATCATTTCCAATTTTATCATAAACGATATAAGATGGTTATCATTGCCACCTAGAAATTGATCTTTGTTATAGCCATTTTGGCACAAATAGTTTTTCCAACTAATAAAATTCTAGTCTTGTTGCTAGTGATTATTGAGAGGATGTTGCTAATCCTCCAACATCCTATGCCTCTATCCTCTATGAGATTTACTACTTAATAAGTTTATCTTTTGAGGCTCAATTTTAGAATTCCCTTCATACAATAATTGAGGAGTGTCAAGTATCACCAAACATGTACTCCAAAATACCATTGATTGTAATTTTTTAATATAGAATATATAAAATCACACAAAAAGGGTTTGTGTATACCTTAATTATATAGTTCAACATCTATATTTAATTCACCTTCTATTCTAATAAAATATAGATAACTTTGGTTAGGTATATACATTAGGTGCACTCAACTATGGATACGTGCATGGAAATGTGGGACAAAAGGGGGGTCTTAAGTGACCACTTTTTTCTTTTGAAATTAAGAAAAAATTATCTTGGATGCAAAATTAAAGATAGTTACACTTAAAATTGAAGACACAACAAGAACAAGAGTCATAGTTCTCTAAATCTACTTTCTAAATTACTAATTTGTTTTGAAAATGGTGGAGATTAAGGGATTTAAATAGGGGTAGTAAAAAAATGCTCATATTTTTGTCAAAAAATATAACATAGCATTTGGTGAGCTTGCCCTAAAATGTTCTCTTTTTAGCATTTCAAAAATTGCTTCAATGGAAAATTAGCTAGCACCATGTAGTTTACACCAAAACGTTTCTATTAATTTTTTTAATGAATATATGGTTTTTAACTATTTTTCAAAGTGGATAGATCCTAAAAACCAAAAAATAGAGCGTGCTCCCCCCTCACTTTTTTGGAAACTAATCAAAAATCATTTTTTATTGTGTATAAAATCAAGTATAGAATGTAAAAATGTAATTTTCTTTAAATTTTGATGAATGGATAAAAAATTAAATAAAAAATATTGTACATAGATTTCTAACAAAAAAGGGAGACATTAGCAAAAGAAATTGAAGATCAAAACATTAACACATTCAAAATGACAAAAATTACATCGTTAGAAAGCTAAGAGATAGATTGATGTTATTGTGGTATATTTTTAACTCAACATTGTTCAATACATGTGAACCTAATGGAGAGCACAGTCGAGATCTAGTCACTTTTCTATAATTTACAAAAAACCATGTCTTTCATAATTGACATGTAATTCCAACCCTTTAGGTTGAATTCCCAAGGAAAATCCAACCCTAAGAGTTGGAAATACCCAAGGTAGCTACGAACACAAGCACATTATGTTATGTCTATCATAAAAGAAAAAATAATTTTCTCCCTCTCCCTCTCTCCCTCCTCTACCTATCTCTCTCAATTTCTATATCTCCCATCCTCTCCATCCCTCCCTCTCTCTTTATGTATTATGAGAGTTGGTAGTAATATAGTGAAGAGAGAGTGGGAGGAAGGGAGAGAGGAGGGGAGATAGAGAGACAGGGGTAGAGAAAGAGACAAAGAGAGATAGAGGGAGGGAGAGGGAGAGTCTATTATTATTTTCCTTTTATAACAGAAATAGCACACAGACATTATAGCACTCTTGTTTTATGGTTTGGTAGTGATCAATCCTAGGCTCAATCACTACCAAGTCATAATGTGAGTGTGTTATAGCATGCTCACATTATGCCTTAGATAGACCAAAAGTGGTTGTGACCACTTTTTGGTCCCCCATATTTTTTCACTTACCCCTATGTAAGTGTAGGATAAATCACTATATTGGCATTGTTTACTAAAATGTGAATGTGGTTGAAGATCTCCTATGTATTGAATGTTAGAAGGCCCATTTTCCCTAAGATGAATAATCTTGGAAGTTTATATTCCTTATTAGTCCCATATTTTTTTTTTGTTTTAATATCATATGTTTAGAGCTTCTTTCCATCCTTTCTTTAATTGTCTAGCATTAATTTTGAGGATAAACCATGCATTCAAAGATTTACTATGGCCATAGGGGTCAACATGATCATATAGAGAAAAATATTATAAATCTTCATTACCATTAACTATCTCTTTTCCACCATACTTATTGCAAGCCTCCAATACATGACAAGTCCCATTTATATTCACTTCATTAGTCCACCTCACTTGAAGCATTTATTTAACAAACATGCCATATGCAATAAGATGGAAATAACATTATGATCATATATATTTGTTGACATCGTTATTTTTAATTACATCACAATGACGCAAACAACTCCCTTATAGTGGAGTGTGATGATCCAAGAAGAGTCCATGTGGAGGTCAAGAAATCAAGCCTTCTCAACTTCATGCCTTATCAATTCAAGGCATAACATAATTCCTAAAAACCTTTCAATTCTTGTAACTATAAATTTATTACCTTAAATTCATTCACTATCAATAAAAAACATATTCTATCATTCATAATGTCAAATTATATCACCTCTACCCCTTCAATAACTCATCGCATGACATAAATTTATGTTGATGGATCATTACTTTAGGAAAGAGCATAGAGGACTTATTTCTTAGAAAAAATTTAGAGTGATCATCAATATTGGGATACAGATATCTCAACTTTGATACTCCTCTAATTGAAAAAGTAACAACATTTTAAAAATATGCCTTTGACACATATGTATCCAACTATATCGCATGGTTTGCATTAGCTACAATATCTATAAAATTCCCAAGCTTAATATTAGCCAATGAGAAAAAAATATTGGGATTAAAATAATCCATGACACATATCATATAATTATCTCATAGGATCTCTTTTGACAAAGTTAGGGAATATTACACTTCTAAAAATTTGGATTTTCTTTTGTTGTAACAAACATTTCCACCTCTAGGCCTTCACAAGATCTTACCACTGTATTTGCATTGGATCTTAAACTCTTTAGACTTCAATAACATTTTATAATTGTACATTGAACCATTATTGAAAAGATTACAAAAAAAATAAAATATATATGAACTATAATATAAATGAATAACCATATATTCTCACATTTGTAGATTTATAGGTATTTCCACATAATCAGGTGAGAGAATAATCTGACAAATCCATTTCATTAAAATTTCTGATACCATATTGAAATTTAGGCAAAAAACTTATGCATGGAATTAACATATTCTTGAATTCATTTTTGTTGAATACATATTACATATTTTTAGGAGTTGCATCTCCATAGGAGATTTCTTATAACAACTCCCATACATAAATAATTTATTCTAACAACTCAAATCCCTACAAACAATCATACAACCAAGTATTAAAATACTATATTAATCTACACATGATATTATAACAAGCAATAACAAATGTGCTAACACACCTAATGATGTAATATTCCTAACATATACTTGATCATGTATGTAAACTTAGTGTTGAGAGATTTAACATGATACCTTGTAGACTATTGCATATTCCTATCTTGGTGGGAACCAAATTATTTGTAGAGAAATGCTTGTCTTCACCTAGTGAGATGGAATCATGGTCAACTACCTTGTACTATTTTGGTATCTTGATGTATGTTATGTTTTATAATAGACCAAACAGTGCACAACTAGTGGGAGTCTTGAGCTTCTCTATGGATAATATTGAATGAGATTATTGGGATGTAGTTAAAAGGGTATTTATATATTTGCAAGGTATCTCAAATTAATTAATTTATTATACAAGGGAGAAACACTCGATAGTTATTCATGGATTCATGAAATTAAATTGGCAAGATATGTTGATAGAGAAAATTGAACTAGTGGATAGATGTTTAGCTTATTTGGTGTTTACATTAGTTAGATGAGTAAGAAAATGGTATGATTTTTTTCTACATTATAGAGTTTGAGAACATGAAAACTACTCATGCCTATATGGAGGTCATTTATCTTAAGAGATAATTTTTAGATGTGGGGTTGGGTCAAGAAGCTACCAAAGTTTCTTATGATAGTTAGAGTGTCATATGTATGGAAAAGAACCCAACCTTTCATGTGAGGATGAAGCATATTTATGGACCTAATAATATTTTTTTGTGACATGGTATAGGATTGGAGGGTGATGCTAAAGAAATTTAACACTATAAAATTTTGTATATGCATTGATGAAGCTAGTGAGCACAAAAATATTTAGGTGGTATTGTGAGTCTATGGGATTCTCATACCCTAGAAATTAGTTAATAGTGTTGGTAATAAATTCAATCTTACAAGGTGTTTTCCAAGTGGGATAATTCCATGAAATGTGTCACAACCTTGCATCCTAATGTTAAGAACACATAAATGTATATTTTAGGCTATATAATAAAAAAATTCTATTTTTCGGATATAGATGTCATTTTTGGCCCTGATTTTTTTTAGAATAATGGTCATAAGTTCCTAGATTATGAGGATATAGATATATTTGAGATTTATAATTTACAAAATTTTCCTCAATCAACTTCCCAAATCATAATTTATATCCTCCAAAAGTTGGACCTTATGCACTGGGAATGTAAGAGTATCTATGATGCTTAAGAGAGATATAAGAGGGAGTTACACTTGTTGAAAAAATTATGATGCATATTATGAAATGTCATACACCATCTTTGAATGGAGTTAATGGAGCAAAAATAGAGTCCTCAAGTTGGTGAGTGGATAATGATTAACTTATGGTGGGTAGAAGGAATTGGCTATTGGATTTTAACTAGGGACTTAATCACCATATTTTGGGTGGTTTTAGCTCATGGTTTCCTAGTTGATATTTGGTATTTTTATGCATTTCTTCTCCTACATATTGATTTCTTGAGATGGAGGTTATATATAATTTTTCTTAGGTACTATTATGTTTCTAAAATTACTCTAGATCTTTTATTGGTGATACTCCTACAAAGGGTTAGACTCTGTAAGTGTATTCTAACCATTGATTATTAAATAATACATTGAGTTTCTTTAGAGGGGTTTTTTATATGTTAATTTTTTTTTCTCCACATAAACCACTATGTTGCGGTATATTATTTTGGTTGTATATTTTCCTTACAATATATCTCCTTTTATGGATCAATGTAGATAGTGTATTTTACACCTCTTACCTCCTTTCAATTACATTTCAAACTATAATTTTCCTACATCACATAATTGATTAAGGTCTTTGGAAAATTGGTGATAGTTTTGAAGGAATATGAAAATTATAATGAAACTGAGAAATCTACATAATGCACAATAGAGAATATGTAAAACATATAATTATTTTACTACTCTCATTCTCCGTTATATTTTGAGGCTCCTCCTAAGAACCTTTGTGCCATCTCTTCTTCTTATTGTAGAGGTAGGGCCCACATATATAACAATTCCAACAAGATCAATAGAATAATATTATTTATATTCACAATCTCATTATGGGTGTGAAATAAAATTGATGTGTTGGAATTCAGTGGTCATCATCAGAAAGAGTGATCCTTGAATCATCCATCAAAGTGATTTCTATTTGAATAAATTAAACTTATTTGTAGATTTGATGGTCCTACTAGATAGTATATATACATTCCCAACAAGAACATTTCTGAAATGGAGGTCTACAACTTCATTGAAGCAAGTGATAAACACTTCAGTGTTCTCACTATCAATAATATCAAGCTAAAAGCTTTCCCATGCCCTTTATTTGTGTTGAACTGGTGGATCTATTTCTTCATAGCTACATGACATTTTATTATCCACCTTGTTTGAAATGGATTCAAAATTTTAATAGAAGTGATACTTGAGGTATCACTTTTTTTGTGTGTAGAGATGCATGTATTCTAAACATCAATCTCTTTGGATTTGACTGAGTGGATGTGCTAATCTTATCAAGAGTTGTGCATGATTCAGATGAAATCCCCACATTGATGTATAGGCTTCTCTTGTTCTTTGAAGAAGAAGGTGGGATCACCAATGACATCACAGTATGTGCACGAAACCTCTAGTTTAGAGATTACAATCAACCTATGTAATTAAAGTAAAATGTACTAATAGTAATGCATATTAAAAACTATAAAGGAAAATGTTATATTTTAGTACATCATTGCAACTTTGTTGGGTCACCTTGAGTTACAAATAGTAGGGAAAATATATCTTGTTTACTATACTATAGAACCCTTTTGAATTATCTTTGAAGTTAAAAAATGGTTATAGTTTCTTGGAAAGGTATATTTTTGAAGATGCAATCCATTAGACAGATCTAATTTGTATCTAATTATTGATTTGTTTCCATGTTCAAATGTCGCAATTATCAAGACTTGGAGATGCAAACATATGTCTAGGTTGTCATTGTTCATCAATGTGATTGCATTGAGTGTTCAAAGAGAGAGACATAGCTTAAGGCAGATGAAATATTCCTATAAAATATCATTAGTTGATAAGTAGTATGTGGTCTATAAGAAAAAATATACAATTTAAAAAATGGATGTTTTTGTAAAACCATGAAATAGAAAAGAGCATGCAATTTTCCTTTTCTGTAAAATGGATGAAGTATACAAAAAAAATTAATGTTGGAACCATAACCATAAAGGTAGGTTAGATTATTTTGTCCTTGTCACAAAAATGCTTAAATGTGTATATAAACATAAAATATAGTTTTTACAATTAAGATGATCCAAGACAATTAAGAGAAGGTAAACAATAATGGTAAAGAAGATATAAAGAAACAACATACATGTAGATAACAATTATATTGTAGTTCTCACAAGAAATTATTTGGTTGAAGAAAATTTGATCTCGTGGATGCAAAAAAGAGTAAATAAGGTAGTGAGAAGAATTCCATGACATAACAAACAAATGGTTTTGTTAAATATGGTTTTGATAGTAAGGTAGACAGCTTCAATGTTTACTATATAAATAAAACTAAGTTTTGATTAAAACTAATTGGCATTATGTTATTGAACAAGATTGAAATTCGGAATAAATAATGGGTGTCTCTATTATTAATCATAATGGAAAATAGGGTTAATTCAATTGATTATACACATTAAAAACTTGAATGTGAAAGGATTTCAAGCATTGATTGACAAATTAGATGTGTATACATTTTAATAAATATATTTCATGTATTTTTTAAGTATGTATTAAGATAGAGAAAAATAATTCAATTTTACCCACTAAAAAGGAATATAAAATTTGTTTGATAAAAGTTCAATTAATAAACACGAACAATATACAAAGCTAAATTATACCATCTTTTTATGAAACATGTGAGCAAACAATTAAAGATTTTGATGAACATAAGAGAAAAAACTTCAAACATTTTATTTATGTATAAGGTGTAATATAAGTTCACTTGTTGGTAAACTACATGAGGAACACTAGTAAAAACATGCTACATATGATTCATATAGTTTTAAAATGCACAAAGAATATGAGGAGCATTGTCTTCTCCAAAATATTCATCGCAATACACCTCCCTCAAGAAAGTGCAAAATCCTAATAATTTCATGCATGTTGAATGGAATTCGTTTACAGTTTTCTCCATTTCTTTGACTTCCAATTCTTGGACATTGTGTTCATGCGCATGAGCTTGTTACTTTTACTTTTTACACAATCTAACTACAACTAAGTGTAATACCATTTGCATAATTATAGATTTCAATTTCATTTAATCCATTCTAATTTACAAATGCATTTGAGCCAGCTGATGGTAATGGAACACTGACTTTTGAATTACTACTTGAAATATCAAGTATTTGAATTGATTATTGATGATTTTTCATGACATAAATAAAAGTAACAAAATAGATGTTAATTTAGAGGAGAAATATATTAAGAATATTGAAATTTTTTTAATACTAGTCAAGAAAAAATTGTGCGTACAATAATTATTCTTGATCACAATAATTTTAATTAATTATTTATAAATTGTAAGTGTATTAACTATTCTTTGTTATGATTATAAAAAAATAGTTTATTGTCTATTTTTTATAGTGAAATGTTAAAAGATTATTTTAAATTTACATAAGGCCTCCAATACTAGAACTTGCACCCATAGGAGGATCATACATAACATTAAATTGCATCAAGTATTTGTTTAATTGGTTCCTAGTAGGAAAATAATTTTGAATTTTGAATTGTAGAAGAGAAAAGGTTAAATTTGTGACCATAAAAATGATCCTTGATAATTAGACAATTAGACTTAGGTGGGTAAATATTTATAAGAAAATGTGGAGTATAGATAAGTAAATCAATTATGTACATAGAACAATAAGGTAAGTGTTAAGTTTGTACAACATAAAATATAAACCATTTATTAATATATATATATATATATACAAGTTTGACCATTATAATTGTAAAGATTGCTATAATACATTTAAAGCTCATGTTTATAATATATTTATATAAATTTATTTAAAGTAATATAAAAAATATAAATTTAATATTGTATATAAAAAACATTTAAAAAATGTAATAATGGAAGCATTCAAATTTATATTAAAAGTGATCAAATAATATCTTTAATTGACAACGACAATATATAAAAAGTACAATAATTTCACATAACAAACAATGACTTACTAAAAAATAAATAATAATTAATTACTTGTTAAAGAATCATAAAACAAGAAAAAATATAACTTAGAATATTTATAATATTTTGAATATAATGCATAGATTTTTAGTTTGAAATATAAATATTTCAAAATATTTATTAAAAGTAAGCATTTTCATAACATTGAAAAATATAAATACAAAAAATATTGTAGTGGGAGAGGGACTATTTTTCTCGCACAAAATTAACATACTATTTTAGTACTATGAGTATAAACAATAAAAGGAAAAGGTGGCGAATAGCATGTGCATAAGGAATAAAAGATAAAAGATAAAATAATATTTAATCTAAAAAGTAAAAGGTAAAAATAGAATAATATTTATTCTAGGATTCGCATGAACATAAATAGTAAAAAGTATGGGACATTTCTTCCTATCTATTGGAATAGTAATTAAAGAAGCTTATAACTTGTAATTATTCCCAAGAGTGACATTTGTTCATAATAGATGCCTAAAAGCTATCCATGATCATTTTTATTTTAAATATTAATTTTCATTCAAATAAATGAAAATTAAATATAAATGAAAAGTAGATATATAAAGATATGGGGTTTAAGTAGAATCTCGAGTTAAAGATAAGATGTTTCCAACCTTCAACCTCCAACGTTTTAAACAACAAATATTGATTTCCAACCAAATCATGGACAAATGTCAGGGGCCTAAGAAAATTGTAACTAAAAATGGTTTAGCAACATGGAGAGAATAGTTAGTGGTGTGTGATTGGTTTCCTCACGAATTGTGTACTGGCAAGTCCACTTAAAAAAAACCTATAGACTAATAATGAATAAAAATACCATTATAGGATCTTCAATAAAGAATATTAGAAAGTATGATGTAACATGCTATAAGACTTTAAATACAAATGCAAGAAATTGTAAAAGTATTATTAGCAAATGTTGCATCATTTAGATAATTATAAATATATGAAGGTTTTAGTTTAGATCGAGAAGGGCGATATCCAAGACCCATATTAGAGTTATGTGGATTTATTTGTAAAGGGATCTTGATAACCTACTCCTTATAACCACAACAATTACCATTATAACCTATTTTAGACAAAATATTAAATCCTAAGAAATAATGTGATTGTAGCTCCTCAAAAGGAGGACCACCATTAGTGGCATATTCAATATGAGAAGTATAATCACATGAATCAATAGTATCATCTCTAGAGGTATATGGAATTGCATCTTCTATATAAGTTGATGATATTTATGGAATGTCAAAGTGAGTTGGGTTGAATTTATATTATCCAACAAAGGATATTGCAAAGTCCAATGTGCCCCAATCATCACCAAGAAATACATTAGAAATAGGTGAAGAAAGTGAGTTAGCACCATCATCAAGAATAAGAGTTAAGTAGGATTTGGAAATGATGAAGGAATTGAATTTTCAAGATTAGGAGAAATATTTGATGAACAACCAATATCAACCTTTTGACAATATTTAAAGGCATTAAGGTCAACTCATATTGTAAATAATTTATTATTAATGAATTTAATAGATTGATGTAACATAGACAAGACTACACCCATAGTGTGTATTTGTGGTTGACCTAGAATAATATTATATGATAAATTACATGGCATGACATCTACCAAGGTAGGTAAGGAAATGGATCATTGTTGCACATATAATATTGCTATTTCAAGAACCTGTCGACCAATGTTATCAAACCTATGAATAGATAGAGATGTCGTAGCAAGAGAAGAATGATTTACTCAAATACAAGATAACAAGTCAACACCAAAAACATTGAGACCTTGTTGCAAGTATGGAGATGTTTGGTGGTGATGTCATTAATATTGTCATTGATGTCAACAATGTATAGGTTGAGTAAGTTATTTTCCAAGTTCTTTTGAGAAAATTTGAGAAATAAGGAAAGTTGTGTTGAAGCTATATTCTAAGCATGCTTCGGTAATGTGGTATGCATCCTCTTTATATTGATCAAATTTCCTTTCAGATCTGATGGTGTGTTCTTGAGCTTAAGTGGATTATATATTTTGAGTTTCAGCTTCTAGGTTGATGGAGAATATAAATTATGTTCACCGGTGTGAACTGGGTTTGCAGAGTTATCTGGTTGTTGACTGGGAGAAATGTTTTGGCTCCACAGTCCTCTGGTATTTGGTTTCAGATCGTGCAGATCTGGGAGATTACTATATGGTTTTTTTTTTGTATTATGAAAAAGTTATATGTGTTTTTGCACTGTGGAAGGCCTACTCCAGAGCTCTGGTATTCCTAATGGTCATCCCGGTTGGACTGGTGAAGTATTCTCTACGAATGAAGTTTATTGAAGATGTTGCGGATGTATCTAAGTTGTTCTCAAAGATGGTAAAATGATTGGTGAAGCGTGTTGGGCCATCTATGTGAGATTATCTTTTTGGTGATGTGTGTACTTCAATTTCATTAGTGTTTTCATTAGGGTTTGGCCGACCTGGTGTTTACACGTTACATTATGTTTGTGCATCAATTTGTGAAAGTGTGTTTGTGATCCAAGATGTTGTTTGGGTCCTAAATTAAATATGTAATTGTCCTCTCACATTCTTATCCACCGCGAGAATGTTGAGTAGCCAACCTTGTTTGAATTTGTAATTGGGAATTGTATAGCCGACCTTATGAATGTCTCTAAGGTTGAAGATGGTATATAAGCGAATCAAGTTGAAGCGAATTGATCATCCATCCATCATTCGATTCAATCAAGAGAAGAGTGTGTGAATAAGTGCGAAAAGAAGAGTGTGGAAGAGTGAAGTGCAACAACAAAACTTAATTGTATTTATATTCTTGTGTTCAAGTTGCGAAGTGTGTGGAACTCCTAGTGGTGGATCTTTATATATTTCTTTGTAATTTATGTAGGTAGTGAGCCTCCTTTTCTGGATAGTGAGTCCTAAGGCAGTGAGACCTTAATCTGGGTAGTGAGCCTTCATAGATGGGCAGTGAGCCTTTGTATTTGGTTTTTCATTCTTCTATATTGAGTTAACCCTCATCATGGTTTTTCCCTCATTGGGTTTTCCAAGTAAATCTGGTGTCTCTGGTGTTGTGTTTATGTTATTTGCATTTCATGTTTAATCTTAATAACAGATTGAAGTTAAAGTGAAATTGTTTAAGTTTATAAGTGGAAATAATTGATACAACTGATTCATCCCCCCTCTTAGTTGTCTTGTGTGCATTTCAACAATTGGTATTAGAGTTGTGGTTCCTCGGTGAAAAGATTAACTGCTTGAGGTAGATCAGATGGTGCACAAGTTGCAGCTTCCTATGTTTGATGGAGCTGATTATAGCGATTGGAAAGAATACATGAGAAGTTACCTAATTTCAATTAGTTTCAATACCTAGAAAGTTGTGGAGACAAAGTATGTGATTCCAATATTTGGTCCTTCCACTACTGATGAGGTTGCAAATTTTGAAGAGAATGAAAAAGCGAGGTTTGCTATCTTTAGTGCATTATCTAAAACTAAAAGATCAAAATTTATTTCTCTAGCTACTGCATATGAAATTAGGACAAATTTGAAAGACATTTATGAAGGAAATGAGAGATTAAATTTTTCAAGGAAACTAATTGCTAAGCAAAAATTTGAGAATCTGAGAATGGAAGATGGAGAAGAAATTGTGAGCTATTATCAGAGAGTTGATACTATAGCGACCAAAATAAAGAATCAAGGTGGTACCATGAAGGATGAGGATATAATTGATAAGATCTTGATGACCTTACTAGACAATTGTAGTGACAAGGTTTTTGCTCTTGAAGAACAGTATGATTAGAAGACATTTACTAAGGAACATCTATTTGGTGTCTTGACTGCATTTGAGATGAAAAAATTTGCAAGAGAAAAAGAGAAGACTGAAACAACCTTTAAAGCAATGAAGATAGGAGATGATGATGATGAAGATGATATAGAAGATCTGGAAGCTAATTTCACAAGGAGATTGAAGAAAGGTACTGGTAAATACAACGGTAAGTTTCCTTTTAAATGTTTCAGCTGTGGAAATATTGGTCATTATGCATCAAGATGTCCTAATAGAGCTACAGAAAAGAAGAATAAGGATGGTAATAACATTAACTACAAGGATAAGAAGGACATAAAGCTCAAGAAGTTGTATTATGTCAAAGAAGATGCAAGTATTTATGATGATGAAGTAGACCTTGATGAAGATAAGGATGAAGTATTATTTCTAGTCCTACAAAAAAAATGTGGAAAGGAATATGGTCCGAAGAACAAGGAAGATGAAACAAAAGGTACTTTGGTGACTTCTTTTCATGTTAGATAGGATGAAGACTTTTGGGTAATTGATAACGGATGTTCAAATCATATGACTGGAGATAAGAGTAATTTTATTAAACTTGATAAGTATGATGGAGGTATAGTCATGTTTGGAGATGACTCTGGTCCTAAGATTGTTGGTAAAGGAACAATTAACTTTGAGGAAAAACACAATACTGATGATGTTTATTATGTGAAGGGTTTAAGACACAATATCTTAAGTGTTGGAGATATGTGCAACAAAGGTTTTAAGCTTGTGTTTCAGGATAACACTTGTGAGATCAGAAAAGGATCCAAAACTGTGGTTGCAGCTAGAAGAAGAACTCATGTAAATATCCATCAACTTAAAGGAGGTGATGGACAATGTTTTGTTTCACAGATTAATGAGAGTTGGATATGGCACAGGAGTATGGGACATGTGAATTTTGATAATATGGTTAGAATCAGTTCTAGAGAAGTTGTGAGAGATCTGCCTAGAATCACAAAGCCTTCTAATTCAATCTACAAAAGTTGTCAGATGGGAAAGAAAACAAGAAACAGTTTCAAGGGAAAAGATCAATCTTCTATCAAAATGCTTGAATTAATTCATACATACCTATGTGGTCCTACAAGAATAGGTAGCCTGAATGGTGACAGGTACTTTATGATTTTAATTGATGATTATTCTAGGATGACATGGGTTACATTTCTTAGAGAAAAATCTCAAGCTCTTGATAGATTTAAGGTGTTTAAGGAAAAAGTAGAAAATGAGGAAAATATGAGAATTAAATGTTTAAGATCTGATGGAGGTGGATATTTTACATCCGGTGAATTCAATGCATTATGTGAAGAGCATGGCATAAAAAGACATTATTATGCTCCTAGAACCTTGTAGTCGAATGGAGTTGTTGAGAGAAAGAACAAGACTGTAGAAGAGGTAGCTAGAACCATGGTGAAATAATCAAATGTTGTTGATGTGTACTAGAGAGAAGTTATACATACTGTTGTTTACATTCTTAATAGAGTTCAAATTAAGACTCCTTATGAGTTATGGACTGGTAAGACTCCTACTATAAAATACTTTAAGGTATTTGGTAGTAGATGTTACATTAGAAGAGATGAAGAAAATATTGGAAAATTTGATGCTAGATGTGATGAAGGAATCTTCCTTGGTTATTCTAATAACAACAAATTTTACAGATGTTTTAATAAAAGGCTGAGAAAAATCATTGAAAGTACTAATGTGAAGGTTGATGAAGCTATATATAGACCAATGGAGATAACTGAATTTGAACTTGATGAACCTATCTGTGAGAAAGTTCAAGAAGAAGAGAAGGAAGAGAAAGAACAAAGTGAAGAAGAAGAAGATAATTTGGAAACTACATCAAAGACTCCTAAATATGTTCAGAAAAATCATCCGGAGGATTAGATAATTGGAGAAAAAAATGGATTGAAGACAAGAAACAAAGTGGTTGAGGTAAACTTGTGTTTACTTTCTAAGATAGAACCTAAGACTGTGAAGATAGATACAACAAATAGAGAAGAATGAGACTTGGGAACTTATCCCTAGACCTGCAAACAAGAATGTGATTGGTTTGAAATGGGTGTTTAGAAACAAATTGAATGAAGATGGTGAAGTGGTTAGGAATAAAGCAAGATTGGTATGTAAAGGATATTCACAGGTTGAAAGCATAGATTTTGAAGAAAATTTTGCACCTGTAGCAAGAATGGAAGCCATTCGGATGTTCTTTGCATTTTCAGCACAAATATTTCAAGGTATATCAGATGGATGTCAAGTTTGCATTCCTGAATGGGGAATTGGAAGAAGAAGTATACATGGAGCAATCGAAAGGTTTTTCACTGTCTCATAAACCAGACATGGTTTGTAAATTAAAGGAAGCTTTATATGGTCTGAAGAAAGCTCCCAAAGCTTGGTATGCTAGTTTGGATAAGTACTTGACAAAATAGGGATTCAGTAAGGGATCCGCAGACAACAATCTTTACTTGAAGATTAATAAAGTTAAGATGTTGATAATTTTGGTGTATGTTGATGATATCATTTTTGGTGGAAATGAAGGTATGTCTAAGAAGTTTTCTAATGAGATGCAAAAAGAATTTGAAATGTTTATGATTGGTGAACTGAATTTCTTCCTTGGACTTCAAGTTAATTAGACTAACAAAGGGATATTCATTTCAAAATCTAAGTATGTTAAGGAATTATTGAAGAATTGTAGAATGGATGACTCTAAACTGGTTTGTACTCCTATGGTAATTGGTTGTAAGCTGACTAAGGATGTTGAATTTGCTAAAGTTGATCAGAGCATGTACAAATCCATGATTGGTGGATTGTTGTATCTTACTACTACTAGACCTGACATTATGCATGCAGTATGTTTAGTTGCAAGATTTCAAGCAAAAACGAAGAAAGCACATGTTACAACTATGA
Source organism: Sequoiadendron giganteum (assembly GCA_007115665.2). NCBI lineage: Eukaryota > Viridiplantae > Streptophyta > Pinopsida > Cupressales > Cupressaceae > Sequoiadendron > Sequoiadendron giganteum. The sequence goes on from CM021102.1 coordinate 111,796,505, forward strand.
AAAGGATATTCATATATCTTAAAGGAATTCCACATTTTGGGATATGGTATCCGAAGGACAATGATTTTACATTGAATTCCTACACTGATGTTGATTGGGCTAGATGTGTAGATGACCAGAAGAGTACAAGTGGAGGAGCATTCTTCCTTGGAGGAAGATTAGTTGCATGGTTGAGCAAAGAAACAAGATTCAATTTCTTTATCTACTGCAGAAGTAGAGTATATTGCAACAACATCCTACTATACACAAGTACTGTGGATGAAGAAAAATTTGATGGACATAGGTGTGATGAGTGATGAACCTACTGCTATATTTTGTGACAATACAAGTGTTATAAACATATAAAAAATCAAGTAATGCATTCTAGAACAAAGCACATATCTATTAAGTATCACTTTTTGAGGGAGAAGGTGTTGTGGAATGAAGTTAGACTTGAATATGTGCCTACTAAAGAATAAGTTGCAGACATATTCACTAAGGCCCTTCTGAAGGATAATTTTGAGTATCTTAGAGGGAAGCTAGGGTTTTATGCCCCTCCTTCTTTGAACTAAGTGCATCTGGTGGTGCATCAGTCCAGTGGATTAATAGACTTCCTTATTTTGGACTGATGATTGAGCTCTACTCCTCAAGGGGAGTAGATAAGTGCATTGTTGTAGTATGTGTTGTGAGTGTACTCCTTAGGGGGAGTGAATAAAACTTTTACATGGAAATAATTTTCTTTGCCATTGATGTCAAAGGGGGAGAGAGATCATGTGAAAATTGTATGCTTGGTAGGTTGTCACTTTTAGAAATCATGTAGGATATGAGAGAGAGATCATGTATTCTTTATTCTTGGCAGGCTGTCACTCCTGAGAATTATGTTTGCTATCTTTGATAGTTTTTCACATCATGTGTTGCCATCAATGACAAAGGGGGAGATTTTTGCAAGTATGGAGATGTTTGGTGGTGTTGTCACTAATGTTGTCATTGATGTCAACACTGTATAGGTTGAGTAAGTTATTTTCCGAGTGCTTTTGAGAAAATTTAAGAAATAAGGAAAGTTGTGTTGAAGCTATATTCTGAGCATGCTCTGGTAATGTGGTCCACATCCTCTCTATATTGATCAAATGTCCTGGTGGATATGATGGTGTGTTCTTGAGCTTAAGTGGATTATATATTCTGAGTTTTAGCTTCTAGGTTGATGGAGAATAAAAATTATGTTCACCGGTGTGTGAACTGGGTTTGTAGAGTTATCTAGTTGTTGACTGGGAGAAATGTTTTGGCTTCATAGTCCTTTGGTATTTGGTTTCAGATTGTGCAGATCTGGGAGATTACTATATGGTTTTTTTCTATATTATGACAAAGTTGTATGTGTTTTTGCACTCTAGAAGGCCTACTCCAGAGCTCTGATATTTTGACTGGTCATCTCGGTTGAACTGGTGAAGTATTCTCTGTGAATGAATTTTGTTTAAGATGTTGTGGATGTATCTAATTTATTCTCAAATATGGTAAAATGACTAGTGAAGTGTGTCAGGCGATCCGCATGAGATTATCTTGCTGGAGATGTGTGTACTTCAAGTTCACCGGTGTTTTCATTAGGTTTGGTTGACCTAGTGTTTACACGTTACATTATGTGTGCATTGATTTGTGAAAGTGTGTGTGTGATCCAAGATGTTGTTTGGGTCCTAAATTAAATATGTAATTGGTCCACTCACATTCTTATCCACCGCAGGAATGTTGAGTAGTCGACCTTATTTGAATTTGTAATTGGTAATTGTATAGCTCACCTTATGAATGTCTCTAAGGTTGAAGATGGTATATAAGCGAATCAAGTTGAAGCCAATTGATCATCCATCCATCATTTGATTTGAGCAAGAGAAGAGGGTGTGAATAAGTGTGAAAAATAGAGTGTGGAAGAGCGAAGTGCAACAACAAAACTTAATTGTATTTGTGTTCTTTTGTTCAAGTTGTGAAGTGTGTGGAACTCCTAGTGGTGGATCTTTATCTATTTCTTTCTAATTTTTGTAGGTAGTGAGCCTCCTTTTTTGGATAGTGAGTCCTAAGGTAGTGAGCCCTTGGACAGTGAGCCTGTGTATCCGGTTTTGCATTCTTCTATATTGTGAGTTAACCCTCACCATGGTTTTTCCCTCCTTGGGTTTTCCACATAAATATGGTGTCTCTGGTGTTGTGTTTATGTTATTTTCATTTCATGTTTACGCTTAATAACAAATTGAAGTTAAAGTAAAATTGTTTAAGTTTATAAGTGGAAAGAATTGATACAACTGATTCACCCCCCCTCTCTGTTGTCTTGTGTGCATTTCAACAGACTTGATCTAGGATCAATGAGAGTGTGTTTGATACCTATAGTATTAACATCAACAATTATCATAAGTGGATAATATTGACTTTGTACTTTAGGAGGAAGAATTTCATGTTCATGGAATATAATGTCTAGAGTATCAAAATGACTACATCCCATTAAATCATTCACATCACTTAGTCCAGCAGAATATGGCATGATGTTCTTTTGTAAATATTCTTGAAGCATATCATGATAAACAAGAGAATTTTGATTTGGGTCTTAGGAAGAGATGTTATTAGGAGTAATAATTTTTTTATCTATAATATTGTAGTCTCCCAAAGATTTATAAATAGGCATAGGAGCAACTAGAAGAATCGATGTAGAAGGAAGAGATGTGGTAATTCATTTTTTAAATATTCTATGTGTGGGTTATTGAAGTGTAATTAGTAATCATAGGTACCTTAGAAGTATTACATTTAACAATGTGCACATAATAAGCCAAAGGTCATGGTGTATTAGGAACACCACAAATGGTTATTATGGGTTTTAGTGTTGATTTAGTTTCTTCTACTCCATAAACATATATTTTTTGTTTCTCAAGTGTATTAGTAATATAGGAAACAAAAAAATTATTGATAAGCTAATTAGAATCATTACGAGAATGATTTGAAGAAGAGTTTAAAGAATAGTGTAGATGAATAATAGAAGCAGAAGTAGATGGAGAAGAAGTTGAAGTAGAAATAGAGGAAGAAAAGTTTGAAAAAGTATGATTTTTAGATAAAGATACTTGTTGTAAATCATTAAGAACTTTATATAAAATGCCAAAATCACCTCTAGATAATACATTTTCAAACACATGAAAGGTCTAGAAAGAGATATTTGGTATAGTCCAATAACATGCATTCACCAAACTAAAAATTATAGCAAAATATGATAAAGAAAGCAAAAAAGAATGAAAGGAATGAAAGGAAACAAGATGTGTTTAGATATAACTCGGGTTCACCAAAATGTATTCTAAGAAATTTTATATAGCAAAAATATAACTAGATGGAAAAAAAGTCTTATACTACCTCAAATAAAATAGAATCCCTATATTCATGTACAAAAATATGAGATTTACAAAACATAAATAAATAATATAATTTAAACTAAGATTAAAAATTACTTTAAGTTACAAATATGGAAGGAATGAAGAAAATATAAATTTACAAAAAAATAGAAATGATAAAATCTAAATTTAACTAGACATAAAAAATAAAAAAATATAGAGGAACCTAGCACCAAACATTGAATCTCTATATCTGGGACACTAGTGCATTGCATATTGTGTTGCAATGTTGTCCTTTGCCAATCGCTCCAAAATCTTCCAAAACACTTGGCTTGAGTACCGAAATTATTTCAACCTACATACACAAATATGTGAAAAAAATTGGGCCTATTTAGGCAAAACCCCATTTGGTCTTTCCACCTCCATAGACAGCCAAAAGAAAAATGATAGATAAAATATTTTAAATCCTAGCTACATTAAGGGTTAAAATAAAATGATTGATAATGGTATTAACCTTGGTCTATGGGGAGAACCACCATTGCATGCAAGATATAAATAAAGATAATGATAAATAAATCTACTTTTACATCAAATAAATTATCTCACATTGAAGAAAGATACTAGAATGAAAGAATATAATAATATTACCAACAATGAAGATCTCTCACAATAAATGTAATATATTCGACAATTAATACCATTTTTTGAGAAGCTTGAGTTGTTGAAGAGGAAGAGCCAAAGATATGCTAACATAGTGCTTCAAATATGGTTGTGATAGCTACAAAAAAATTAACAGAGTTTTCCCAAGGAGAGCCAAAGATATGCTAACATAGTGCTTCAAATATGGTTGTGATAGCTACAAAAAAATTAACAGAGTTTTCCCAAGGAGAGATAGATTTCCAAAAAAAATCCATGAAAATGTTAAAGAGGAGGGATTTGTTTTCTCAAACAAGGGGGAAGGAGCATTACTTTCCCATTCAAGCATTACAACATGCATCATAAATGATCCATGTAGAAGTATGCTTTTAAATTTTTATTTTTTTTAAACACCAACATGTTGTGTAGATGTCTATGCATCATGGTCCCATCTAGGAGAATTGTGTTGAAATTTAAATCACACGTTGGAAATGGGTGATCCCAGAATAATGGGTTACACTTTTTGGCCAAACTTGATATCGAAATCAACATTTTTCACTGGATCTTCACTTTCGTACACCTATAGAAGCTAAACCATTAAGAATTTGAAGATGAAGAAAACTAGTGATTTGTGATATTTTGTGTTGAGAATCTAATTATATTTTTTAAAAAAATTAAAAAATAAATTGTGAATTATTTTGTGTAGTTTTTATTAACTTATTTTACTAAACATCATTTTCAAAAAACGATGCTTACTTTCGACTACATAACTTTTTTTATAGAAAGCATACAATTCTAATTTTTTAAATACAGTGTTTTCACACTATTATCTAGGGGATGGATATTTTTTAATAATAACTTGGATATATTATACTTTCAGCTGCATAACTTTTTTTGTATTCATTTGAATTAACTTACTCTTTTTTTGTTGGAATAAGGACATAAATAGCTAGTGTACATGTATTTTTAAGAATTTGTTTTCTCTCTTTTCCTATTTTTCTGTATGTGTGAAATAAAGACCTTGATGTTCATTGAAAAACTTACATTCACAAGAAATAAAAAATAAATATAATAGTAAAATTAAATATATTTAAAATTATACTTTTTGGGAAGCTTATAATAAGGACTAAATGTTCACAAAAAAGTAATTTTAAATAAATTAATTTGATCCCCTAAAAGTTAAATCAAAAGTGGTTTTTTATCAACATTTTGATAGGTGTAGAGGAGACTCCATTATAGGTATGGTTTAAAACTAGCGGCTTTCTATCCAAGGGGGTTTGATATAAGTGGGTTTGATCAAACCCTCTTCAATTAAAACCCTTAAAATGGAACATTTTTAAGGTTTAAATCATTATATTTTCTAAAAATATGTGATTTCAGCAAAAATCAGGATGTCCCAAAAAGTGTAACCCATTATTGTGGTAGCACCCAAATATACCCTATTCTTCAAATGTGAAGAAAAACCTATCATATAGAAGTATTAAAATTTATCATTAATACACAAGCTAAGGTGAGTTCAAGACATAATGTAAAATTGAAAAACTATGGAATTTTTGACAATACAATGTGTTATTCGATGTATATGTTGTGTCTTTGCATGCTTGATCTCTAGCATTGTTTTTCTTTACTATTTTTACTATATATTTATTTGTAATAATAGTACCTGGTTCAACATTATATATTTCATAATATGATTTATAATAAAATGCGACTTTATTTTTGTCACATTTTATTAATATATTGCATCAATGGATTATATCATGTTGATGATTTTATGCTTTCTTTGGCTATCATTGTATTTTGTAGATACACTTAGCATTTACTAAGTGTGCAAGCACAATTTTTTCTCAATGGTGGTTAATTTGAGACATTGAGTAAATACATTTTTGTTTATTCTCATATCACTCAATTCAAGTTGCAAGAAGTATTTATTCAACCTTATGTAATCATGATTTAAATTAGTGTCGATTCTAGATATATGTGTCATGAATGAACCCATAAAGTGTGGCGTTGCTTTGTGTAATATTATTTGAACTCTTTTATACTTACATTTAAATTTATTTTCAAAATGCTTCATTTGAATTTGATGGCAAACTATTTGAATCTAGAAAATATATTGTAGATGGAGATAGGAAACTCTCCCAATTATCAAACTAGACTGCACCATTCACAAAATATTCCTTATTACAAGGCACAGGCACCAAGCTACAAAGATCCATTCTTTAATTCAATAAATCACACATCTACAATGAGAAAAGTATGATAACTCTATGACAAACACATTTCAAATCCCAGATAATGCAACAACCACAACACTTACTATTCAATAAAGAGAATAATTCTTATTTGAAACAAAATAGGTATCGTTCTCTTATACCTAATCCACCACTCAATTTGGTCTTCAAGAGAAATATAATGGTAAATGTTGAAATATTAAAATGATCACTCTAAATATAATGGAGAACATTTGAATGATTAAACTAGAAAATGTGTAATTTCCAAAAACTGTTGGGTGAGATGAAAGAGACCTTAGCAACCTCATGCAACAATTGAAGAAATAGGACACTTCAAGAAATAAGAATCACACAGAGTTTTCTTTTTTATATTAAAAAAAAAAATTCCAATCCTTGATGCAGGAAAACAAAGCTTCCAATATACATCTTAATCAGTGCAAATTCAGAGGGGAAGTTTTTGAATGAATTGATAAACTATGTTATCCACCTCAAAAGTAAACCATAGCCCCAAACTAAATTTTCTATAAATCTCCTTGGCTTTGTATTTATATCCTTTCCTTGATTGATTATGCAAGGAAACATTGTGGTGAATTCCAACTCCTTCTTCTCATTCTCTTTGTTGTCTTGCTCACGTTAATTCACCTTATCTTTCAACTTCTAAATCGGCTAATGCACTCAACTGTCCCCATCTTTTTTGGCAACAAAAAAAAAACTCTAACTAACCGGGGTGATCCTTTATTGCTTCTTGGACTTGGATTGGGCTCTTATTTTCACTAATCGTCCCTCCTAGATTTTGATCCCCTGTAGCCAAAAGAAAAACAACCAATCGATCCTTTCTCCTTGAACAATTATTTATTTTCTACGTTTTTCTAGATTGGGTTTCTTTTCCTTTTTCAACCGTTTCTTGATTGTTCTCTTTTTGTTGTTAGCATTCACCTCTAAGCGACCCTTCCAACTCCAAAAACTCCTATCCAATTATCCAGTATGCATAATCTTCCACAAGGAAAATGAAAACCAAAAGTTTACACACAAAATTGTTATGCTCCTACATCAGACTCCCCGAGGGAGTTGTTTGTGAGCATAGGGAATTGGATAGTAGGAATACCCTTTCAAGTTTCATGCACTTGTAGCATACTCCTTATGCTGATATTCGAAAACCTGTACCCTCACTTCTTCCTTTTTCTTCTAGAATATGGTTGGCTTAGTTCCTCCATACATCAAACTTTGCTTCTTGTTTCCACACTCTAACTCACTATGTTCAACATATTTCACCCAATTTTTGTTGCATCTTTCCCATTAATTTTGCATCTCCCTTAGACAATAATCAGCTCCAACATTAGTGTGTATGAAATTAGAGAAATTAAAATGGTGTCTAAAATGTGGTGTGTCGCTTCTACAACAATATTTTGTTTCTCTTCGACATACCTCTCCATTAAAATCATTTCATATGCACCAAAATTAATTTCAATTGTATCCATTGGTTTTGAAAATTGAGATTGTACCTCACCATTGATGGTTGTAGTATTAGTCTCACCTCCTATCAATTCAAGCCATTCTCTCTCAATGACCTCAATTTGGAGAATTAGGTCATCTTCCACATTCTATTTCACTATCTCCACACTCCGTACATGTAGATTTGTGCCCATGTATTCATCTTGACATTGCTCTTCTGAATTGCCATGTATCTCTATATCCTTTGGAATAAAAATGGTTGCCCCAACTTCATAGTTCACCTCCCTGATTAGTGTTGCAACTTCCTTCATCTCTTTGTCATTGATTAACTCCTTTCTTCCTACCAACATCACCTTACCACTTTTTTTACTACTACTATTGTACTCTACTTGTTCATGCATAGGCAACAAAGTATGCTTGATTCCATCCTTTTCAAAAGTATATGTGTTACTCCTCCCTTCATGTACAACCTTCCAATCAAACTACCAAGGCCTGCCATGCAATATAGTACACACATCAATTGGCATGATATCACACACAACACTATCCTTATAACTTCCTATTTGAAATTCAAGCAAGGCTCGCTCATCTACCAACAACTAATGCCCTTTCTGAAGCCAAGAAACTTTATAAGGAGTGGGATATTTAGTTCTCTCGAGTCATAGCTTATCCACCATTACTACAACCACTAAATTATCAGTACTACTACTGCCAATAATTAATTTGCAAAACTTACCCTTAGCTTTGAACTTCATCTTGAATAGAGCCTTCCTTTGTATTGGTTCATTACTCTCCTTTGGTGGCTTCAACAACACTCTTTTGAACAAAATAAATTCTCTTGACTCAGGTTCTTCCTTTCTTGGAGAAATTGATCATGCACTCTCCTTATCTGCTTACATGACCTGATTCCTCCTTTCGGGCCTCGTGTAACCTCCTTGGGAAGATTATAGACAATCCCAACTATTGTGACCCGCATACTAGTTACACTTAAGAAAATTATCTGCAAAACCTCTGCCTCTTCCTCGATACCCATCACTTCTAACATATCTTTATCCTCTATCCTAATAACCTCCTTTTTCTGAATTAACTTTCCCTCTGGAGCTACTTGCCTCTCCATCTTGATGGTGTTGTTTTCCTCTTTCTCCATAACCTTATCATCTACCTCATCCTTCTTGATTTTTCTTCCTCATCAACTTCTCCTCTACCTTAATGGAAAATTGGTAAGCTTAATTCAAAGTTCTTGGTGACACTAAACACAACTCATCCTATATACTATATATCAAACCATTTGGATACCTTGCCACCTTTTCCAAATCCTCTTCGCTATGGCTTGACTAAATCACCAACTTGTAGAACTCTTCCATGTATTCCTTGACTGGCATATCCTTTTGCTTCAAATTCTGTAATATTTTGAAAATATTCATTTGGTAGTCTTCTAGAAGGAACTTCATCTTTAATTTGGAAACCATTTGATCCCAAGTAGAGATCTTCTCCTTGTTTTTCTTGTGTCTTTCATCCTGCACTTAATCCCACCACATTGTCATGTGGCCTTTTAATCGTGTACAAGAAAACTTCACTTTTCTTTCCTTCACAACTCCCTTGTATTTGAAATACTTGTCCAAATCATTAATCCAATTGATAAGCTCTTCTCCATTCAGGCTTCCCGAGTACGTAGGAACTTCAATTTTTGGCTTGGATCCCACAATCATCACAACTCTAACCAATCTATCTTCCACTCCTTTGGGTTCTTCTTGATCTTCCTCATCATATTCCTATGGTTTCTCTTCCTCTTCAACATCACTAGCATCATCCAATGGTGTTCCTCTTTATTGTGCCCTCTCAATGGCATCCATTAGTGTAGTCAAATTCGACAAAAATTCAATGAATCCATCATCATTTCCTCTTTTACCTCTTCCTTGAGCTCCTCTACCTCTCAATGCTCTCGATGGTATTTTTCCCACCTCAATAACCCCAAATCCTCAGGCTTTGATACCAAAATGATGGAAAACTATTTAAATCTAGAAAATATTTTATAGATGGAGATAGGAAACTCTCCCAATTATCAAACTAGACTGCACCATTCACAACACATTCCTTATTACAAATAACAGACACCAAGCTGCAGAGACCCATTCTTTAATTCAATAAATCACACATCTATAACGCGACAAGCAAGATAATATTGTGATAGTAAGATAACTCTATGACAAACACATTTCAAATCCCATATAATGTAGCAACCACAATGCCTAATGTTCAATAAAGAGAATAATCCTTGTTTGAAACAAAATATTTATCATTGTCTTATACTTGACCCACCACTCAGTTCAGTCTTCAAGAGAAATATAATGGAAAACGTTGAAAGATTAAAATGATCACTCTAAATATAATGGAAAAAATTTGAAAGAGTAAACTAGTAAATATGTAATTTCTAGACATTGTTGGGTGAGACAACATATACCTTAGCAACCTCATGCAACAATTAAAGAAACATGACACTTCAAGAAACAAGAATCACACAGATTTTTCTTTTTTATATTAATCAAAAACTTTCCAATCCTTGATGCAAGAAAACAAAGCTTCCCATATACATCCCAATCGGTGCAAATTATGAGGGAATTTTTATGAATGAATTGATAAACTATGTTCTCCACCTCAAATGTAAACCATAGCCCCAAACTGCATTTTCTATCAATCTCCTCAACTTCATCTTTATATCCTTTCCCTCATTTATTATGTAAGGTAGCACTATGGAAAATTCTAACACCTTCTTCCAATTCTCTTTGCTATCTTGCTCAAGTTAATTCACCCTATCTTTCAACTTCTAAATCAGCTAATGCACTCAGTCATCCTCCTCTTTTATGACAGCAAAACAAAAACTCTAACTAAGTGGGATGATCCTCTAATACTTATTGGACTTGGATCGGGCTCTTATTTTCACTAACCTTCCCTCCTAGCTTTTGATCCCCTACAAGAAAAATAAAAAACAACCAATCGATCCTTTATCCTTGAACAATTATTTATTTTCTTCCTTTTGTTTGGATCAAGTTTCTTTTCCTTTTTCAACCATTTCTTGATTGTTCTATTTTTATTGTTAGAATTCACCCCTAAGAAACCCTTTTAACTCAAAAAACTCCTATCCAATCATCTAGTAAGCATAATCTTCCATAAGGAAAATGAAAAATAAAATAAAAATCATAATGATAAACAAAATTTTACACAACAAAATTGTGATGCCCCTGCATCAGGCTCCCCGAGGAAGTTGTTTGTGAGCATAGGGAGTTGGGTAGTGTTGGAATCAAGGAACACTGAGAGGGGGGTGGTGAATCAGTGTTCTGCAAAATTTAACTTTATTAACTTGATCTTTAAACCACTTATAGCATTGAACCAAAAGAAAGATGCAAGAACATAAGGCAATCAACCACAACACCATAACACAAGGATTTTTGCATGGAAATCCTATTAGGGGAAAAATCATGGTGGAAGTTAATCCACAATTTGAGTATACTCAACATAAGTGTTTACAAATGGAATACACATACATTCAGGCATACTGCCTAGAGCTCATTGCTCAAATACAAAAGGCTTCTTGCCCAAAATAAGACTCAATGTCTTACAATCATATCTAGAAGACAACTAGATGGGATGAAATATGAGATAGCATCTTCTAATGCCTGATTATAGTTTCAGTTAAGCTCATTGGTTGCATTCTTCACATTCTGTCTTATTTTTCTCTTGAAAATTTATTTTCTTTAATTTGAATCACCAATATTTGTTCTGCTCAAGTGAAACTGTGCACAATCGATCTATATTCCTTCTAACTCTTGCATCATATATCAAAATTATATGAATAATAAATTATATATCTGCAACTAGATATTAGAACAACTGCATGTCGGCTTTAACAAAATATGAGACGTGCATAAACTGTCAGCCCAATCCATAGAAAATTATTAATGTGAATCAAACAATGTCAGCCAAAACATATTAAGGATCCAAAATAGCATGTCTCAAACATGAAACACCTTAAATAATTATGCCTCAAAGATCCACAACATGCTACACTCATCTTAGTCGGCCTTTCTGCACTGTTAGACTAAAAATCAATAAACCGGATCTTCTAACTTGCACACCAATTAGTGTGAACCCCAATTATTCAAAGATAAGATAGTTCATACATCAAAATACCTTCCCTGAGATCCACAACATAAAATGATAACAGGAAATTACATATGATTCAATGTAGACAACTTTGTCAAATGCCCTATTTTAGCTTTGATAGATAACACATATCTTCAGTCTGACTTCTATATAAGCAATTATTGAGGTGTGAATGGGATTAATGACTAGGGTTGACATCAATAGCAACACCAGATGACTTGTGTAGTGTCTCTTGCCAACAGGTAGTAGGACCACCCTTTCAATTTCCATGCACTTGCAACATACTCATTATGTTGATAGCTGGAAACCTATACCCTCACTTCTTCCTTTTCTTCTAGTATATGGCTAGCTTCCACACTCTATCTCATCATCCTCAACATATTCTACCCACTTGTTTTTTCATCTTTCCGATTCATTTTGTATCTCCCTCAAACAATAATCAGCTCCAACATTAGTGTGCATGAAATTAGAGAAATTAAAAATGGTATATAAAATGTGGCATGTAGCTTCTACAACAATATTTTGTTTATCTTCAACATACCTATGCATTGCAATCATTGTGTACGCACCAAAATTAGTTTCAATTGTATCCAATGGCTTTGAAAATTGATATTGTACCTCACCATTGATGGTTCGACTATTAGTCTCACCTCCTGTCAATTCAATCCATTCTCTCTCAATGACCTCAATTTGGAGAATCAAGTCATCTTCCACATTCTCTTTCGCTATCTACACAGTATGTACTTGTAGATTTGTGCCCATGTTTCATCTTGACACTGTTGTTCCAAACTCCCATGTATCTTTATATCCTTTTGAATAAAAATGGCTGCCCCAACATCATAGTTCACCTCCTCGGTTATTGCCGCAACTTCCTTCATCTCTTTTTCATTGATAAAATTTTTTCCTCCTACCAACATCACCTTACCACTGCTATTGCTACTACTACTATTTTCCTCTTCTTGTTCATGCCTAGACAACAAAGTATGCTTGATTCTTTCCTTTTAAAAAGTATATGTGTTACTCCTCCCTTCATGTATAGCTTTTCGATCAAACTACCAAGAAATACATGACACACATCCATCGACATGATATCACACACAACACTATCCTAATAACTACCTATTTTAAATTCAACCAAGGCTTTCTCATCTACCAACAACCGATGCCCTTTCTAAAGCTAGGAAACTTTATAAGGAGTGGGATGTTTAGTTCTCTCGATTCCTAGCTTATCCACCATTTCTACAGCCACTAAATTATCCATATTACCACTTTCAATAATTGATTTACAACATTTACCTTTAGCTTTGTACTTCATATTGAATGAAGCCTTCCTTTGTACTAGTTCATTACTCTTCTTCGGTGGCTTCAACAACACTCTTTTGAACAAAAGAGATTCTCATTACTCAGGTTTTTCCTTTCTTGGAGAAATTGATCATGTACTCTCCTAATCTACATGCACCACGTAATTTCTCCTTTTAGGCCTCATGTAACCTCTTTGGGAAGATTCTAGACACTCCCAACTCTTGTGACCCACATACTGGTTACACTTAAAGAATTTAATTGCAAAACCTCTGCCTCTTCCTTGATACCCATCACTTCTAATAGATATTTCTCATCTATCCTAATAACCTCCTTTTTCTGACTTAACTTTCCCTCTCCATCTTGATGGTGTTGTTTTCCTCTTTCTCCATAACCTCATCCTCTACCTCATCCTTGTTGATTTTTCTTCCTCATCAACTTCTCCTCTGCCTTAATGGAAAACTGGTAATCTTCCTCCAAAGTTCTTGGTGACACTAAATTCAATTCATCTTGTATACAATATCTCAACCCATTCAGATATGTTGCCACCTTTTCCAAATCCTCTTCGGTATGGCCTAACGAAATCACCAACTTGTAGAAAAAAAAATTGTATTCCTTTACTGACATATCTTTTTAATTCAAATTTTGTAATTTTTTGAAAAGAATTGTTTGGTATTCTGAGTTGGAAGGAACTTCATCTTCAATTTGGAAACCATTCTATCCCAAGAAGAGATATTCTCCTTATTTTTCTTGCATCTTTCAACCTACACGTAATCCCACCACATTATTGCATGGCCTTTTAATTATGTACAAGAAAACTTCACTTTTATTTCCTTCACCACTCTCTCATATTTAGAATACTTTTCCAAATCATTAATCCAATCAATAATCTCTTCTCTATTCAGGCTTCTTAAGAACTTTATTTTTTGGCTTGGCTCCCACATTCATTACAACTATGTTCAATCTCTCTTCCACTCCTTCGGGTTCTTCTTGATCTTCCTCATCATCTTCTTGTGGTTGATCTTCCTCTTCAACATCATTGACATCATCTATTGGTGTTCCTCTTCATTGTGCCCTCTCCATGGCATCCATTCGTGCAGTCAAATTCTACAAAAATTCAAGGACTCCATCATCATGTCCTCTTCTTCCTCTTCCTTGAGCTCCTCTACCTCTCAATGCTCTTGGTTTCATTCTACCCACACCTCAACATCCCCAAATCCTCAGGCTTTGATACCAAAATGATGGAAAAAATTTTGAATATAAAAAATATGTTGTAGATGGAGATAGGAAACTCTCTCCCAATTATCAAACTAGACTGCACCATTCACAACACATTCCTTATTACAAAGAACAGGCACCAAGCTACAAAGATCCATTCTTTAATTCAAGAAATCACACACCTACAGGGTGACAAGGAAGATAAATCTATGACAGACATATTTCAAATCCAAGATAATGCAGCAACCACAATGCCTACTATCCAATAAAGAGAATAACCCTTATTCAAAACAAAAAATTTATCGTTGGCTTCTACCTGACCCACCACTCAGTTCAATCTTCAATAGAAATATAATGGAAAAGATTGAAATATTAACTGATCACTCTAAATATAATGGTAAACATTTGAAAGATTAAACTAGCAAATGTGTAATTTCCAGACACTATTGGGTGAGGCAAAAGAGACCTTAGCAACCTCATGCAACAATTGAAAAAATATGACACTTCAAGAAACAAGAATCACACAGAATTTTCTTTTTTATTAATCAAAAACTTTCCAATCCTTGATGCAAGAAAACAAAGCTTCCAATATACATCCCAATCGATGCAAATTTTGAGGGAAATTTTATGAATAAATTGATAAACAACTCCACCTCAAACCTAAACCACATCCCCAAACTATATTTACTATCAATCTCCTCAGCTTGGTATTTATATTGTTTCTCTAATTGATTCTATAAGGAAACACTGTAGTGAATTCCAATTCCTTCTTCCCATTCTCTTTGTTGTCTTGCTCAAGTTAATTCACCCTATCTTTCAACTTCTGAATCGGCTAATGCACTTAGTCAAAATGCACTTAGTCATTGCCCTCTTTTTTGACATCGAAACAAAAACTCTAACTAACTGGAGAGATCCTCTACTAATTCTTGGACTTATCTCAATCTCCTCTTTTCCCTAACTATCCCTCCTAGCTTTTGATCCCCTGCAGCCAAAATAAAAAAAACCAATCGATCCTTTCTCCTTGAACAATAGTTTCTTTTCTACCTTTTGTTGGATCGAGTTTCTTTTCCTTTTTCAATCATTTCTTGATTGTTCTCTTTTTGTTGTTAGCATTCACCTCTAAGTGACCCTTCCAACTCCAAAAACTCCTATCCAATTATCTAATAAGCATAATTTGTCACAAGGAAAATGAAAACAAAAGCAAAATCCATAATGAAAAGCAAAAGTTTACATAGCAAAATTGTGATGCCCCTACATCAGGCTCCCTGAGGGAGTTTTTTGTGAGCATAGGGAGTTGGGTAGTAGGACTACCCTTTCAATATTCATGCACTTGCAGCATACTCCTTATGTTGATAGCTAGAAACTTGTACCCTCACTTCTTCCTCTTCTTCTAGCATATGGTTGGCTTAGTTCCTCCATACATCAAACTTTGCTTCTTGTTTCCACAGTTCAACTCATCATCTTCAACATATTCCACTCTCTTGTTATTGCATATTTCCCATTCATTTTGCATGTACCTCAAACAATAATTATCTCCAACATTAGTGTGCATGAAACTAGAGAAATTAAAAATGGTATCTAAAATGTGGCTTGTCACTTCTGCGATAATATTTTGTTTGTCTTCGACATAACTCTCCATTTGAATCATTGCATTTGCACAAAAATCAATTTCAATTATATCCACTGGCTTTCAATACTGATATTGTACCTCACCATTGACAGAGCTTCACTATTAGTCTCACCCCTTGTCAATTCAAGCCATTCTCTCTCAACGGCCTCAATTTGGATAATCAAGTCATCTTTCACATTCTCTTTTGGTATCTCCACACTCTATCCATGTATATTTGTGCCCATTTATTCATCCTGACACTGATGTTCCAAACTCCCATGTATCTCTACATCCTTTAGAATAAAAATGGTTGCCCCAACTTCATATTTCACCTCCCCTGTTATTACAACAACTTCCTTCGTCTCTTTCTCATTGATAAAATATTTTCTTCCTACCAACATCACCTTACCACTACTGCTACTACTACTTTTGTCCTTTCTTTTTAATGCATAGATAGAAAAGTATGCTTGATTCCATCCTTTTCAAAAGTATATGTGTTACTCCTCCCTTCATGTACAACCTTCTGATCAAACTGCCAAGGCCTACCAAGAAATACATGACACACATCCATCGGCAAGATATCACACACAACACTATCCTTATAACTTCCTATTTGAAATTCAACTAGGCCTTGCTCATCTACCAACAACTGATGCCCTTTTTGAAGCCAAGAAACTTGATAAGGAGTAGGATGTTTAGTTCTCTTGAGTCCTAGCTTATCCACCATTTCTATAGCCACTAAATTATCCATAACACTATCAATAATTAATTTGAATCACTTAACTTTAGCTTTGCACTTCTTCTTGAATAGAGCCTTCCTTTGTATTGGTTCATTACTCTCCTTTGGTGTCTTTAACAACACTCTTTTGAACAAAAGAGATTCTTTGACTCAGGTTCTTCCTTTCTTGGAGAAATTGATCCTACACTATCCTAATCTACATGCATCACCTGATTCCTTCTTTCAGGCCTCATGTAACCTCCTTGGAAATATTTAATACACTCCCAACTCTTGTGACCCAAATACTGGTTACACTTAAAACATTTACTTGAAAAACCTCTACCTCTTCCTTGATATCCATCACTTCTAATAGATCTTCCTCCTCTATCCTAATAACCTCCTTTTTTTGACTTAACTTGCCCTCTGGAGCTACTTTCCTCTTCATCATGATGGTGTTGTTGTCCTCTTTTTCCATAACCTCATCCTTGTTGATTATGCTTTATCATCAACTTCTCCTCTGCCTTAATGGTACATTGGTAAGCTTCCTCGAAAGTTCTTGGCGACACTAAACTTAGCTCATCATGTATATTGTATCTCAACCCATTCAGATACCTCACCACCTTTTCCAAATCCTCTTCATTATGGCCTGATGGAATCACCAATTTGTAGAAATTTTTCATGTATTCCTTGACTGACATATCTTTCTTATTCATATTTTTCAATCTTTTGAAAATATTTTTTTGGTAGTCTCATTTGGAAGGAAATTCATCTTCAATTTGGAAACTATTCAATCCCAAGAAGAGATCTTCTCCTTGTTTTTCTTGTGTCTTTTAGTTTTTGCATAATCCCACCACATTGTTGCATGGCCTTTTAATTGTGTTGATGTAATAGTTCCCAAGCCTTGCTTGCACTATAACTAAGAGACCTAGCTTGTCTCTTCTAGAAACCTAGTCTCCTCTAGGTCTTGATTGGATTAGATGATTAACTAAGTCCAATTCTAATTCTAACTCTTCTCTAAGAGTTCTACCCTTTGTGCTTCACCTTGTATGACTAACACCATTTGACAAGTTCAATTCCTCTTCCTCACTTAGAAAGCTCTAAGTGCTATCTTCTTGAAAAGATCATTCTTCATTGCAGGGGTGTCCATCCTTATGAAAAAATTTATAACCTTGCATATTTGAACCATTTTAGAAGGTTCTTCAATCCTATCCTTACCGGGTTCACGGATTCACCATTTGAGACCTTAAATAGGCCTATTCCTTGTAATCTTACTAGTCCTGTTTTGTCAATTCTTGCAAAATTTTCCCAAAGACCCTACAAATCTAAAGGCAGATTTGGATACCCATTTGGAATTTTTAAAAGGTTCAGTGGGGCTTAGGGTCTGACAACCTCCATACACTAGTTTCCTACAACTTAGGACAATAGGCTAAAAGGCCTAATTTCTAGGATTGACTATAATCTTGCTTGGAACCTGCTCAAACCATAAACTAAATGATTGACATGACCTCAGTCCACCTAGTATAATGAGCTATGATGAAACCCTACTTGAACATGTACTTGTTCTGTACAATACCTCTTTACCTTGCAAGGAATCTTCAATGACATTCCTAGACCTCTAACCGAGCTCTATCTGCTCGCCTAAAGACTAGTGATAAAAATAGCTCTCCACTCTTTCATGCTTCCTAATCCTAAACCTATGTACACTAATGAATCCCCTAACATTCCCACTTATCCTTAGGTGTTTCCCAAGGCTAGATTTCATGGGGGAGCCATGAAAGCACCGATTGGTCAAGACTAGACCAGTAAGAACTTAAAACCAAAACAATTTACCTAACACCAAATATCCTACTCTAAACAACTTGCTTATCAAATGAAAAAGACTAAGATAATCCTATAGAACACTAAACAAATACTAAACTCAGTCTCTCAATCCATTAAGCATCTTTGTCATCACAAAAGTTCGGGTTGTTCTTGAAAACACTGTTGCAGAGCTCTCTATTCCACTTCAAAAACTAATTACAAATTACATAACTACCTCTCTACATGAGATTCAAGTCTTGGGTCATAATAGATGCCATCTCCATGATTCTAGGGCCTATTGATTGATCTCCCACTTCCTATTCTTAATGGAATCCAAAGGTAACCGAGTTGCATGCCCATGCTAACTTCCTTACAACATTTGGCATCTTTCTCTATGCCTTGATCCTATTTCTTAGGACCACCATTCTCTCTAGACTCCGAGGAACCAACTCATTTAATGGCCTTAAGGCATCTTTACAACAACCACTAAGTGTTTAGAACATCTTTAAGACTCTAATCTCCCATAGACAACTAACATTAAGAAAACATAAACTACTAACAATGGCTAATTGTGTAACCTTAGTCCTAATGACTAACTCACCTAGCCCACAAAAGCAATGACCTTCTAAGGTCTGAAAGCAAACAAACTTCCTGACTTGGCTAGAGTCAAGTACAAGCCAAAATAACAAAAATGGAGGTTAGCCAAGGTGTGCTCCTGCACCATGTGTACAAGAAAACTTCTTTTATTTTCTGTGTATAGGAATACTTGTCCAAATCATTAATCCAATCAATAAACTCTTCTCCATTCAAGCTTCTTGAGTATGTAGGAACTTCAATTTTTGGCTTGGCTCCTACATTCATCATAGCTTTGTTCAATCTCTCTTCCACTCCTTCGGGTTCTTATTGATCTTCCTCATCATCTTCTTGTGGTTTCTCTTCCTATTCAACATCATTGGCATCATCTACTGGTATTCCTCTTTATTGTTCCCTCTCCATGGCATCCATTTGTGCAATCAAATTCTACAAAAACTCAAGGAATCCATCATCATGTCCTCGTTTTCCTCTTCCTTGAGCTCCTCTACCTCTCAATGCTCTTGGTGGAATTCTTCCCGCACTTCAATAGCCCCAAATCCTCAGAATTTGATACCAAAATGATGTAAAATTGTTTAAATATAAGAAATCTATTGTAGATGGATATAGGAAACTCTCCCAATTACCAATCTAGACTGAACCATTCACAACCCATTCCTTCTTACAAAGAATAGTCACCAAGTTGTAGAGAACCTTTCTTTAATTCAAGAAATCACACACCTATAGGATGACAAGCAAGATAACTCTGTGACAGACACATTTCAAATCCTAGATAATGCAACAACCACAACGCTTACTATTCAATAAAGAGAAGCATCCTTATTCAAAACAAAATAGTTATCATTGTCTTATACCTTACCCACCACTTAATTCGGTCTTCAAGAGAAATATAATGGAAAAGATTGAAAGATTAAATTGATCACTCTAAATATAGTGGAAAACATTTGAAATATTAAACTAGAAAATGTGTAATTTTGAGACACTACTAGGTGAGGTGACATAGACCTTAGCAACCTAATGCAACAATTGAAGAAAAATGACACTTCAAGAAACAAGAATCACATGAAGTTTTCTTTTTATATTAATAAAAAACTCTCCAATCCTTGATGCAGTAAAATAGAGCTTCCCATATACATCACAATCGGTGCAAAATCTGAGGGAAATTTTATGAATGAATCGATAAGCTATGTTCTCCACCTCAAACATAAACCATAGCCCTAAACTGCATTTTCTATCAATCTCCTTGGCTTCATCTTTATATCCTTTCTATGATTGATTATGTAAGAAAAACTGTGGCTACTTCCAACACCTTCTTCCCATTCTCTTTGTTTTCTTGGTCAATTTAATTCACCCTATCTTTTAACTTTTGAATTGACTAATGCACTCAATCATCCTCATCTTTTCTGCCAACAAAATAAAAAATCTAACTAACTAGGGTGATCCTCTAATTCTTATTGGACTTATATCAAACTCTTATTTTCCATAACTATCCCTTCTAGCTTTTGATCCCCTACAACCAAAATAAAAGCAACCAATCAATCCTTTCTCCTTGAACAATCATTTCTTTTCTGCCTCTTTCTAGATCGGGTTTCTTTTCCTTTTTCAACCGTTTCTTGATTGTTCTCTTTTTTTTGTTAGCATTCACCTCTAAGTGACCCTTTCAACTCCAAAAACTCTTATCCAATTATCCAATAAGCATAATCTACCACAAGGAAAATGAAAACAAAACAAAATCCATAATGAAAACCAAAAGTTTACACAACAAAATTGTGATGTCCCTGCATCAGGCTCCCCAAGGGAGTTGTTTGTGAGCATAGGGACTTGGGTAGTAGGACTACCCTTTCAATATTCATGAACTTGAAGCATACTCCTTATGCTGATAGCCGACAACCTATACCCTCACTTCTTTCTCTTCTTCTAGCATATGGTTGGCTTAGTTCCTCCATACATCAAACTTTGCTTCCTGTTTCCACACTCCAACTCATCATATTCAACATATTCCACCCACTTTTTGCTGCATCTTTCTCATTCATTTTGCATCTCCCTCAAACAATAATCAGCTCCAACATTAGTGTGCATGAAATTAGAGAAATTAAAAATGGTATCTAAAATTTGTCCTGTTGCTTCTGCGACAATATTTTATTTCTCTTTGACATAACTATCCATTGCAATCATTGCATACACACAAAAATCAATTTCAACTGTATCCAATGGCTTTCAAAATTGAGATTGTACCTCACTATTTATGGTTGCACTATTAGTCTCACCTTGTGTCAATTCAAGCCATTCTCTCTCAAACGACCTTAATTTGGAGAATCAGGTCATCTTCCACATTCTCTTTAGCTATCTCCACATTCTATCCATGTAGATTTGTGCCCAAGTATCCATCTTGAAACTTCTATACCAAACTCCCATGTATCTCTATATCCTTTAGAATAACAATGGCTACCCCAACTTCATAGTTCACCTCCCTAGTTATTGTAGCAACTTTCTTCATCTCTTTTTCATTGATGAACTCTTTTCTTCCTACCAACATCACCTTACCACTATTTCTACTACTACTGTTGTCCTCTTCTTTTTCACACATAGGTAAAAAAGTATGCTTGATTCCATCCTTTTCAAAATTATGTGTTACTCCACCCTTCATGTACAACCTTCCAATCAAATTGTCAAGGCCTACCAAGAAATACATGACAGACATCCATTAGCATGATATCACACACAACACTATCCTTATAACTTCCTATTTTAAATTCAACCAAGGCTTTCTCATCTACCAATAATTGATTCCCTTTCTTAAGCCAAGAAACTTTATAAGGAGTAGGATGTTTATTTCTCTCGAGTCTTATCTTATCCATCACTTCTAAAGCCACTATATTATTTGTACTACCGTTATCAATGATTAATTTGTAGCACTTACCTTTAGCTTTGCACTTTGTCTTGAATAAAGCCTTCCTTTGTATTGGTTAATTACTCTCCTTCGGTGGCTTCAACAACACTCTTTTGAACAAAAGAGATTCTCCTAACTCAAGTTATTTCTTTCTTGAAGAATTTGATCTTGCACTCTCCTAATCTACTTGCACCACCTGATTCCTCCTTTCAGGCCTCGTGTAACCTCCTTTGGGAAGATTCTAGACACTCCCAACTCTTTTGACCCACATATTGGTTACAATTAAAATATTTACCTACAAAACCTATGCCTCTTCCCTGATACCCATCACTTCTAATAGATCTTTCTCCTCTATCCTAATAACCTCCTTTTTCTAACTTAACTTACCCTCTAGATCTACTTGCCTCTTCATCTTGATGGTGCAGTTATCCTCTTTCTCCACAACCTAATCCTCTACCTCATTCTTCTTGATTTTCCTTCCTCATCAACTTCTCCTCTACCTTAATGGAGAACTAGTAAGCTTCCTCCAAATTTCTTAGTGAAACTAAACTCAACTCATCCTATAGATTGTATCTCAACCCATTCAAATACCTTACCACCTTTTGCAAATCCTCTTCACTATGGCCAAACCAAATCACCAACTTGTAGAACTCTTTTGTGTATTCCTTGACTAACATATCTTTCTGCTTTAGATTTTGCAATCTTTTGAAAAGATTCATTTGTTAGTCTTCTAGAAGGAAATTTTTCTTCAATTTGGAAACCATTTGATCCCAAGAACAGATCTTCTCCTTATATTGTTTGTATCTTTCATCCTACACATAACCCACCACATTGTTGTGTGGCCTCTTAATCATGTACAGGAACTTCACTTTTCTTTCCTCTGTCACTCCCTCATATTCAAAATACTTGTCTAAATCATTAATCTAATCGTTAAGCTCTTCTCCATTCAGGCTTCCCAAGTACGTAGGAACTTCAATTTTTGGCTTGGCTCCCACACTCATCATAGCTCTAATAAATCTTTATTCCACTCCTTCAGGTTTTTCCTGATTTTCCTCATCGTCTGCTTGTGGTTGATCTTCCTCTTCAACATCATTGGCATCATCTACCGATATTCCTCTTTGTCGCTCCCTCTCAATGGAATCCATTCATGCAGTCAAATTCTACAACAGTTCAAGGACTCCATCATCATGTCCTCTTCTTCCTGTTCCTCAAACTCCTCTACCTCTCAATGCTCTCAATGGAATTCTGTCCACACCTCAACAGCCCCAAATCCTTGATCTCTGATACCAAAATGATGGAAAATTGTATGTATCTAGAAAAAAAATTGTAGATGGAGATAGGAAACTCTCCAAATTATCAAACTAGATTGCACCATTCATAACACATTCCTTATTACAAAGAACAAGCACCAATATGTAGAGACCGATTCTTTAATTCAATAAATCACACACCTCTATGGAAACAAGGAAGATAACACTGTGATAGACACATTTCAAATCCTAGATAATGCAACAACCACAATGCAATAAAGAGAAGAATCCTTATTCAAAACAAAAAAATTATCACTATCTTATACCTGACCCACCACTTAGTTTGGTCTTCAAGAGAAATATAATGGAAAACGTTGAAAGATTAAATTGGTCACTCTAAATATAATGGAAAACATTTGAAAGATTAAACTTGAAAACGTGTAATTTCCAGATACTATTGGGTGAGACAACAAAGAACTTAGCAACCTCATGCAACAATTGAAGAAATAGGATACTTCAAGAAACAAGAATCGCATAGAGTTTTCTTTTTATATTAATCAAAAACTTTCCAATCCTTGATCTAGGAAAATAGAGCTTCTCATATACATCCCAATTGGTGTAAATTCATAGGGAAAGTTTATGAATGAATCGATACTATGATTTCCACCTCAAACATAAACCATAGCCCCAAACTGTATTTACTTTGCATGATTGATTATGTAAGGTAGCACTATGGCTAATTCCAATGCCTTCTTCCCATTATCTTTGATGTCTTTCTCAAGTTAATTCACCCTATCTTTCAACTTTTGAATTAGCTAATGCACTCAGTCGTCTCCCTCTTTTTTGACAGGAAAAAAAACTCTAACTAACTAGGGTGATCCTCTACTACTTCTTGGACTTGGACCAGGCTCTTATTTTCACTAACCATCCCTCCTAGCTTTTGATCCCCTACAGCCAAAATAAAAACAACCAAACGATCCTTTCTCCTTGAATAATTGTTTCTTTTCTGTCTTTTGTTGGATCAGGTTTCTTTTCCTTTTTCAACTGTTTCTTGATTGTTCTCTTTTTTTTTTAGCATTCACCTCTAAGTGACCCTTCCAACTCCAAAAAATTATATCCAATCATCTAGTAGGCATAATCCGCCACAAGGAAAATAAATACAAAAACAAAAGCCATAATGAAAACCAAAAGTTTACACAACAAAATTGTGATGTCCCTGCATCAGAATCTTTCTATAATATTTATCATGCTTGATTTAAAGGAGTTCATTATTATTACTTACTAAAAATATCTTTATACTTGAAATAATTTAAAATATTTCACATTAAAAATAAATTGAAAAGGGTTCAATAAATTAGTTGAAATAATATAATTTAGCTATTTAACGTTTAGAATACTATATTGAAAAAAATGCTAGTCATTATTATTTTATTTTGGAAAAGAAAATAATTAAATGAGAATATCTTATTTCAAAAATACTTTTTACAATAGATAACTTGAATGTGAAAATGAGGGAAATTTTCAAAAGGGGTTATGGATCTTTGAGTGAAAAGGAGAATGAAAAGTCTTTTACCAATGCACTTGTTAAAAGGTGTTATGGGACTTTATCCCCAAATTCCAAGCTAAGTTTGGTTTCAACCAAGGGGTGGTCAACCTTTTGATGGAATGCATTACCATGGTGAAGTACTTTGTTTTGGTTAATGGGGCACCTTTTGGTTTCTTTAATGCTAGAAGAGGTATCAAACAAGAGGATCTCTCACCCTATTTATTTATCATGGTTGCAAATTTTTTGAGTAGGAACATAACTAAACTATTGTTGGAGGGGTCTATTAGGGGTGTTAAGGTTGCTTCCTCTTTGGATTTGACTGTTATACAATAATTTTTGGATGATATGTTTCTCTTTGGAAAATCCTTTGTGATTAAAGCTAGGAAATGGAAAATGTTGGTATGTGGTGATTGATCATGATATATTGTACACTCTTCATGTATCCTCATCGAGTTCTGCCCTCGAGAAAAAAAAATTCTACTTTTTTCGCTTCGTCACCGAAAAAGAAAAAAAATTGACTTTGTAGAACCCTAATTTTTGGAAGCTCCTAAAAGCTTGTTATAATCAGTTGGGATGAGGAGTTGTAGTATGGAATTATTCATGAGATTTTAATATGTTTTCCACTAGATAATAATATCATTGGATGGTTCTGGTTTTGTGGATGTAGCCCGAATTAGGTGAACCACGTTAAATTCTCTATGTTGTCTTGTTTCTGCTATAATCTTTTGTGTTTTATTTCTCTATTTTATTGATCAAATATGCATTTAACTTGTTAGATATTTGCCTTCCAACCCTAATAGAAAATTTATCTCAATAACTATGTTGCTTGTTCCATACAATGTATTAATTATAATAAAAGCATGATTTACTTCTTCAATAGCACTCCTACTCTCCAAGCCTGGGTGACTATTGTTCTGGGTTGTATTGGTGGTTGTCTCCCATCGGTGTATCTTGGCTTACCCCTTACTGTCAATGGAGTCACTCTTTCCTTTTGGAACTTGATTCTTAAAAGGATCCAAATGAAGTTGGCAGGCTGGGAAGGCTCCATTCTCATCCATGCTAGAAAACTGTAACTTTGGTTTGTTTCTTTCCAAGGGATCCCTATTTACTTCCTCTCCATCTTCAAGATCCCTAGATATATTGCTGAGAAGTTTGAAAAAATTCAAAGGAATTTACTATGGTTAGGGACCAAGGAAAATAAATTTTTTCCTCTAGTCATATGGGACAATGTCTGTAAACCTAAACTTTGTGGTGGGCTTTGGATTAGAAATATCCTTTACACCAATAAGGCCTTGATGGCTAAGGTGGGTTGGGACCATCGGAGGAATAATAAGGATTGGTGCAATATTATGAATGCTAAGTATCTTCAAAATAGACCTTTGATTAACTGCCTCTCTGATGATCATCCTTCGGGTTCTTTGGCTTGGAAGAACATTTGTAGATTGCAGGGGTTGCTTAGGACTGGGATGAGATGGAAGATTGAGAATGGTAACAGTATCAAATTTTGGGAAGAACCTTGGTTGTTAGACACCCCCCTTGTTCTCTCTAACTTTAGGAACCTTATGAGGTCGACACAACTCTTCTTCAACTTTTACATTAGTGATTACCTACTTGGCCAACTTGGTGCTAGGAGGTGGAAATATTTGATCCTTTGTTGCCCTTTGCCTCCTAAGTTGTGTTCTCTAGCTAAGTCTCTGTAATACCTGCTCTCCCTTACTAGATTACGATCAATCAACATGGAGGATAATTTCTACTAGACTAATGATTGGCAGGGTAATATTTTTGTTAATTCAACTTACAATCTACTATCAAACCAGGGGATTGAATAGTGGACCCTGGAAACAGGTTTGGAATAGACACATGATCCCGAAAATAAACTTTTTTTGGTAGACAACCTACCATAACAGAAGCCTTACTCAAGATAATCTAAGGAGAGGGGGATTCCAGATCCCTAATAGGTGCTTGTTATGCAAGTGCAATGAAGAATTTATGGATCACTTAATTTTGCACTACCTATTTACTGTTAGTGTGTGGGAGTTGGCCCTGGAGCGGTTGGGAATTCAATGGACTATGAACAAGGAAATCAAATCCTTTATTTTGGGTTTTTCTGGGTGATTCCATCATCCCTTACCACAGGAGATCTAGAATCAGGTTCTCCCCATTATCTATTGGTGCTTGTGGAAAGAGAGGAATAATAGGATATTCAGGAATATTGAGAAGAGCCCTAAGGAGGTTTTTGGTATAGGTGCAAGGCTAATTTTTGAAAGCATCTAAATTTTCAAGGGGAAAACCTCGGACAAAGCCCCTATTGAGTGGGAAATTAAAATGGCTAAAGCTTGGCATTTGAATCTTGAGGCTAATTATTTTGACAATTCCATGTCCTAGGCTAGATGGGACATTGTCTAGAAACCACCAGATCGTGGCTAGCATAAACTCAATTTTGATGGTGCTGCCAAGGCAACCTAGGCAAGGCAAGTATGGGAGGCATAATCAGAGATTGGAGGGGTAAGTTCATTGATGGTTACTCAGGGGGAATAGGGATTTAGTCCTCCATGATTGTGGAAGCTAGGGTGTTGCTAAAGGGAATTCGGTTGGCTGTCACAATGGGGATTGAGAATATTCATATTGAAGGGGATTCTAAGTTTGTAATTGATGTTGTTAATATGGGGAGGTTTCTAGGATGGAGTACAAAGGAAATATTGTTAGATTTAAATCTTTTGATGTCTAAGTTGAATTTGAGGGTTGCTACCCACATTTTTTAGGAGGGTAATCAAGTTGTTGATGCTTTGGCTAATTTAGGAACCCATTGGAGTGATTCTAAGTGTTGGAGGAACATGGGGAACCTACCACTGGGTATACAAGGTTTAATCCTTAAGGAGGAGGTCACATGTATTTGTCATGATGATAATTATGTGATTGCTATGGCCTTTTGGCGGGTCCACATTGTTGTATATTGGGTGTTGTGGATGGGTTCGATTGCTGAGGTGTCAAACAAGTGGAAATTTTTAAATATTGGGGTGAAAATTGATATCAAAGAGCTAATTATGAGGAGTAATGGGGAGTACATTCAAGTTATGGCTAAGTTTGGTTAGGCCTTATGCAATCTTTTGTTGAGGTCTTTTCTCAACTTTCTCATATCCTTGCAGATTTTTGATGTCAAATTTGATGTGACATATAATTAATATGTGAAGCTTTGATTTGTCCTATCATTTTGGCTAAATTATTTCTATTGAGAAAAGACGGGACTTTAGGGAATTCTAAATTTGGCCCCGCGACCAACTTTCATCGGTACTTGTACAAAGGAACCGTGGTTGGCAAACCGATTAATTTCATCATTTTATGCATACCTGACTATAAGTATTTGGAGATATTCATTAATGAGATAGTGAGGATTTCCTTTTGGTATTTTACTCTTCAAGCATGTGTCTAGTACACAGTCTTGATTGCCCAAGGAATTATAATTTGGCTTTAAAATATTAGTGATTGGGTGACCTCTCACTTTGTCAAAAATTTTAACCTTTTTCTCTCACAAAGTTCCTAGTTTTTTAGTGTGTAGAGTGGTGATATGGGTGGTGATAGGGTGAGAATGGAGACAAAAAATTCTAGGGAATTTTGAAAGGACCCGTTGGTTTGGCACATTTGTGTTGAAGGCGGGTTGGCAACTTTGATGGAAAGCTTGGTGAGTCATGATCTGAAGTTTTCTGCCCAATTTTTGAGTTCCTGGAAAGAAAGAAGGGTTACCATGGGTGGTATCTCCTTTGAGGTGAATGAAGAGGTGATTTCTCAAGCAATGGGGATGTCGTGCACTAGTAAGAATTACCCTAAGCACACAAAGGCTTAGGACAATAAAATCCTTAATGCTTTATTTGTGGGTAATGAAAAACCTGTTCACTCTTAGTCTGATTTTGAAAGAGAAGCTCTCCCATGGCCCTGGGACTAGGTCTGTATCACTCTCATGAAGTATGTCACCTTAGAAGGTAGATATAAAACTTTTTATTTCTATCATTTTCCTCTCTTGAATCACCTTCGCCATAAAATATTGTTAAGATTCTCATTTTTCTTACTTACTGATTTGGAAAGCTCTATTGAGAATTGCATCAAAATTGCTGCCCAAAACCCTAAGGATTCTCCTCCCTTGCCGCTCCACCAAGGCCTCATCTTGAGGCTTTATCATTTTCACCTTACGCTCTGTCTATCTAAACCCATTTTCGGTGTCCGCATTGAGAAAATTGAACTGCCTTCTTAGGCCAATATCTCCCCGACTGAGTTCAAGGGTCCCAAAAGAAAAACCCCTATTGTGGTTGTTGATACCCCTAAGCCTAAACCGACTCCCAAAAATTTGAAGGGGAATGCGAGGATTGCCCAGTCTAATGTTGTGGCTAGTCTTTGTGAGCTTAAGTATGCCCCTACCAAGACTGACAACAAACCTACTGCAAAGAAGAAAGTGAAGGATCAGGGGAAGGGTTTGGTGGAGCCGCCGATCACTGACAGTATAGGGAAGAATGTGGTGGGAAAATATTCCAATGGGGATACCATGGTTGTTGCTACAGTGGAGACTGGGGTTGAAAATACCAACATTAGGAGATCTGGTAGGTTAGCAAGAAATAATAAGAAAGTGTAGATTAGGGAAATTTCTTCTGATGAGGAGCGGTTTGACAACAAAGTTAATAGGAATGAGGAAGATTATGAGGATGAGGAGGAGGAGTTTGTTGAAGGGCCTACAAACTTTTTAGCCTTCAAAAAAATGCTTAATGAGAACTCGGCTTCCCAGTCCTTTGACCCTCAAGATGTGGATCATGTTGACATGGGGAAGATTTTGGATAAAGAGGCTGATCATAGTGTGTTGCTGGAGCAGATGGTGAAGCTTGAGAAGAAGTTTAGTGGCTTGAAGTGGTTCACTATCAAGTTGGTCCACTGTGTGACTAGCACCCTCTCTATTTTGCTTAAGGACGAGATGGGTAAGGCTGAGGATGATGGTTCTGAATGGGTTGGGGAGGATTGTGTTAACCTCCTCTCTCAGAATTGGGAGGATGCTAGTTAGTGTTCCTATCAACTGTTGGTTTGTCGTGTCTGTGGTTTTTTTTGGTTAGTGGTTTTTTGTCTTATTTGGGACTTGATCTTTTTAGCCCTTGAGGCTCGATGTGTAAAGGGTATGACACCCTGTAAATGTTCCTTATCATATAAAAAACAATGCACTTGATTACTTGAATTTTTTATTCTATTTTCTTGAATCTCCTATATGGTTTTTGTGTGAGTATTTTTTGGAAGAGACTATTGGATTCTTTTGTGGAATTATAGTGCTTCACTTTGGATCTTGGAAGAATTTTCAATATGAATGTTGGATGTGATTCAAGAAAATGATCATCTTTTTTTAAAAAAAAATTCTTGTAATAAGTACTCTTCCTTTTTATTCAAAAACATTCATTTATTTTTATTTTATTTTTTGGACATGTCTACAATAGGTGGTTGCATATGGAATTCATTTTATAGGATTTTTTTTAGAATGGATTTATATAATAGTTTTCTAAGTGATTTATTTCTCTATGGTTTCATTTTCTTGTATGTTGAATATCATAACTTTAACAAAATTTTATCAAAAATCTATATTTGATGTTGTGTTTGATATGCTCAAAAGTGCATTCTTATTTTATTAAAATTATATGTTTAAAAACTGAAGTAATTTAAATTATTCATCAACGGTGATGTTGGGTTCTATACGATTCTTGTTTTTTTAGAAATCTTCAAATTAAAATTTAGATCATGTTAAAAAATTATATTTTGTGGGACAAAATGTCTCCTCATAAAAATAATATGGAAACTTATCGATATGAGTGTCAAGGTTTTTTACCTCATTTTCCATGTCTTAGTCTTCTATGGTTTTTAGTCTTCGTGTCATTACAATTTATATCTAGGAAGGGTGGTGGAGTGGCAGCTCATCATTCGTCTAGTCAATGTAACCAAGGGATGATAATGAGAGTATTAATATGTAAACAAGATAATAATAAATAAGGTTAAAATATTTTACTTAATAAATATTTAATGTATGTCTAATATGTAAGAATTTAGCATGATCTTATGGGTAAGTGCATGGAAATGGGAGACAAAAAAGTCGTCGGCCTTGAGATTTTCAACAAAATGAGAGTATGTATTAAAGTGTGCATGACTCATATTGCATGCATGTTATATCACATACATGTTTTAATTTGGATTAGATCCAAGCCATGACATGTATGCATTATGTTTTACAAAAATCAATGCAAAACATAATGTTCTCACCTTTTATTTTGTATTTATTTTTGTAAAACTTAGTGCATACACATTATATAGTGCATATTCTTTATATAACACACTCATTTTGTATCCTTCAATTCAGTTTTTTTATGTTTTTGCTAAGGGTTGGACAATTCTTTTGACTCATAATTTCACATTTTTAACATAAAAGAATGAATTCAAGCCTCAACCTCATCAGATTTACATGTTTTACAATGGAACTTTTTTAAACCACCACCAAAATGATGAGCTACTACTTAGATTTAGCTAGAATTTTTTTTAAATGTTTTGAATAAGTTAAGGTGTTTATTCATATTTTCTTTGAAGAGTGTATTTATATTCCTCTAATACATATGTATTTATCTTTACTTATGACTTTTGACTTGTTTATCCAAATTTGGAAGAAAAAAAATAAGATTGTTCTACACTTCATTCTATACACTTTCATTTTTTCCTTATTTTGGATTAGTTTTGTGCAAGATATGTGTCATGCATACTTAGTGTTGTAATTTTTAAGATGCATCCACTTTGAAAAATCACAAAAAATATTCAATAAAAATATTAAAAAATACACTTGTAGTACTCACTCTTAGCTATATTTCTACCAAATGGTTTAAAATACCTAATGAAATAAAAAAGAGCGGATACACACTAAAAACTATGTTTTTTTTTACTAATAAAAATAAGAATATTTTTGTGTGTACTTAGAATTTCACCCACTTAACCATTTACCAAGATATTTGTTAGTTTAAAAAATAGATTTAGAGTATTTATAATACCCCCTTTTGACCATTCCATAATTGGACGTAATTTAGTCTATTTTCTATTTATAGTGGGTTAAGGTATGAAAATACAAAAAATATTTAATTTGATGTTCAATTGTGAAGCTACTGAACTTAAAAATATTCTAAGTTTGGAAGTGAAACAAGGGAAGTAGTTTAAGTGTTGGCAAGTTACTTTTTTTTGCAAAATTTACAAGTTCATGAAAAAAGTGACAAAGTTTTGTTTATTGTAAGATTTGCAATTTTTTGAACTTTTTGAAAGTACAAGAAAAGGGAGGAGAGTTTGATACATCACAAAGTTTAAAGGTTTTCAAATTGAAGGAAAGTGTGATAAGGTTCTTCAGTTTGTTAATTCGCTAATAATGTGAAAGTATAGAAAGAAAAGAAAGAAGAATTCAATAAGTTCAAAGTGTCATAAATTTCATAAGTTCATAAACTTTGAAAGTGCAAAAAGGTTTACATAATGAAAATAAGTGTGTTAAGATGAAGATAAGGATAAGTAAGAGGAAGTGGGAAGAAGGAAGAGGAAAAAAGTGATGAGTTCTGAGTTTCACAAAGTTTGCAAGTTTTTGAACCATGAAAAT
Organism: Sequoiadendron giganteum; assembly: GCA_007115665.2. Lineage (NCBI taxonomy): Eukaryota > Viridiplantae > Streptophyta > Pinopsida > Cupressales > Cupressaceae > Sequoiadendron > Sequoiadendron giganteum. Next base: position 111,828,874 of record CM021102.1, read on the forward strand.
GTGTGACAATTTAGAAAAAAGAAAATTATCAACCTACTTAATAAGAGAAAAAACATAGTTTAAATTAAAGTGGGAAAATAGAAACAATCAATGCAATTGGTGCATGCATGGTCTGAGCCACTCATTTGGGAGGGATTAATTACCAACCATTGATCTTAGATATTTAAAATGGGTGAATATGTTCATTTTGGATCATTCATTCTACACCCAAAAACTCTTTCCATTTATTGTTTTAAGAACTTGTGTTCAAGAAATTAGATCAAGTAAAAAAAAAATAGAATTGACAGAGATCAAAGGATGAAAACCCTTTGATAAGGATTAACGGATAAACCCCTTTGGCATTGTAGGAAAATTCCATCTAGAGGTTGTGAAAGAACTTTCATGTATGTAGGAAATCAACAATTCTAAATTTGTATAAACTTGTACTTTTTGTGGGTTTGAATATGATAGTTTTAGTTTGTATTATTAATACTATAGTAATTGTGATTCTATTTTTTGTTTAGCCATATTTGATTTATTTCATGATTTTATTATAAACTAAAAAGGATTTCAATTTTTTAATTATTTGTAGACTCTATTATATAAATCTACTATTAATATTAGTAAAAAGATTATGAAGAAATTTAAGTTTTACGAATTTAGATAGCCCTAATAATTCTAGTTTCAGAATAATCATTCATATTTAGATGTTATTCATCAATGATATTGAAAACTTATCTACCAAGTAGTTTTATCCAATCTCAACTGTCCATTCCATTCATTTCCCCTTCCAGAGATTATCCGAAGTCAAGTGACATTGAGAAGACAATCATTTTTCATGGTAGATTCAAAACCCCCTAATAAGTAGCCCTATATTTATGCACGAAAATTTATGGGATTAAACCAGTCAAAGAAAAATAATAATTGAGTAAGATAGTATAAGGCAAATGTGTCTCCCTTTTTACCTTAGATTTGGGAACTAACTAAGTACATCCCTCTTCATCCTTCTAATTCCCAACAAAAGGTGAAATTTTTGAGTTTTTTATGATCATGACCAATTGTACATCATTTGAAATTAATAAAATGGATTGTTTGAGGTCTACACATGGTTGTGGAAACAATGAACTAGAGAAAGTATTCTTTTTTCTCTAGGCTAAGTCATAGAAATCCTTATTTCTCTATGTTTTAAGTCCTTGAAGTTTGTTCCTATTTTTTTTCTAAGTGATAACCACCCTCAAGAATTTGTTGCCTGAAAAACTCTTGCTATGGTCCCTATGGGAGAAGACCCAGTATCCGCTAGGGCTAACTTCGCGCAACCATAGAATCTAAACCGTGCGTCGAATTGAAAAAAAAAATATTATGAGTTTTTTTCACCCATGAGTTAAGAGCTTATAACTAAGCTTTTGGATTTTGGGCAATTCGGTAGAGTGCAAGAGCATTGGATATGCGCGTAGAGGTCAAAAGACACCTTTTAGAGGTGTCGTCTGGTTGCCGCCACCTAATGTCCCAGTATCCGCCCACTCTAATTTCCATCAATTATAGCTGTTTATGCCTTAAATCCACTCTAAAACATGCACTCTAACACTTAATGAGCAGTCATTAGTGTTTTTGTAATTATAATGAGCAGCCATTGGTGTTTTTGTAATTATTTATTCAATCAAATAAAGTTTTTTACTGGATCAAAGTGATTTTTTTTTGGGGGGGTTAAGTGAGCATGGAGGTGCGGTTATTCAATGGGGGGTGGTAACTAGGTCTTCTCCCCTACTGATCTTCAAAACTCTTCTAATAGTCACACCTATATTACCCAAGAGAGAGATATGTCCTCACCTACAAACCAATTTATTTCCATGGTGAAAGGAGGGGGACTTAATTTCTTATGAACCTACCCTTCAACCATGCAATATAAGAAAAATGCTTCTATCAATCTACCAACTGATGCAGTTGACATCAAAAAGCAACAAGGTTTATCGAAAAACTCATAATATTCTTGCTTGCAACATGCGGTGAGGGATAAACTGCACATGAACATAAAACAATGCTTGTAAATCAAAATGGCAAGCGGGAGTGGTAACGGGAAAACAAATTTGAAATCCTCTCGGATTGCAAAGGAAGGTGAATCTAAAGTGGAGGATGAAGATGATGGCTTCCATTAGTGGGGGATCTAGTGGTTTTGAGTCTCTTGGAAGGCTTCTTTCTAGTGTTTGCCTTGACTTGTGGGGGTCTTCGTTGTCTCTGGTGTTTGTTTTGTGGTGGTTACTTGGCTTCTCACCTTGGCGGATGTTATGCCTGGAGATCTATGGTGGTACTATTGTCTTGCATGGGCTCTTGACGAGAGTGGTGGCATGGCATATGGAAGCAAGATCGAAGGAGGTTTGAGATCTATGTTGGGCGGGAATGGGAACAACTCTCATTTTTTGAATTCTGCTGGAGAAGAAGGTGATGCGTGTGTCAAATCTGAGGATGACGATGATGAGTTGGGTCAAATTTTTATACTGCTCGATGGTGGGGGATGGTCTTGTTGGGATCCTCTTCACATTTTTGGTTCCTCTAAGGGTCACTGGTATTAGCCGAATGTGATCTTTAAAGACTGGTTTCTTCAGTTCTCTATGGGCTTTTGCAGATCTTCGATGGATCTGTCTGTTGTGGCTGTTAGTCCTAGAGTTTTTTTTGTTGTGGTTCTTGCCATTGTTGTGCAAGGTGACTCTGCTTCTGGCCCTATTTGGGTTTCATGGTGGGTGGAGTTAGTGGTCTTGAGAGTGCCTTCATGGCCTTGTTTGAAGCTAGTTGATACTAGTGTGATTGTTGGGTTTGTATTGTTACAAAGCCCTATTTCTTTTGTCGATTATGAGGAATGTGTGCCTCTTTCCATTGTTTTTATCGATGCTTTCATGTAGAGGTTTTTCTTGGCCTTTATGGGCATAGAAGTTGGCTTAGGATTCCCTTTGTGGTGCAGAAAGAATGGGAATGAGCATGGAAATGTAGGGCTATTTTCTACTTTGATTGGTGAAGTCTTTGTGGTTGTTGTTGATGTTGGTTCAATGTTGGCTCATGGCCTCCTCTACTATTGGCCCCTTCAAGGTCTCTATTGGTTGTGGTGTGAGTAATGGTTGATCTTCCTCCTCACCCTTTGTGGGTGTTTCATGGGTGCTGGTCTATTGCTCTTGTGCCTCTAGGGTTTAAGTTTCGAGTTGTTGTGTGGATTCTATTCCACACTCTTTCAGTCTTTGCTTTCTCCTTGGTGGTGGGGAGTTGCTTGACTCTCTTATTAGAGGGAGTCCTTGGTCTTAGTGATGCTTCTGTAATATTTCTGTTGTGGTTTGGGGTTGTGATGAGTGCTTGCCTTGGCTCATTTTGTCCCCTGCTCTTGTGGCCTTTATGTGTGCAAGGGTTTGGGTTGTTTCCAAGACAAGGCTTGTGTTTGGTTGTTGACTAGTTCTATGAGGATTTCTAGTCTATGGTGGAAGGTTTGTCTATTATGGGTTATGGAAGTTATGGCTTTCCCTGAATATGTCAAGTTGGATAGAGTGCATATTCCCCTCTATTGTGCTTTTAGATTGTGGCTGCAAGGTGGTTTTCTTGAAGCTCGGGTGTTTCTGGTGACCATGTCTCTACTTACAATTAGTTGTTGTTTGTAGAGTTGTTTAGTGGGGGTTATCTTGAAAGCTCCTTTTGGAATCTTGTTGGCTCAAACTAACCTATTGATTTCAGGGGTTAATTGTATTGTTATTTCCCTTTCTTCTTTTCTTCATTCTCTCCTTTTGGGTTCTCAAATTTTGGCTCATTTAGAGGTGGAGTTTGCTCCTTTTAGAGGTGGAGGTTGTGGACTTGGGGAGGTGGAGCCTGCTCCTATAGAGGTGGATTTTGGTTTAGTTGGTGGGGATTGTTGTTGTTGCAATGGTTTGTTGTTGTCTTTGGCTCTGTTTTTCCTTCAATCTCTTTTATTGAGGTGGAGAGTTTTTGGGGTGCTAGAACGATGGCTTTGGTGCTTCAACTTATGTTCTCTCTACTTGTCTCCTATTGAGGGGGAGATGGAGTTTTTTGTTTGGTTATCCTTCTTTTTCCCATGGCCTTTGTTACTTTTTGTATTTGACTTAGGACTGTTGTTGGTCCTTTGAGTTCTATTTCTCCTGGTTACTTGGTAACCAGATGTTGGTTGTAATTTCGTTGTGTTTCTGTAGTGTGACCATTGTTTCTATTTCTCTATTTTGTTGGAAAATTTTGTGACTTTGGTGTTTGATAGCTTCCTTTTGTTCAATGTTTTGGGCCCTTTCAAAACCCTGCTTGTCTCCTCCTGTAAAGGGTACAACACCCTGCAAATGTTGCTTATCTTATAAAAAAACATATGGTGAGGGATACAAAAAAAGTAGCTCTTGTATTTCCTCTTCCAAACTTTTAGCTCCACCTACTCTACCTCCCAAGCCAAAAAAGACTATGAATCATAGAAAAACTCTTGTATGCCTTCTTGTAATGAAGCTTTTCCTAAGAAAGATTCTCATTGTAGATGTAGTTTTGATTAAGAAATATTTCCTTAGCCATTGTGCTTGGTTAACTAAAAATATTTTGGTTCCCAATGTATGGATCTAAAAATCTGATTAGAAAATCTTAAACCATTTAAGGTAACCACCAAACCATTAGAATTAAGCTTATAAAATTAAATCCAAAACAATGAAGCACAAATAAGCATAAAGGAAATTGAATGCAAACAAACAAAGAAAATTAAACCTTTATACCTTCATTGGTTGATCTCCATTGTTCTTCTCTCCTTTGCTTTTGAATATTTAAGATATGTTTCTCTTAGTTTTAAAGTGCACAAAGTAAAAGCTTAAGATGAAAATGGGGATAGCGAAAGATTGAAGATGATGGTGGTTAGAAAAATGAAGAGTTCAAAGCCTAAATTTATAGATGAGAAGATGGTGAAATGGATTAACGTGATTGAGTAGAGAAATGAAGGGTTGAGATCGAATGAGACAAATTTCATGGGAATCTTGCTCATTCTCAAATTCAAAATTAGTGCCATGTGATTGGAGAAATTTGTGGAATGGTGGAAAAATTAGTGGGTGGAAGAAAATTAGCCAAATTAGTGGCAATTTGGGAAGAGTTTAAATTTCAAAAATCAGTGGAGGTGTGTAAGCATTCATTTTCCAAAAATCATGGAGAAATGTAAGAGTTCTTTTAATGAAAATTAAAAATCATTTATTTTTAAAACCATGGATAATTAATATAATTTAATTAACTATTAGATTAGTGAGATTAAATAAATAAAAGTATTTATTTAATCAAAGACAACGTTAATAATTAAATAATTAAGTAATAATTATTTAATCGGATAGATTAATGAAATGGGAAATATTAGTATAATTAAATAATAAAAATTATTTAATTATGTGTGCATGAAAAGAGGGTGAAATTTGATTAAGGGTTAGACGAGGAATTATGGTTAGATGAAGAATTATATTTAGATGAAGAATTAGACGAGAAATTAAACAAAAAAATGGCATCATCATCTTGGGACAATTTTAAGTGTCTACATCGAGTAAACAAGTTTTAACATTGTAAATTTCCAAGAAATTTCTTTTATGATGAAAGAGTCTTTGGCTACCTAAAGTATTGTCTAATAGCAATTTGTGCTTGATCATGCTTAGATAAATATATCTCACGTGATGGTTTTGTATTTACTATTTTCTTACCACTACAGATTTATATTCACCGTGAAACATGTTGCCCTTTAATCTTCAATACATATTACTGCATTCCATTCATTATCTTTCTTAACTGTCCTTGCTAGCTCAGTAATGGTATGTAAACTCACCATATGCCCTGCCCACTTTTCTTGACAAAAGTTCAAGTTGTGAAAGAGAAAGACCTATTGGACTATAGTTACTTCTCCACATGAATATTTTTTTCAATGGTCCTTTGCTTGAATTTCACATGTTCATTTCTTCAACTAAAGAGTTTATAGGTGTGAGATCTTTTGAGTACCTTGCAATAAAATTTGGGTCTTATTTTTAACTTTATGTTTGTCACACCCCAATTGTGTATTTACCTATTTACTACTATTATGCTAGGGTAAAATATTACATGTGTGAATGTACTTTGAATTCTGATTAAGAATATACGTGCTTGCAATTTTTTATCAATGAATTATGAATGAATTTCATTTCATTTAAAGTTATGTAATGGAATGCATATATGTGAAATGGATGGTTATTGAATTGGATATTCTAACTATGGAAAAATATTATGTGAAAGCATATTTTTTTGAATAGATGACTACCATGGGAATGTGTTAGTTAGATGTAGGTGCATGTCCAATCCTCCAGGTGTGAGGGGGAGTATCACTCAAGAGAAGAACTTGGTCAAGTAACCAGTAATGTAACCTAACTGAGCTTATACACACACACTCATAGTGGAATGGTTGAGTCAAGTTATTATGTTGGGAAATGGTAAGCCATCCTTTAGTATGATGTGGTTGCATTATTAAGGGTCTTGATTACTATTGAATGCATTCTTGGATGATGTTTATGTGTTTGGAGCTTATGAGTTATATCTTATGTTAGTAAGCTTTATTGATGTGGAGAACACATGATGAATGTATGTATATGTATGCATAATTTTGACGATAGACCATACGCATGAAGGAACACTTACATGAGAGTACATAGGTAGACGTACCTATGCACGCTTATGAACGAGTTTCTTATGAGCATGGTATTATCTAACAGACAATACTACATGTATGTGTATATGTATATATACATCGCATGTATGTTTCCTATCAATAAGATAGTAATTATATATGTTCTTGATTGTGCAATCGAATGTATCTGTATAAGATATATACACATATACATATGTATACATGTGTTGATACATATGTATTTTTGAAAAATGAAAATGTCCATATGGATATATAAATATATGTATACATACATATACATGTACATAGAGGAATATATATATATATATATATATATACAATCAATATTATTATTATATGGATGTTAACTTGATCATATTCATTTTTATATCAAATGAATATATATACTTTATTGAAATGGAATATATATTAGTATATATATACATCTACATATATATAAGACTTAGCATTGAGTCTATTCATAGACTTATATATATGTACATGTATATATATAAATATATATTTATATATTTGTATGATTAATGAAGGCCAATTTATTTATATGATTAATAGAGGTCGATTTGTATATATGTTATGCAAAAAATTAAAGGTTGAACTATGCAAGTAATATGCAAATGATAAAGTCCAATATGAAGTATAAGCCATGGTTTATACTACTTAAAATGCAACACTATCTTATAGCAGCATATTGTTTCTACCTTGAATGCATTTATCCAAAAGGTAAAGCATTGGAAATAATAAGAAACGTGTTGTTGTGCGAGTGGTTTAAACACATGATAAAGGGAATAATCAACAAATAACTTGCTTGGTCAAAGCATAGGCTTGAGTGTTATTATTATTGGTGCAGTCCAAGGGTGGAGGGTCTGAAATTAGGACTGTCCAACCTTGCAACAAGAGCAAACACAATGAAATATCCATAAATAGACTGACAACCACATATGGATATATTTATAGGAATTATCAATTAATTATTCACTGGCAACATGCCATGTCTTCTAGCTTACAAAATACAGAAGGATTTGATGCTAAGCCCAAACTTACATGTGGGTCAAAACCCTTATTTATGATCTAACACTACTGAATGTGAGGATCTCTCAATCATGTCTTATGCCTCATTTCTCTTTAATGTAACTACAAAATGCTTATATATATCAGTTCTTAGCTCCAAAAAAGGTATGCATCAGCTCAAGAGGTTCTAAACCTCGAATTGATGAAACGTGCAAGTGTCGAAAAAAACATATGGTTCTTCATTAAACATAATGCAAATTGAAACAAAGGTTCCTCGCTGAATGTGCATCCTTATGAAATAGTTTCTAGAGTTATGCAAATCAAGGAATAGGTCAAGACTAAGTCTAGCAATGCAAGAAATAATAAGAATGCAAATATTTTTGGTTGATGCAAGATTGCTCGCAACCGAGGATGCTCCTGCATCAGACACATGAGGTTGAAAAAAAAAAGTGAGCCTCTCACTTTCTAGGAACTAGAGGAAAACTAATGTGGTCTACCTCAGCCTGAGAAATCCATGATGAATGTTCTTTCGGTCTTACTTTCCATCTAACTAGATATTCCTTGTGTTGCCTTCCTTTGGTACTACATTTGGTTCTACTATCCAAAACTTCCTAAATTTCATTTGAATGGTGTGCTACTTGGTCCGATAAAATAAATTATTTGTCCTCTAGTGACTCTCCTTCATGATACCGATATAGATTTGAAATGTTGAATATAGGTGATATGCCAAAATCCTCCAGTAGCTCCACTTCATATGCATTTCTAGAATCAAACTTCCTAATGATCTTACAAGGTCCAAACTTCTTCATCTTCAGTTTAGTATATGTCCCAACTGGAAATCTATCTTTCCTTAGATATACCATTACTTCCTCTCCTATGGAAAACTCCTTAGGCCTTCTCCAAATGCTCACTGACTTGAGTATGCATTGCTTCCATGAATCCTATAAATTCTTCTTCCTCTGCACTCCTTTTGTTCTCCATAGTGATGTCTCTCAATTCTACTACTCCTCTAGGTTTTTTTCATGTTACGATCTCGAATGGTGTCTTTCCAGTGCTCCAGTTCAATGAATTGTTGTATGCAAATTTTTCTTGTGGTAATACCAAATCCCAATTTCCTGCTTTACCTTCAATTAAACACCTCAACAAGTATCCCAAACTCATTTTTACCACTTTTGTTTGTCCATCCATTTGTGGGTGAAATGTTGAACTATACTTCAAATTTGTCTTCATCTTCTTCCATAATGTTTTCCAGAAATAGCCAATGAACTTAGTGTCCCTCTCTGATACTATGCTCTTTGGTAGTCCATGCAGTCTCACAATCTCCTTGAAAAATGGGTATGCAACATGTACTACATCACGCTTAAGAAAATAAAAGAGTCTATCCAAATGGTAATGAACATGAGCCACAAGATTTTAAAATCTATTGCAAATACAATGAATATGATTGTTGATAATCTAGAGAATGTTTATCAGGAGAAGACTGTTGTGAATTTGGACGCTGAAAAAGAACAAAGCTAGGTGGAGGGTGTTGGTCCAAGCAAAAGAACTAGAGATAATATAAAGAGAAAGGATGACAAGGTCCCAGTCAACATTTAGGAGATAAAGAAAGCAGTGCTAAATGTGAACAATATGGAGCAGGAGGTGGTGGACATCCTGAGGAATTTGGCCTAGTGATGGGCCTATTGCTAGGCTTTTGCTAGTTTTTTTTGTCTTCTTTTCTGGAAGCTTACTGTTCTGTAATCTGAACTTGTTCATGCTAAATTTGTCTCTTCTTTGTTGTTAAAGGGTTTTGGGGCCCCTTCAAAACCTATTTTTTCCTTAATCAAAAACATGTACTACATCACCGGTCTTCTTACAAGGTATGAAATGTGTCATCTTAGAAAATCTATCCACAACCACAAATACAAAATCAAATCCTCTTGGTTTCTTAGGTAACCCCAACACAAAATCCATGTTGATGTCTTCTCATGGTCTCATTGGTACAGTTAATGGTGTATACATTCTAGTGTTCTGACTATTTCCTTTTGCAACTTGACAAATCTTGCAACTTCGAACATACTTCCTGACATCCTTGTACAAATTTGGCCAAAAATAGTTCCCACTCACCACTGTTACAGTCTTCTCAATCCCAAAATGTCTTGCCAATCCTCCACAATGCTTTTCCTTGATCAAATTCTCTCTCATTGAATTTATAGGAATACATAACTGATTTTTCTTGAATAACATGCCTTCTTGAATGAAATAATCCAACCAATTGCTTCTATCTACCTCTAGCGGTTCCTTGCAAGCCTTCCTTGCTTCAGAAAAATCAATTTCATCCTGATACATGTGTTTCAGTTCTTCAAAACCCAATACTACAGCTCTCATTTTTGTCAACAAAATCCTTCTCCTGCTTAATGCATTTGAAAATTTGTTTGATTTCCCACTCTAGTGTTTCAATACAAATGTGTAACTCTGTAAAATTTCTACCCACCTCATGTGTCTCTAGTTCAACTTCCCTTAACTATTCAGGTATTGCAAAGCTTGGTGATCCATAAATAACACAAATTCCTTAGGTAACAAGTAATGTCTCCACTTCTTCAGGGCATGTATTATTGCATAGAACCCTTGATCATAAACTGAATATCTTCTCCTAGCATCATTCAATTTCTCACTGAAGTACGCTACTAGTCTCCCTTCCTGGCTCAACACAACTCCTATTATACTTCCACTAGCATCACAATCTACTTGTAATACCTTATCAAATTCCAGTAAAGCCAACACAGGTTGTTCTATTACCTTTTCTTTAACAACTCAAAACTCTTTTGTGCTCTAGATGTCCACTTGAATTCCTTCTTGTCACCCCTCATTGTTTCTATCATAGCCATGCAATACTACTAAAATTTATGATGAACTTCCAATTAAAGCTCACTTGTCCATGAAATGATCTTACCTCCCCAATGCTTACCGATGTAGGCCATTCAACCATCGCTCTAACCTTCTCAAGGTCCATCTTCAATCCCTCTACAAATATCACAAATCCCAAGTACACTAGTTCTTCCTTCATGAAACTATATTTCTTGATGTTTATCAACAACTTCTCTTCCCTCAATCTCTGAAATACCTTCCATATGAGCTCCAAATGTTCTTCCTTAGTCTTACTGAAAATCATAATATCATCTAGATAAACAATAACAAACTTACCTAAGAATTTCTTCAAAACTTCATTCATTAGCCTCATAAATGTACTAGGTGAATTAGTTAGTCCGAATGGCATGACCAACCACTCATACAATCCCTCATTTATCTTGAAATTATTCTTCCATTCATCTCCCTCTCTGATCTTGATCTAATGGTATCCACTCTTCAGGTCTATCTTGGTAAAATACTTTGCCCCACTCAGACAGTCCATGATGTCATCCATCCTAGGCAATGGGAATCTACACTTTACTATCATCTTATTGATAGCTCTTGAATTCATACATGTCCTACATTATCCATATTTATTAGGTACAATTACAGTTGCTACCACACATGGGATCATACGTTCTCTGATCAATCCCTTCTTCAGAAATTCTTGTATCTATTTGTTTAGTTCTGCATTCTCTAATGATGTCATCCGGTGTGCAGCCTTGTTCAAAAAAATAGCTCTTGGTACTCCTACCAATAGCTCAATGACTTCCTTCTGGAATATTCTCTAATACAAGATCTTGGTACTCTATCAATAGCTCAATGGCTTCCTTCTCTAGTGGTCCTTCTCCTTCTGAGGTTCCATGCTTCCTTGGGATCAAAGAAAAGCACATGAACATGTCTCAATCCATCCAAAAATTTCCTTCCATCGGCCTATTGGCATATGGCTTGTAAGTGTTGTCATTGATGGCAACCCAAGTCATTCATCTGGTCTATAGTATAGCTTTGGTTTACAGAGGTAGAATAGAGTGAAGAATAGGACATCCAGTTAAAGGCATAAAAGTTTATCTAAATACCTCACTGGACTATTATTTTGAGTTTTGGATCTCTGAGGAAGTTTTGTTGATGTTTGTATTATATTATTCATGAAATATGTTGATGTGCATTCACTGGTATGTGATCTAGGAGATACGGTGCACTAATCTTTTGGTTATATGTGCTAGCAAGCCGACTTGTCAAATATAGTAATCGCGAATGTATAAGGCGTAATTAATTAAATGTTTTCATTCTTGATTATGTCTGTTTGGGTCCTCTCTATGTCTTAACCGACTTTGGAGGATGCACATAAATATTTAATTAAGGATCTAGCCAACAGTTGAAAATAACTTAATAGTTTATGAAGTCGCCATATGAATGTTCAAATCCTTGATAGCAAATATATATATGAGATCGGTTTTATCATTTTGAAATTGCAAGAAGCGAGAAAATATAGTGAATGGGTGGAATGCGAAGTGTGGTGTGAAATTTATCAGATTAAAAGTGTGAATTTATCTATGTGATGTGAAGAGCAGAAAAGTGCAGAACAGAGCAGAGTAGAGCAAAGCGAAGTGCAAAGTCAGAAAAGGGATCCAAAATCTAATCTATGAGCTTCACCAAAACTGTAACCTAGCATGAATAGATGCTACTATCTCAGTTCATCTTTCAAATGGTTTTAATCTAAACTTTTGTAAGGCAGTGAGCTTTCCCTTTTGAGCAGTGAGTTCTAGGAAGTGTGCCTAAATGCAAGTGCATTCTCTTTCATAAAACTTTTATTTGAGTACTCAAATTGTGGATTAACCTCCACCGTGGTTTTTCCCTTAATAGGGTTTCCACACAAAAATTATTGTGTTATGGTGTTTTGAATGTTTCCTTTGATGCTTGCATATTTATTTCAAATGTAATGTCAAAATGGTTTAAGTTTCAGATTAATAAAGTTAAGATTTTTTGAACACTGATTCACCACCCCCCACTTAGTGTTCCCTTGAGTCCAACAATTGGTATCAAAGAATGTGGTTCCTCAAAAAAAGTTTAGCATATTGAGGTGGATCTTGGAATGTGACGGACTCTGGTAGTCTTCAATAGCAGCTTTTGGTGGCACTTAATGACCTTGATCATTCTAAAGCATAAGTTCAAGAATTGAAAGCAAGTCTTAGGGATGCTAAGAAATTTATTCAGTCATTCAAGGATCAGATTGTTAAATCTAGGGAGAAGAGAAAGGATCTCTATGACCAGATTAAGCAACAAGAGAGCGAGAACATGGATGATACTCACCTAAATCATAATTTTGAGGAAATAACCGAAGAATGTAAAAATCTTGCCAAAAATAATGCTACCCTAAAATATGAAATGGAATCTATGGTGATGAAGCTAACTAAAGAGATTGAAGAAAGGAAGAAGAATGAGGAGAACCTTGTGTTGGAAAAACAAGGATAGACAATTGAGAGGGGGGTGAATCAGTTGTTACAAAATTTAAACTTATTCAACCTTAATCAACCTTTAATCTCAAATCTGATAATTAACAGTGAAAACATGAATCAACAAAACATCAGAAACACATGAACACCAAGATTTTTATATGTTGAAACCCTGTTAGGGTAAAAACCATGGTGGATGTTATTCCACAAGATTATACCCTATTGTAAGTATAATGAAAAATGAATAAGGAATGCACATGCATTCAGGCACACTGCCTAGAGCTCACTGCTCAAAGGGAAGGCTCACTGCCTTACATAAAACAATCAGATTAAATCTATCTAATGAGGTTGAACTGAGAAATTAGATTCTACAAAAGTCTAATGACAATTCTGATTAGGCACAGAAACACTTCTTCACACTTCACTCAATCTTCTTCACACTTTCCTCTGAAATCAAATGATTTGATCTTTATTCGCACATTTCACATAAATTCACCGAGCATACACCACTCACTCACACATCATTCACTCTTCAAAATGGAGAAACAATCATTCTTATATATCTGCTACATGAATTTACATCAACAACTCTATCGGCCACAAATAAAGAATGAATTACAACTTGTCGGCCCAATTCATGAACAAATCTCAATGCACACCAACTTAGGTCAGTCACATCATAATGAAGACCTAAATCAACATCCTCGAACACACGAAATAATAAAAAATTAATCCATAAGGATCTGCAACATGCTACCACCATCATGTCGGCCAAGAACATGAAAACCTTCAAACACATAAAGGAAAATATTTGATCATGAGCACACCAATTAGTGTGGATGTACCAAAATGATAGAGCATGATCTAGAAACATCATTAAACATCACAGTAGCATATGCAACTACCCAATTTACCAGAATTACATTCTCTTCTTCCAGAAACACCTGTTATAGTAACAAAATAACTGTAGGAACACAAAAACTCGTAACTCGCTCCAATCTTGATATGTACCACTAAATTTTTTGGAAAACATACTAAATAGGCTCTGCCAGAAACCCTTTAAATTGCAACCTCAGATTATCAACATACACAACTTTCGATCATCTTGATCTTCACAACTTCACAGACTGCCTGCAACATATTTATTTTAATTTTCTCAATATCCTTGACATATATGGTCTTCAGAATCACCAATTCTAATAGTGTTGACATCAATGACAACCACATATCAGCAACACAACCACAACATCCAACAATCTCCCCCTTTGGCATTGATGGCAACACATGATGTGAAAAATACCATCAACACAACTAACTCTTCTCAAACTATTCTTCTCATCATTACATTTCTCTTCCATCTTCTCCCTCTTGGTACTTATTGTACTTCTCCCCCTTTCTTCTACAAAGGTTTTTCACATTATTCTTCTCCCCCTTTGACATTAATGGCAAAGGTACACAAGCTCTGAACCACATATCATCTAAATCATCTAACTACTCCCCCTAAGTAGCATCCACCACAACATCAATCCAAAACAAGATCTGACGTAGGTGCATGGATTGATGCAAAGACTTCCATATTAGTTCAGATTAGGAGGGGAAATCACCCCTAGCTTGCCTTTGAGATACCCAAAAGAATCCTTAGGAAATAGTTTAGTAAAGATATCTGCAATTTGTTCCTTAGTGGGCACATATTCCAATCTGACTTCTTTATCACTCACTTTGTCTCTCAAAAAGTGATACTTGATAGATATATGTTTTTTCTTTGAATGCAACACCAGATTCTTGGAAATGTTTATGGCACTTGAATTTTCATAGAATATAGCAATAGGCTCATTATACTCAATTATGATATCTCTCAACATCTATTTCATCCATAATACTTGAGTGGAATTATTTGCAGTAGAAATATGTTATGCCTCAGTAGTAGATAAGGAAGTGGAATTATGTTTTTTACTTAGCCAAGACACCAGCTTATTCCCTAGGAGGAATGCACTACCAATTGTACTTTTTTTGTCATCTACATCTCCTTCCCAATCTACATCTGTAAAGGAATTCAGAGTAATATCATCATCCTTAGGATACCAAAGACCAAAATCAATTGTTCCTTTCAACTATCTAAAAATTCTCTTTATTGTAGTCACATGTGATTCCTTTGGATCGGCTTGATATCTAGCAACCATGCACACAACATTCATAATGTCTAGTCTGGTCTAAGTTAAATATAACAATCCATCAATCATTGACATGTACCTTGTTTTATTATCCTTAGGAATCATCATTTTGTGTTAACTTGCATTCGGTTACCATGGGTGTACCAACTGGTTTTGAGTCTTCCATGCCAAAAAAATCAGTAACTCTTTGCATATTTGGATTGAGATATGAAAATTCCATCATCTAACTGAGTTATTTGCAACCCTAAAAATAATTTCAGCTCTCCTATGATTGACATCTCAAATTCTCTTTTCATTTCATTAACAAACTTCATGTATAAGTCATCATCACCTTCAAAGATAATGTCATCAACAAAAACTTCAATAATCAACTCTTTATCCTAATCCATATTGAATTATAGATTGTTGTCAGTAGTACCTTTATTGAATCCAAGCTTCAACAAATATTTATCTAATCTAGCATACCATGCTCTAGGAGCTTGTTTGAGTCCATATAGTGCTTTCTTCAATAAAAAAACCATATCTTTTTCATCAGTCGATTGAAATCGATTTGGTTGCTCAACATAAAATTCTTCTAATTCACCATTCATAAATGTTGACTTTACATCCATTTGATAGACTTTGAAATTCTTGAAAGTAGCATAAGTAAGAAATAACCTTACAGCTTCAATTCTAGCAACAAGGGCAAAGGTTTCTTCAAAGTCAATACCTTCCATCTGTGAGTATCCTTTACATACTAGTCTTGCATTGTTTCTAACCACTTCACCTTGCTCATTCAACTTATTCTGAAAGACCCATTTGGTTCCAATCATATTTTTATCCTGAGGTCCAAGAATAAGAGCCCATGTATCATTTTTCTCTATTTGCATCAGTTCTTCCTTCATTACTTCCATCCAATATTCATCTTTACATGCTTCATTGATATTACTAGGCTCAGTCTTGGAAATTAAATGATATTATTCTGCAATCCTTTTTCTGGTCTGCACACCTTTGTTCTTGTCTCCTATAATCTGATTTTTAGAATGATTTAGCTTTACATACCTTGGAACTTTTGGATTCTCTCTAACTTTTGGTTCTTTTGTTCTTTCTTTTGTATTTTCACTAGCTTCTTCTTCATGATTTTCTTGATTCACCAGAACAATTTGAACTTGATTTTGTGTATGTGCATTCTTTCCATTATCAATACCATCTTTTTGGTCATCTGAATCATATCCATAATATCTAGATGATCTAACAGTGTCTTCATCAACTCTGACATTTGCACTTTCAATCGTTTTATTTAATCTTTTATTGTAGCACTGATATGCCTTGCTCTTAGTAGAGTAACCCAGAAATATTCCTTCATCACTTATAACATCAAACTTTCCAATATCTTCATCTCTCTTGATATAACATCTACTTCCAAAGATTTTGAAATACTTAATAGTGGGCTTATAACCAAACCACAACTCAAATGGAGTCTTACTATATTTACCATTAACATTTACCCGATTGATAGTGTATACAACAGTGATTATAGCTTCTCCCCAATAGATATGAGGAACATTACCTTCCAACATCATAGTTCTAGCAACATCTAGAATTGTTATATTCTTCCTTTCAACAACTCCATTTTTTAGAGGGGTCTGGGGAGCAGATAACTGTCTTTTGATTCCGTTCTCTTCACAAAATGAATTGAACTCCCAAGAAGTGAATTCACCACCTCTGTCTGATCTTAAGCATTTGACCTTCAAACTTGTCTCATTTTCTGCCAAATCTTTGAAACATTTGAACTTTTCTAGAGCTTCATGTTTTTCTCTCAAGTAATCATCAATAATCAACATAAAGTACCTTTCTCCTTATAGACTTCTAATTTTGGATGGACCACATAGATCAGTATGAACCAACTCCAACACTCCATTGGAATGATATTGTTTTCTCCTAAAATAAATTCTTGTATGCTTTCCCATCTAAAATTCCTTGCATATAGTGTTAGTAGGCTTTACTAACTTGGGTAGATCTCTAACTGCTTGAGTAGAGCTTACTTTGACAATGTTATCAAAATTCACATGACATGGCCTCCTATGCCATAACTAGCTTACATCAACTTGATAAATAAAGCAACTTTCACTAGCAACACTTAAGTGAAAGATATTACCTCTTGTCTTTGTACCAGAAGCAATTACATTTCCAGAGCTTCCTAATATCCTACACTTACCATCTTTGAACTGAAGATTGTATCCCTTGTCTACCATTTGTCCAACACTCAACAAGTTATGCTTCAATCCTTCAACATAAAGAACATCATCAGTATTGCATTTACCACCAAGAGAAATAGTGCCTCTGCCACAAATCACACCAGCATTGTTATCACCAAATATTACAACACCACCATCATACTTTTCCTAACTTAGAAACTTTCTTTTGCCACCAATCATATGATGTGAGCATTTGTTGTCAATCACCCATTCATCCTTTTCATCAATTTTGGTTGCACGAGATTTCTCAATATTCTGATTGTTAGCAGATTCAATGGACATTGTACCATTTTCCTTGATAGAAATGAATACCCACATGTCTTCATTTCCAGTTTCTTTATCAGATTCATCATCAATAACACCTTCTTCACCATAATAACATTTCTTTTGAAATCTAGACTTGTCAGGTTTATACTTAGAAACTCTTTCAAGATACCTTGATGCAAAATGACCTATCTTACTACAAAAGAAACATTTTATAGGTTGTTTTCCTTTATACTTACCATGTCCTCTGGATTCTCTTTTCACAATCAATGCTTCCAACTCTTCTAGCTCTCTTTCTTCATATTCAATCTGTCTCATCTCATCTTTATACTTGAATGTCTTTTTGGAACTTTCTCCCGGATCATATCTCTGTTGGATTTTTCCAAATATAATAGCTTCAAATGTAGATTTTGTTTTTGGAGTAGATTCACCAAATTCACTCAACTCAAAGCAAACAAATTTACCAGTCAGCATGTCTCTTGTCACATTTGTTACTGTCTTGATTTCTTCAATAGCATGAGCTTTCATTTTATAAGAGGCATGCACTGATCTTAGCACTTTAGCCACAATCTCATCTTCTTCCATAACTCCATCGGAACACCTGATACCCATCACTAGTTCATTTACCTTTTGCATGAAAGCAACAATATTTTCATCTTAACTCATCTTCAAGTTCTCCCACTTGCCTTTCAGACTTTTTAGCTTAGCAATCTTCACTTACGCATCTCCTTCATACAATGTCTCCAATTTCTTCCAGATCTCATGTGTAGTCTTCAAGCTTATCACATTTGTCATTTCAAAATCTGTCAAAGCACTTAGCAATGCTTCTATAGCCTTGACATTATTTTCAGCTTCTTTGATCTCATCAGGAGTAGTGGGACCATTCTTAGGAATATTATATTTTCTCTTTGTAATCTTCGAGAAGGGTTCACCAATGCACTTCAAATGACACTCCATTCTGACTTTCCACAGAGAGTAATTTGTACCATCGAATTTGGGACTATCCTTCTTGTATGATGCCATCTCGAATCACCTCAATCTATTAAACTTCTTCAGAGGAACTAGCTTTGATACCAATTGTTGGAAAAACAAGGATAGACAACTGAGAGGGGGGTGAATCAGTTATTACAAAATTTAAACTTATTCAACCTTAATCAACCTTTAATCTCAGATATGATAATTAGCAGTGAAAGCATAAATCAAAAACACATTAGAAACACATGAACACCAAGATTTTTATACGTGGAAACCCTATTAGGGGAAACACCACGGTGGATGTTATTCCACAAGATTATACCCTATTAGAAGTATAATGAAAAATGAATAAGGAATGCACATGCATTCAGGCACACTGCCTAGAGCTCACTGCTCAAAGGGAAGGTTCACTGCCTTACATAAAATAATCAGATTAAATCCATCTCATGAGGTTGAACTAAGAAATTAGCTTCTACAAAAGCCTGATGATAGTTTTGGTTAGGCATAAAAACACTTCTTCACACTTCACTCAATCTTCTTCACACTCTGCTCTGAAATCAAATGATCTGATCTTTATTCATGCATTTTTCATACATTCAATGAGCATACACCACTCACTCACACACCAATCACTCTTCAAAATGAATAAACAATCGTTCTTATATATCTGCTACATGAATTTACATCAACAACTCTATTAGCCACAAATAAAGAATGAATTACAACTTGTCGGCCCAATTCATGAACAAATCTCAATGTGCACCAACTTAGGTCAATCACATCATAATGAATACCAAAATCAACATCCTCGAACATGCTAAATAATAAAAACTTAATCCATAAGGATCTGCAACATGCTACCACCATCATGTCATCCAAGAACATGAAAACCTTTGAACACACAAAGGAAAATATTTGATCATGAGCACACCGATCAATGTGGACATACCAAAATGATAGAACATGATCTAGAAATATCACTGAACATCATATTAGCATACGCAACTACTCAATTTATCATAATTGCATTCTCTTCTTCCAGCTACAGTAACAAAATAATTGTAGGAGCTCAGAAACTCATAACTCGCTCCAATCTTGATGCGTACCACTGAAAATTCCAGAAAAAATACTAAATAGGCTCAATAAGAAACCCTTTAAATCATGACCTCTGATTATCAATGTACACAAATTTCCACCATTTTGATCTTCACAGCTTCACAGACTGCCTACAACATATTAATTTTGATTTTCTCAATATCCTCGACATATACAGCCTTCAGAATCACCAATGCTAATAGTGTTGACATCAATGAAAACCACATATCAGAAACACAACCACAACATCCAACACCTTTCTCATTAATTAAAGGATAAATGCAAAAGAATAATTGGAGAATTCATTTAGATGGAAATTAAACTGCTATATTCAGAAACAATGAAGAAGAACTTGAAAAATAGATTGTTATTCTTAGGAATGAACTTACCAATACAAATGAATATAGGGAGAAGTTTAAGATCAGTTCAGTTAAGCTTGATGGGCTTACTCAAGGACAAAAGAGTGGAAATGATAAAAAAGGTCTTGGATATGAAAAAGGAGAAAGTTCCAGATCAAGACAAAAGAATTTCAAACAAGGAAACTAGATGAACAAAGGTGGAAGATATCTGGTAAGACATGCTCAAAAGTTTAATGGATATTTTCTTTTCTTGCAATAAATTCAGCCATATGGCTACTCAGTGTAGAAGTAATATGAAATCAAGAGATTCATCATTTTCTGGCCAATGTTTCAATTGCAAAAAATTTGGTCATAAATCAATTGAATGCATAAATTTGTCAAACTACTCTATCAATAGAAATAATGTTGAATGTTACACATTTGGAAGATTTGGGCATATTGCTAATCAATGTATATCAAGAAGAAATCAATGGAATGATTGGTCTGGACAAGGAAATATTGTGTGCTACAATTGCAATAAATATGGTCACATTGCAAGATTCTGCAAAAAAAAAAATATGGATAGAAGAGGTATGGTATACAGAGGCAAAAATATATAGAAAGATGACAAAGGAAAAGAAAAACTGACTACTAATGAGATAAGAGATCAGATGAAGAATACATGGGTAAGAAATGATGAGTTTGATGTTGGAAATGGTTCTACACTGCAACCTACTTCTGGTAATTATTCTGGTAATTGATTTCAGGCCACTGCCCTAGGGGGAGTTGTTCAAGAAAATCTTTCCTCCCCTGTCAGTAGATGGTACCGGAACGCGAAGAATGGTCAAAAGGTGTATTAATGATATGCAGAGGATATGGAGAACTTTCACAAGAAAATTCAAAGAATTCATAGGTCTGCAAAAGTATTTTTCTCACTGTCTGAGAAAACAGAGCACCCGAAAAACTTGGGGAAAATACATTTATTACAAGTGTGTGAGCTATAAAAGTCAAGTTGAAAATCTCTTTTGTCACTTTGCATTGAAGAATAAAAGGGGAGCACTCGATAGCAAAATTTTGAAGCAGAGAAGTTGGTTCATCGACGAAACTCAAAATCTATCATGTATTTTAGTTGTTTTTGGAATTTTAATATAATTTGGTGTGTGGTTGTGAAACCTAAGCATGAAAAGAAAATGGAACAAATCAGAGGGTCAATCATTTTGGATGAATACAATAGTGGAAAGATTAGGTCTATGGGAAATGTTTTGTTACCCAATGAATTGCAGCAATTGAGAGAAGCCAAACACAGGAATTTGGATATTTGGAATGAGTTTTCATACTTTGAGAACATGGAATTCATTAAATTCATCTTGAGAAGATTGCATGATGAAAATTTAACTTTGGACAAACCCTACATCATTTTGAAGGAATTAATTGAGAATTTGACTGGATTATGCAAATTCGGAGATATGTCGAGGAAGAAATCCATCCATAACAAAGAAGTTGAAACCCTAACTGAAATAATTGGAGATCAAAGGGCACCGATAATTGCGACAATCAAGAATCATGTTACAAATTACATTATGTATAGAATTTTATATAAAGTCTTTTTCAGAAACCAAGAAGGAGCGACCTTGGCTGGCACGGTCTACATTTCTCACAAGATGATAATTGAAGGTTAGGACTTTGACCAGTGTGAATTGATAAAGGATCAGCTAATGGAGAATGTGCAACTAACAAAAGAGGTAGGCTACCATTTTAGGTTCGGTACTCTGATTATATTTTTAGTAATGTATTTCTTGAACCGTTTGCCAAAAATTGACAATGTGGTGTAGAAAGAAAATGAACCGGCATGCAAACAAATATACTCATATTCCAAGAGCTTGGCTAATTGGGACCAAGAATTTGAAAGTTTCTTTAAGAATGTGCTTGGAAACTGTGGCTCAGTCAATATTTCCCTTCCAGTAAGAACAATTGAAGTTGGTTCCTCTTCCGATGGCATGGAGAAATTGTTGAATATAGCCCTTTGAAATGTAAGATTCCCAAAATTGAAGGAAAAGGAAAGGAAAAGGAAATTGTGGATATTCCAAATGAAGAATTTGATGATCCACAGTGAAATAAATCAGAACCAGAAAAGGCTAGTGAAGAAGAAGATGACCTGACAAAAGAGAAGCTACATCAACTTATTCAGGAAGGTGGAATGCAGAAAATTGCTAATTTATAGTCTATCATACCATCATATGATCAAGATATGATTCTGAGTGTACTAAATGCTCATATTGATCACTACAAGATCAAATTGGAAAGTTTCCAAAACATTCTACCTGAAGAAATGATTGATTGCAGTAAAGAAACAATGAACTCTGAGGATAAAGATAAAGAAGAAGGTGAATTTATATCTCATTTGAAGGATCAGTATAGGCTATCACTTACCAAACTGAAGAAGAAAATGAATGAGTTGAGGCAATGCATAAATTCAGCTAATAACATCTACAGCTATTGCATCTTTTGGCCTCATGTTGTTGGAAACTACAAAGAAAAATTGGAGTAGATTGAAATAGAGTTGAATGGGATTGGAAAAAGCTTTAACATGGTTCAGGATCAGGACGACACCATCAAGAAAAAGATTCAAGAACTACAGTATGAACACAAAAAAAATTCAATCCTCCAAGAACACACTTGTGGACACTTTTTGGAAAGTGAAGGATCAAACCGAATTTAGATTGGAGCAGATGGTTGAGATACTAAGGAAAGGTGAGAAACTAGAGGAAGAAATTACAATTCTGGAATCTCTCACTGAAATTGTCAACAAGACATCCAAGAACAACAGCATGATTATTATCATTGGGATCACAATAGATTCTTGGAAGAAATTCCTTCCCAAAATGAAGAGAACTCATAAGATAATTTACTAAAGTTACAGTTGCTTGTTTTTTAAAACTGATTCAAATTTTGAAGTTTTGGTCAAAGGGGGAGAATTGTCAACATATATGTTTTGAAGTTTATAATATTTTGAACATATTTTTTTTCCTTTTTTCATATGGTTTCTATTATTTGTCATTGATTTCAAAGGGGGAGAGAGTGCAGTGAAAAATGTTGGGGAGCTATGTTCTAAAAATTTTGAAGTGAAAGGGAGAGAGAGCAGTTTGGCAGAGTACTTATAATGATTCTAACACTTACTCATTTTTCACCAAGTGTTTCCATCAATTCCAAAGGGGGAGATTGTTGGAATATGACTTGTAAGTTTTGTCATTGATGGCAACCTAAGTCATTCATCCGATCTACAGTATAGTTTTGGTTTACACCAGCAGAATAGAGTAAAGAACACAACATCCGGATAAAGGCATAAATGTTGATCTAAATACATCACCGAATTATTATTTTGAGTTGTGGATCTCTGAGGAATGTTTTTTGATGTTTTTATTACATTATTCGAGAAATATTTTTGTGCACATTCATTGGTATGTGATCTAGGAGATACAATGCACTAATATTTTGGTTATATGTGCTAGCAAGTCGACTTGTCAAATATAGTAATCATGGATGTATAAGGAGTAATTAATTAAATTTTTTCATGCTCGATTATGTTTTTTTGGGTCCTCTCTATGTATTAACTGACTTTGGAGGATGTGCATAAATATTTAATTAAGGATCTAGCCAACAATTGATAAGAACTTAATAGTTTATGAAGTCATCATATGAATGTTCAAATCCTTGATAGTGGATATATATATATGAGATCGGTTTTATCATTTTGAAATTGCAAGAAGTGAGTGAGTATAGAGAATAGGTGGAATTCATAGTGTGGTGCAAAATTTAGTAGAGTAATAGTGTGAATTTATCTATGTGTGATGTGAAGAGCAGAAAAGTGCAGAACAGAGAAAAGCAGAGCAAAGTGAAGTGCAGATTCAAAAAAGGAATCCAAAATCTAATCTATGAGCTTCACCAGAACTATAACCTAGCATGAATATATGCTACTATTTCAGTTCATCTTTTATAATTTTTTAATCTAAAATTTTGTAAGGTAGTGAGCCTTCCCTTTTGAGTAGTGAGCTCTAGCCAGTGTTCCTGAATGCAAGTGCATTCTCTTTTCTAAAAAAATTATTTGAGTACTCAAATTGTGGATTAACCTGCACCGTGGTTTTTCCCTTAACATGGTTTCCACACAAATATCCTTGTGTTATGGTGTTATGTATGTTTCCTTTGAATGCTTGCATCTTTCTTTCAAATTTAATGTCAGAATGGTTTAAGTTTCAGATTAATAAAGTTAAGATTTGTTGAACACTGATTCACCCCCCCCCCTCCCTCTTAGTATTCCTCTGAGTCCAACATGACCAAATTGATTCTAGTCATGCCACACACTTCACTTTCAGGTTCATCTTCCAAAGGTTTCAAAGTGATCCTTTTTCCATTTGATGTTATGGTATAGGTATTCTTCCTCCCATCATTTATAGCTTTCTTATCATATTGCCAAGGTCTACCCAACAACATATGACATACATCCACCGACATAATATCACACAATACTTCATCATGATATGACCCTATATTAAATTTCACTAGGCATTGCTCACTTACTAGGATCTTGTGCTCATCTTGAATATAGGCTATCCTATAAGGTTTCAGATGTTTCCTCCCTTCCAAAATCAAATTTTTCATCATTTCCTTAGAAACAAGGTTATTTGTACTACCACTATTAATGATAACTTTGCAACACTTACCTCTTGCTTTGCATCTGGTCCAGAATAAACTTTTCCTCTATGATGCTTCTTTAGGTTCCTCCTTTTGGAATAATGCTCTCCTCATGAATAGTGATTCTCCCTTCTTAGGACTTCCTCTGAAACTTGGTGTTCCCTCTGGTTCTTCATTTGCATATATGGTTCTTGCATTATTTTCAATCATCTTACTTTCTTGGCGACACTCAAATTATCTATGTCCTTCTCCTCCACATTTAAAATAAGTTCCTCTAAAATTTCTCTTCTCATATCCTTTCTCATCTCTCTGATATCCATCATTGTAGTAAGAATTGTAGCCTCCTCTATTATTTTAGTAAGAGATTCTATCATTTCTCCCTTTCTGGTATGAACTAGAATCCTTCTTTTCCTTGTGATATAAATCTCCATCCTTGTTTTTTTCCCCATACAATTTTTCTCCTTTAGGATACGACCTTCCCTTCTGAAATCTACCTCCTCTTTGTCTCTGTTCATGTCTTTTGTTCAATTTTTCCTCAACTTTTAATGCACACTGATATGCTTCCTCTACTGAATTCATCCTCACCAAACTCAACTCTTCTTGAATGTTCATCCTTAGCCCATTGATATATTGTGTCACTTTCTACTTTCCTACTTCACTATGTCTGGTCTTGATAATGATCTTACGAAATTTCTCAATGTACTCTATCACAGTCTTTTCCTTTTGTCTTAGGTTTTGCAATCTCTTCAGCAATTCAAACTCATAGTTCGTAGGTATAAATTGGTTCTTCAATTTTGTCACCATTTTATCCCATTTCATAATCTTTTCTTTGCCTTTTCTATTTCTTTCCAATTGAACTTCCTTCCACCAAATTGCAGTATGTCCTTTCAGCTTACTTTTTGCAAATCTCACTCTCTCTAGATCTTCAATTTCTTCATACTCAAAATATTCTTCAACATCATTTATCCAATCAATCAATTCTTCAAGGTTTAGGTTACCGGTATAATTTGCAATCTCCATTCTAGGCCGCTTTCCTATTTTTGAAATAGCCTTCAACATCTTCACCTGATCTAATTCTTCTTCGTCAGTTGTCTCTTTGACTAGGTTCATAGCTTGAATTTCATCATCATCGCTTTCATCATTAGGTCTAGGGTTTAAACCTTTTCTCCTATCCTCTTTGACAACATCCAATCTTACTTTCATTTTTCACATCATTTCCATCATCTAATCCATCTTTCTAGCAACATTAATAGTAGTATGAATTCTCCTTGGTGGTTGTTGGAACTGGAAAAATCTCACATTTTTCACTAGTCTTCACCCACCTATCTTCCATGTACCACAAAAATTCACCACCTTATTTTAATGATCAGTAGAAATTGTTGAAATTTGTGTGACCAGATCCATATTTTAACCCATGTTAACTGATAATCCTGTAAATATGGCCTTTGATATATTAGCATCTCTTTTATCATAGTTGAGAAAAATATTTGAAGAGAAACTGGTCTTTATCAAGAAGATCATGTGTATGTCTTTCCGATCAACAATTCATAGCCTTTCATTTGAACATTTTCTGCAATATCGAGAAGACATGAATCTAGTTACAGCGATCAAAGATCCCGAAGATAACAGGTGTTCTTAATCGGGAAGATAAGGCCTATAATTTTACCAATGAAAACTCATCGACAAGAGCAAAGAGATCGAAGTGAAATTTTCATATCATACCGAACTAGTAAGTCATGTCGATAGAAACCTCATCGGCAAGAAACATATATACTTTGATCGATGAAGCAGAAGAGAAAATGTATCAGGGAGATGTGTGCAATTAGAATAAGTCCCTCAGATCTCTTCGACCGTGTGGGTTACATCGATGAAGAATTTTTTTGGGGAAGTCTTACCGACTCATCTAAATGAATTAAGCAATGGAGGAAACACATCGTGGAGACCAAGATTATTGGAAAGGCATTTTTTTCTCTCAGTGATAGTACATGTCAGCCCGATGGAAACATGGAATGATCACAATTTTTTGGGAAGACACTGGGCGATGAGTAAAGGGATTTCTAATGCTCCATAACCACTTTGATATTGGGAAAAAATCATAATTTTCTCCCCGAAATAATAAGAGTTGAAAAACAAGAAAAGGGGCAGTTGCATAATATCGATAAGAGCATTAGGTGGTCTTCCCAACTAGATATTGAGAACTAAAGGGACACTTCATATCTAAAGGACATTTAGTTATGTATTGGTGATCAATTGTGAATGTATAAACAAAGGTGGCACCAAATAATATCACATAGGGCGGTCCAAGGTTAGAAAAGTTTCACCGATGTACCATCTTGTATTGCTCTGAAATTTTAAAATTTTAAAAGATCATTGCATTCATTTCTAGTGGCAGACATTAATGGTTGCATGAATAAAATTTATATGGACATTCCTAATTAAAAAGAGATTGAACCAAAAGAATTTCCAAAAATCATAGCAGGAAGAATGGAAGATTGAGAAAAAGTCGCAGAGTTCAGTGCGCCCAGAAATACACAAGTAAGCATATTGAGTTTTCCTACAATTGATAAATTACAATTCAATTCTTCTACCTTGTGAAAGATTGAAATGGAAGGTTCAAGTTCTGTAAAAACAAAAGGTAGAAAAAAATAGGGTGAAAGTAGCCAATCTAAGAGTAAAAAATAGAAAACTGAAACGGAGGTGGAACCCAAAACAAAAGAACGAAATTTGAAACAAGACCTCATTGATCAATTGCTTGGTTCAGGGCCAAAATTCAGAAGTTCTACACAATTGAGGGCTGATGTATAGAAATTAGAAGATAAATGAAAACATATAGGCAATGTATGGACTCCTATTAGGGGATATGAATTGTTTATGTTTCATTACTGTCAGAGAAATAGATTTGAACCAGTGTGTAACCTCTAGAATTTGAATTTGGGAAAACTGGTTGTTCCCAATATCTTTATGAATGTAGAGCTCATTAAACTTATGGCTAAACATTATAACCCAGACCTCCAGGCCATCTGCAACCCACAAGGAGAGCCTTTCATACACATATCCAAAATTGCACTCGATGAGGTTTTCAACCTAGATGATTTGTGTGATGAGCCCATAGTACATGAGGGTTTGGAGAAGGAGTATTGGAGAATGGATACCACTTGTAAAGGATGGAGGTTACCATTACACAAGCCTAGGAAAGGTGGAGGTCTTGTTCCACTTGAAGATAATGAAGGGCCTCCTTTTCATGTTGATTTGTTTGAGCCCTACTTGAAATATACTTACCTCTCAGTATGTCAAGTGATGGGAATAGAGGCTTCTGAATTCATGTTTATAGGGCCAATGGTAATTGCTACTGATATACAATTCCATAACGTAAGACCCTTTGATTGCGCTTCACACATTGTCAAAGAGATTGACTCGGGACTAATGGCCATCAAGAATGGATCTCCCATAATGCACTTTAAACACTATTCCCTTCTCATGCACATGATATTTTACTATGGACAGGAGTTAGATGTGGCCAGAGGAGCTGATGATTACACAATTTGATAAGGAGGATCAACCACTACCACTGCAATTGTAGATTGTTATTTGGGACAACAAATTTGTCAATTCCAATATTGTTTGTTTTGAAGAATATTTTGTCAAGATATTATATAGGTTTTTTAATCACCCTTGTGATTATTCATTGATTGTTGAGATTAAAAGATTATTAAGGCCCAATTATTTCAATGGACCATGAACTGTAGTTCATAATTGGGGCGACTGGTATTGTTATATTGATTCAACCATGATCAGAGTATATGGTTTTAAAGATACACCTTTCCTTTTACCAAAAACTTTGCCAAATAGGATTGCATATTTAGAAATAGTCAAGAAAATGGACTATTCCAATGTTATGAATCTGATTGCCTATGAGAAGCAATCGTTTATGCCCAGTACATTGTGCTTTGGAGATTTCACTATGGTATCAAAGGAAGGGTATGATCTTATTTTGGATAAGTTATCACATTTCAATCTAAAGAAGGGCACACCAAGGAAGGGATTTGATCCTGAGGGATATATTTGTTTTGTAAGGAAAAATAGAATCTAGGTGGATATGATCATATACCATATCCTCATGATGATATAATCAAAAACATGGAAGAGAGAGAAACTAGATTGGTCATTGATAACTACAATAAAGATATGGAACAAAAAATGAGGGAAAAACAAGAAGCAAAAATGTTGTTCTCTACTAGTGAGGAATCTTCTGGTGAAAAGGAACCCCAAAGCCAAACTGACAAGATTCCCAAACTAAGAATTGAAGAGTATCAACCTCCAAGCAGAGAACAAGAAGTTGAAGAATCATCTGACACTAATACTAAGCAATTGGCCTATAAGTCCTTTGTTTTTGATGATCAGTTTATAAATTCTCCTGAATTTTGGTATTTCTTGTACAAGAAAAATAGAAAATCAATAAGGGAATCAATCACAGAAATCACACCCAATGATGAAAACTAGTTCCTTAACACATTGAAGTTGGATGTAGAGAATGAGATAAAGAACATGACTCCGGAAAAGGGAATAAAATTATTAGAGGAGTCTGGTGTGATGATTTTCCCAGGTTTAGATTTAAATTATGCTCTCTTTTTTTATATTTTTATACATAATAATGATGCTAAGCATAAGCTCAGTTCAGAAGGTGTGATGGAAGTATATATTGGATCAAGATATAACCTTGATGAGAAATCTCTTATGATATGGGCTATGTATCCTCAACACAAGAAATTTGTGATTATTGATACTAAGAAGGAATTTGGTCATGTGTTGACACTGAAAGTAGAAGAAACTGATCATGTGGTCATAGCTGACATTGGCATAAATGTGGCCAAATTGAAAAAAGCACAGATTCAAATGTTGATCAAGGAGCGGGATATGTACAAGTTAAACAATAAGAGAACACTAAAAGAAAATGATTTCCTAAAAGACACAGTCAAGAACACATTCAAGGGATCTAGTAGAATTTTAACTCAAAGAGAAGGTTCCCATTCAAAGGACAAAAGTGAGGAAATACAGAATCAGGTGAGCAAGGCCAGATTTGACACACTCTCTACAATATTTCAAAAGAGGCATGCCAATCTGATGATCTGGATGGATAAGTTATAGGTGGCCCATTCCAAGAGTCACACTGCTATTCAGGAACATAAGAGGATAAGTGATAGAATTTAGGAGAAGATCCAAGAGATACAAAAGAGAAGCACTTTTGACACTGGAGCCATTATAGCAGCTGAGGATATGGTAAAGAAACACAAGGACTATTATAAGGAACTATAGGCATATGCTAAAGAATTTATAGATGCTTCAAAGGAAGGGGTGCCTTCACTGTTCAAAGATAATGGAGAATTGAAAGATCATAATGAATGGATGAGGGAATGTAGATTGATATTGCATGGAGCCTTGGAGGCAGTTAAAAATGAGGATTCATTGATGGACGAGGCCTGTGAGTGTTTGGAGAAGATGATCATCATGGAGATAGTTGTGAGGAATGTTGCAGAGGATGTTGATACACACCTGAGTCGGGGATATTTATATCATATAATAGAAGTTCATTTGTGGCTCATTAGAGCCTAATTGTTAATATTTCATTGTTGTTAATTCCAAAAGACGCTTATGAAGAGGTGTACCCTCTTCAAAATATTTCTATATATGTTGGATATGTGGTGATTGAAATGGATCATCACAACATTTTTAATTTTAGAGTAGGCATAGTAAGAAGATAGATTGCAAAGTCTTTCTCATCTATTTTATATCAAAGACTATTGTTATAATGCATACCATTTGAAGATTAATATAATGGAGAAGGTTACGCATGAGTATTGATTTGCTTTTAAGTGTTCAATAGTTGTGTATATTTATATGCTTATATTTTATTTGGTTGTCTCCAAAGTGGTTGTTTATGTTATTCAAATTGAGCATGTGGATATTATTTAATTTTTCAATACACATTTGTTGTAGTTGTGTGGTGTTGCTGATTGGTTTCTATGTGCAGAAGAATTAAAATTCCTTTTAAGAATTATGATTTAGTTTAGATTAAAATCCTTTTGAATAGAACGTCTTAATTGTTTTCCCTTCACATCTGAATTAAATCATTTCATAGCTTCAAAGTAGCATAAGGGGATATCACTAGGATCACTAAGAAGAGTCTAAATAACTACATACTTGCACGTTTGCACAACGTGTAGACATCCAAAGTGTCCAACTGTTTGAGTTAAGCTGAAAAGGAAGGTCTACATATCTCACAAAAACCTATCTCCATAATCATCATCCATCTCTTGACTCCATTAGCCCAACAGAAATAGGCACTGGTCAATACTAATTTCATTTTAAGGATTTCACAAAATCTTATTCAGACATTTATATTTCAAACCTCAATAGGACTAGGATTAGTAGACAATTAACATTGCATCTACTTCACCCCATGTGCCATTGTGAGTATATTTCTTAGAGTAGAAATCATAGCCTTCAAAATCTGCCATATTACTCGAGTACACCCACCTAGGTTTAGCAGAGCCTAAAGACTAGGACGTAAACAACCTAGTTTGCCTCATTCATTGGCCAAAAGTGTATTAAGAGATTGGCACCCTCTTAAGGCTCAAAACTGCACTTCTGAGACCTAACAGCGACATCTCTTCCTAGGATCCACTACAACTACCTCAAGTCGGTGATCTGGCTATGGGGCTACAACTGCCTCATTGGCGGCAATCTATTGACAAGCACTACTACACTACCTCAATTCGATGATATTTCCACACAAGGATCTTATGGAATTCCTTCGCTCAACTTCTCTCTTCTCTCCCAGAGTTTGCAAACTCACTCTGATACCACTTGGTGTTGTCAAGGGTGGAGGGTCTAGAATTAGGACTGTCCAACCTAGTAGCAAGAGGAAACACAATGGAATCTCTAGAAATATAATGACAACCACATATGGTTATATATATAGGTATGATCAATTAATTATTCACTGGCAACATGCCCTACCTTCTAGCTTACAAAATATAGAAGGATTTGGTATTAAGCCCAAACTTACATGTGGGTTGAAACCCTTGTTTATGATCTAACACTACTGAATGTGAGGATCTCCCAATCATGTCT
Organism: Sequoiadendron giganteum; assembly: GCA_007115665.2. Lineage (NCBI taxonomy): Eukaryota > Viridiplantae > Streptophyta > Pinopsida > Cupressales > Cupressaceae > Sequoiadendron > Sequoiadendron giganteum. The sequence goes on from CM021102.1 coordinate 111,860,761, forward strand.
TATGCCTCATGTCTCTCTAATGTAATACATAATTCTTATATGTATATTGGTTCCTAGCTCTACAAAAGGTTTGCATCGGCTCAAGAGGTTCCAAACCCCTAAACATAATGTGGATCAGAACGATGGTTTCTCGCTGAATGTGCATCCTTATGAAATGTTTTCCAAATTTTTGCAAGTCACGGAATAGGTCGATACTGGATCTGGTAATGCAAGAAAGAACAAGAATTCAAATATTTTTGGTTGATGGAATATTGTTCGCAACCAGGGATGCTCCTGCATCAATTATGGAGTCAGCTCATCTTTTCTCTATCAATGGAATAGACTATGACCAAGTTGGCATAAGATAGGTGTTTCCTACAAATTGTGGATTGTTTCATCATAATAAACCATGTCAAATCAATAGGAAGTTGGCTAATACATGGCACCAAAATATGAAAGCTTTGTTTCTGTAGGAGTCTATTTTTGGTTGCAAGTCGATTCTCATCTTTTAAGCATGTGCATATTTGAATTGGTCTTGAGCTATTGTCAAGCCATAGGGGTCAACCTGTAGAATTCCAAGTTGATTTTTTACTTAGATTTCTACCACCTTTTTGCTAAGTAAGGTGAGTCGATCTACATGTATAGTGTTATGGATTGGCATGCCATATATTTTGGTATCAATGTCTTATTTTTTTGTATAAATAGATGGGATAGCTCTCTCATTTGGGACACATTATTCTGCAAATCTATTCTATTGCAAATATTTTGAGAGTTATATTTTGTAAGAGCTTAGAGTTATTTTGTGAGAACTTAGAGTTACTTTGTGAGAGCATTGAGTTATTTTTAAAGGACATATTGAAGTATCACTTTGAGTGGAAAAGTGAAGGCTAGCAAGTTGTCCTTGGAAGGTTGTGCATCAAGTCATTCAATTGGGTTAAGTGTATTATAGGCATGAGGATCTAGTCTTATCTTATTTGTCTTTATGAAATAATGAGATTTTAATGATTTGTTTGAATTGCTTGAGAATACTTGCATTAGGAAATCATAGCATTTGCATTGGAATGGAAAATAAGTTGATTTATGCTTTTGTATGAAAGTGCTTGAATTTGTTCCATAATAGGAGGGATTGTTTATCATTAGTATAAGTATACTAGATATGATTAAACAAGGATAGATTACGGGTTATTCATGGCTAATTTATTTGATTATATTAGATAGCTTGTAAGTTACACCTAGGATTTGATTATCCATTGAAGGGAGGGTAACTTGAATTTTGGTAAAAGGGAATAGGATGTTTCTAGGGTTAAAGATTACCCATTAGAGGAAATACCTATGCATAGATTATAGTGGCCTAAATTCAAATTAAGCTTGAGTATTGTATGTGATTAGGATGACTATCACTTGAAGTACTAAGTGAGAACACTTTGGCCAAAGTAGTGTGATTTCCTTTGGCTCCACTATCAATTCACCATGATCCATTTGTGCATGCTAGTTCCAAATCATACAGTTTACAAGATCTAGTCATGTAGGACACAACACTAAGCTTAGAATGGTTGTCATTATGGGTTACTCCACCAATCTCTTCATCAAAGGGTAGGGCCATATATCATATGATATATGTGTGGGGGACCGCATATGAGTCTTTGGTTGGTGGAAAAGCGCTTGAGTGATGCTTCTCCTCCTCAGCAAGCAATAGAAGACCAAGATTTAAAAGGAGATTCCTAGACCATCTATATCTATTGCTTAAATATCGCTTGAGCTATGTATGTACTTTGTACACATTCTTTGTTATATTATAATATGGGGATTATTATATTGTAATGGAATCAATGATGATTATTGTTATGACATCTATGTTCATTTTTTATCTATTTATAAAAGAATTTTTTTATGGAAATGGTTAAGTTACATAGTTTATTTACTTGAAAGTGAAAGCTTAGGAAATTTTACTTCATTGAACGATTGGCATGTTCCATGTGGTATAAAAGCTACCAAGTTTAGCTCTGGAACCTATTATCTCATCATACTTTCCATCCAAAATTATCTAATGTTTGGAAATTCTTGTGCCAGGATGGTGCATCTCAGGTTAACTATAAGAAAGTCAATAATTGGGAATGAGCACTACCTAAACTCCAAGAAGGAAAGAGAGGCCATTGTTTGAACAATTAAGGGTACCAACTATGACAATTCCATCTCGTTAAGTGACACTGAAACCTTCAACCACGCTCTTTCTCAAATTAGTGATGTAAAGAGAAAGATGAAGATGGAAGCCAAGTACAACTATCTACCTTCCATCTCACAAGTGAAGTTTGATTCCTTACCACTTTCTAGGGATATGCCCTAGAAGGAAGTGTCAAACTGAAATTTATCTTTAGAAACCCTAGAGTTCTTCTGATGATGGAAGTAATTATAATTTCTTGAAGTAATGAATATGATGGTTATGTACCTCACAACTATGTATCATATGACAAATCTGAAGGTTACTTTCCATTCTGGGATAGATATGAATAAATGAGAGATGAACAACAATATGTAGGGTATACCCCATTGATTTATGTGTCTAAGAGTGAATTTGAGGGATACTCTCCACTTGACTATCTAAATAGTCACTCTATGCAATCAAAGGGATATTGAGATCCTTGTGAATAATGAAATCATGTGTTTATCAAAAATCTTGTGCTTAAATCTTATGTGGAATTCCTTATGTGCAAATGAATGCTCATTTAAATTTTTTCCATAAGATAATGATAACATGATTGAACCTAATATGGATGAACCTTCAAGTATAATCCATTCTTGTAAAGATGGTGAGAACATGGACCAACCCTAGTGGAATCCAAGAATTTGGGCAAGGACCAGTAAGATTTGAAGCTATATTGGATCAAATCTTTAAAAGTTTGGGAAACCTAGAGCAAGGAATAAGGGTAAAGTATACATTAGAGAAGGAAGTTCCAAACAAAAAGGATGAGGGAGAAAAATATTCTCATGAACATGATCAAACTCATGATCATGAGAGAGAGAAATCACCTTCTCTATGTAAGGAAACTAATAGAAAGCACATGGCTTCTAAACTTTCTAGAGATATGAAGAAAATCACCCCACCCAAGTTTGAAGGAATCACCAACAAGGATGAAGCTGAGGCTCGGTTGGTCCAAATGGAGAAATATTTTGAGATTCAAAATTATTTTGAGGTTGCAAAAGAAACATGGGGAGCATACTAGATAGCAGGAGAAGCCTCTAACTGGTGGATGAAAAATAAAATGGAACTCAATCTTAGCTTAATGAAACTATCATGGAGCGATTTCACCACAAGGAAGAAAGGATCGAATATTAGATGTTTCACATGTGGAGGAGACCACTATGCCAGTCAATTTCCTAATAAGGCTTATGGGTCATGATCTTATGGTAATCCACTTCCTACCCAGCAAGCGATGTTCCAGAAAAATATTCATGCTCTTGTGGATGATCGCCAAGCGAAGTATCAAGTGAATCCAATAGAAAATCCAAGTACTTTGTTTAGCTTTCCCATTTCTATACTTATAAATACTAGAGCAACTAAAAATTTCATTTCACCTAGAGTAGCTAAGAAAATATCTAGGAAATTTGGTTACATGGAAAATTCTTAGGTTGTAGAATATTCAATACAGACAAGAGCAATGGTGGAACAATGTTTGTTCAAAGCTAGGATTGAGCTACATTATTTTTCTATAGAGGTGAACCTATATGTCATGTCTTTAGGATCCTATGATGTTATCCTAGGTATGAACTATCTATGGAGACATAGATCCAAGGTAGATTTTCATGCCAAAAAAATAGAATGCTTAGATGATTTTGGTAACAGAGTGATGCTACAAGGGATACTTAGGGAGGTTAAGATACGTCAAATTTCTGCAATGCAATTGTTAAGGGATAAGAAGAAAGGATGCAAGCTCTTTGTAGTCAAGATGGAAAATCTTAAAGATTATTAGAGATCTAATTCTCAAGATAATCTTGATAACTTTCGACCACAAAGCTTCCAAGAGATGGAAGAAGGTGAAATGCAAGAAACTGGAATGTCAGATATAGAGAGATTTCCTATACTACAAATTTTTTTGGATGTGTTTCCAAATGAATTACCTAGACTACCAAAGAAAAGGATATTTGAATTCTCTATTGATATAGTACCAGGATCTAAACCTGTTTCCAAGGTGCCTTACAAGATTACGACAACTGAGCTAATGGAGCTTAAGGAACAACTAAATGAAATGTTGTCTAAGGGGTTGATAAGACCAAGTGTATCACCTTGGGGATTACTAGTGATCTTTGTGAAAAATAAGGATGGTACTTTGTGTTTGTGCATATATTATCGCATGCTTAACAAATCTATGGTAAAGACCAAATATCCATTTCCATATATTGATGATCTATTTGATCAAATGAGGGGAATTGCCATATTTTATAAGATTGATCTAAGATTTGGATACCACTAGCTGATAATTAAGGATGAGGACATCTTTAAGATTGCGTTTAGAACCAGATATGGAAATTATGAGTTTACAGTTCTACCCTTTGGTCTAAAAAATGTGCATGTATCATTTCAAACCTTATGAACAACGTATTTAGGGATTGCCTAGATAATTTTTTCTTGGTTTTCCTAGATGATATTTTGATTTACTTAAGGAATAAGGAGGATCATTGTAGACATTTAGAGATGGTTCTACAACTTAGAAAACAAAATTTGTATGGAAAACTCTCTAAGTGTACCTTAGTTCAAAAGAGAGTACATTATCTTAGAAATGTGATATTGGAAGATGGTATCTCAGTAGATCCAGTTAAGATTAAGGCAGTGCTAGAATGGCCAGTGCCCAAAAATGTCTTTGAGGTAAGAAGTTTTATGGGTTTGGTGAAATATTATAGAAACTTTGTTAAAAACTTCTCCAAGATAGCCTTTCCAATTACTTTTTTATAGAAGAAGGGGAAGAAGTTTGAGTGGACAGAGAAATTCCAAGTAGCGTTTGATCTACTTAAAGAGAAGTTAACTAATGCACCGATTTTGAAAGTACCAGATCTTGAAGGAGACTTCGATATTATCATAGGTGCATCAGGAGAGGGATTAGGAGGTGTTTTAATGCAAGAATGGAAAGTAATTCCATATGAATCAAGGAAGCCAAAACCCTATGAGAAAAATTATGCATCACATGATTTAGAGTTAGCGATGGTGATTCACACATTGCAAATGTGGATGCATTATTTGTTGGGAAAACCCTTTGAGATGAAAACTGACCATACAAGTTGAAATATCTATCTACTCAACCTAGTCTAAATCCAAGACAGAGAAGATGGTTGGAGTTAATATATGATTATGACTTCAATATTAGTTACATCAATGGAAAATAAAATCGGGTTGTCAATGCCTTGAATCGAATATGTCATATTGCTTCAATAGTGACAATTCAAACCGACTTTAAAGTTCAAGTATTGTATAAATGCAAAGAGGATGAGTCCTATATGCAAGTTAGGCAAGAACTCACTAGAAATCCACAAGATACAAGATATGATGTCTTTCATTTTGAGCCTAATCGATTGCTTGGGTATAAGGGGATAATGTATGCACCTAACTGAGAAGAGTTAAGAAATCTGGTATGAAAATAATTTAATGAAGCACCATACTTTGGACACCTTGGTGTGACAAAAATGTTGGCTGATGTAAAGCCATTATATTTTTGGAAAGGGATGAAAGGAGATTTTTATAGATTTATGATTAGATGCCTTGAATGTCAAAGAGTGGAATCAAAGCAGCATCATCTTGCGGGCTTGTTATACCCAAATGATATTCCAGAGAGAAAATGGTAACTCATAAGTATAGACTTTGTGCAAGGATTTCCCATGTCAAGGAATAAGCACAATGCCATTCTTGTGGTTATGGATAAGCTTACTAAGTTAGTACATTTCATACTTGGGAATCTAACTAATGGAGCTCTTGTCATACCTCAAAAATTTGTGCAAGAAGTGTTTAGGCTACATGGAATTCTGGAGAATATAATCTCAAATAGGGATGCACGATTCACCTCAAGGTTTTCATAAACCTTATTTATTGTACTAGGGACTCAACTAAATATAAGCTCAACATATCATCCAAAAATGGAGGGTGAACCAAGTACTCAAAGACCTACTTAGAATGTATTGCATGGATCAATAGTACAATTGGGAATATTACTTGCCTTTAGTGGAATTTACATACAACTCCTACCATTCTGCAATAAAGATGGCTCATTTCGAAGCATTATATGGTTGAAAGTTTTGAACCCCTATAATTTGGGAAACTTGAGGATAGGGTGATTCTTGGGCTAGAAATGTTGGCTAAAATGGAAGAGCGAGTGAGGGTTGTTAAGAAAAGGTTAGCTGAAACTAATGATAGACATAAAAGCTATGTTGATGCAAAGAGAGTACCCCAAAAATTTGCAGTAGGTGACAAGGTGTTGTTGAGAGTAAAACCTCATATTAGTTCCATCAAATTTGGGAAGTCTTCCAAATTAGATCCATGATATGTAGGACCTTTTGAGATTCTTGAGGAAGTGAATCTTTTAGCTTACCGAATCACATTGCCACAAACTCTTGCAAGGATGTGTAGTGTCTTTCATGTTTCTTACCTAAATAAATATATACCTAGGGATAACCATGTAATTGATTGGAATGCTTTATAGGTACAATACCCTAGAATGGTAACACTCGAGCCTAGAAAGGTGCTCAGAATGCATAAGATTTGCTTGTATAACAAGGAAGTTATGTAGTGCAATGTCTAATGGGACCGGTATGCAGAAGACTCTACCACTTAGGAAGACTATGCTAAGATACAACAAAATTTTCCACATGTTTTGCATGTTTTTGAAATTACTTGAAAACAATGTTGTCTATTTTATTAGTTTATGTTGCTACATAAAATCATCAGGGATGATGATTCACAAGGGGGGAGTATGTCACACCCCAATTGTGTATTTACCTATTTACTACTACTATGCTAGGATAAAATATTGCATGTGCCAATATACTTTGAATTCTGATTGAGAATATATGTGCTTGCACTTTGTTATCAATGAATTATGAATGAATGTTATTTCATTTAAATTTATGTGATGGAATGCATATATGTGAAATAGATGGTTATTGAATTGGATATTCTAGCTATAGAGAAATATTATGTGAAAGCATATTTTGTTGAACAACTACCTACTATGGGAATGTATTAGTTGGATGCAGGTACATGTTCAATCCTCCAAGTGCAAGGGGAAGTACCACTTAGGAGAAGAACTTGGTCAAGTAACCAGTAACGTAGCCTAATTGAGCTTACACACACACACATAGTAGAATGGTTCAGTCAAGTTATTATGTTGGGAAATGATAATTCATCCTTTAGTATGATGTGGTTGCATTAGTAAGAGTCTTGATTACTGTTGAATGCATTCTTGGATGATGTTTATGTGTTTGGAGCTTATGAGTTCTACAGTATGTTACTATGCTTTATTGATGTGGAGAACACATGATGAATGTATGTATATGTATGCATACGCATGTTGACGATAGACCATATGCATGAAGGAACACGTACATGAGAATACATAGGTAGATGTACTAATGCACACTTATGAATGAGTTGCTTATGAGCATGGTATTATCAAACGAACAATATGACATGTATGTGTATATGTATATATACATCTCACATATGTTTCCTATCAATAAGATAGTAATTATGTATGCACTTGACTGTACAATTGAATGTATATATATAAGATACATACATATATACATATGTATACATGTGTTGTTACATATGTATGTTTGACAGATAGAAATATCCATATAGATATTATCAATATATGTATACATATGTATACATGTACATAGAGGAATATATATACAGTCGATATTATTATATGAATGTTAAGTTGATCATATTCATTTATATATTAAATGTATATATATACTTTATTAGCATGGAATATATATATATATATATACATATACATATATATAATACATAGTGTTGAGGCTATTCGTAGACTTATAAATATATATATGTACATGTATGTATATAAATATATATTTATATATATGTATGATAAATGAAAGTTGATTTATTTATCTGATTAATAGAGGCCAATTTGTATATATGTTATGCAAAACATTAAAGGTCAAACTATGCAAAGTAATATGCAAATGATAAAGGTTGATATGAAGTATAAGCCATGGTCGATACTACTTAAAATGCAACACTATCTTACAGTAGCATATTATTTCTACCTTGAATGCATTTATCCAATAGGTGAAGCGTTGAAAATAATAAGTAACATGTTGTTGTGTGAGTGGTTTAAATGCATGATAAAGGGAATAATCAGCAAATAACGTGATTGGTCAAAGCACAAGCTTGAGTTCTATTATTATGGACTCAACTCATCTTTTCTCTATCAATGGAATAGACTATGACTAAGTTGGCATAAGATAGGTGTTTCCTACAAATTATGGATTTTTTCATCATAATAAACTGCACCAAATGAATAGGAAAGTGGTTGATACATGGCACCAAAATATGAAATCTTTGTTTCTATAGAAGTCTATTTTTGGTTGCATGTCAATTCTCATCTTTTAAGCATGTGTGTATTTGAATTGGTCTTGATTTTTTGTCAAGCCATAGGGGTCGACCTATAGAATGCCAAGCTGAGTTTTCACTTAGATAGCCTGTAAGTTACACCTGGGATTTGATTATCCATTGAAGGGAGGGTAACTTGTATTTATGCTTTGAGGGTAGAAATACCATTGAGTTTTAGGAAAAGGGAATAAGATGTTTCTAGGGTTAAAGATTACCCATTAGAGGAAATACCTATGCATAGATTATAGTGGTCTAAAGTCAAATTGAGCTTGAGTAGTGTATGTGAGTAGGATGACTATCACTTGAAGTAATGAGTGAGAACACTTTGGCCAAAGTAGTGTGATTGCCTTTGGCTCCACTATCAATTCATTATGATCCATTTGTGCATGCTAGTTCCAAATTGTAGGGTTTACAAGATCTAGTCATGTAGGACACAACACTAAGCTTAGAACGGTTGTCATTGGGAGGTTACTCCACCAATATCTTCATTTAAGGGTAGGGCCATCTATCATATGAGAGATGTGTGAGGGACTGCATATGAGTCTTTGGTTGGCAAAAAAGTGCTTGAGTGATGCTTCTCCTCCTCAGCAGGTGACAAAATACCAATATTTGAAAGGAGATTCCTAGACCATCCATATCTATTGCTTGAAGCTTGATTGAGGTATGTATGTACTTTGTACACATTATTTGGTATATTGTAATATGTTGATTATTATATTGGAATGGAATCAATGATGATTATTGTTATGGTTTCTGCATTCATTTGTTCTCTATTAATAAAAGAAAAAAATTATGGCAACAATTAAGTCACATAGTTTATTTACTTGAAAGTGAAAACGGAAAATTTTACTTCAGTGAATGATTGGCATGTTACAATGTTGACATAAAATATTGGGATCCCTCAATAGAAAATCTTGATTCCTTATGTGTAGTTTGGTCTTATCAATTGGTTTTGTGCTATCTTATTCATTGTTAATCCTCATTAGAAGTTTATTTTATTTTACCACTCATTGTGTCTAACATATTATAGTATCTTATTTGATCAATTATCCTTGGGGGCTCAAATACCCATTGAATTTGACCAAAAATTAGCCAATATTCATCATTCAAAATTACAATTATAGATATTATCTACTCAACAAATTTTTTACTAAGATATTAAGGTAGCCCACTTTTCACTTAGATGGATACAAGGACAAGGAAGTGAAAGTGTATACACCTAAACTTGGTCTGGAGAATCTGATTAATTAAATATGAATTATTTGATTAATTATCCTATTTTTCCTCTACTATTGAATAAATAGAATTATTTATTTACATAGTTCACATTCACATTCACATTTAAATTCTTCTAATATCTCATTTTAATTAAATAAACAAAATTTAATACTTTGTTTGATTTAATTATCATTTCCCTATTTTATTCTATCACATCAATCTTAAATTAATCAAATAAAGATTAAAAACTTTATTGATTAATTGTCATTATTCTTCTATTTAATTTAATAAACAACTTCTATAGTTTGTTTTATTAAATTATTTATCCCTCTTTTGCTAATTTAAATAAATAAAAAATATTTAAATAAAGGCATAAGGAATATTCCTCTATATTTCCTCAAAATCAAATTAGATATCCTATGTCTAATTTATGTCAAAATCATATCAAAATTAATTGATTGAAACTTCACAGGAAGAATTGGAGACAAATTGCAAATTTATCTCTCAATCCTCCTCTATCAATCGTTCCTCTTCTCTTGCCTGGTGTTTTCATGGGTAGAGACAATCTCCAAATTTCTCTCAATCTCCTCCATCTTTCACCATTCAATCCTCCAGATTGAATCCAAGCCTCTCTTTGCCATCCCTATGCATTTCTACAGCCAGGAAATCTATAAATAAAGCTTCATTCAACCAAGAAAAGGATCCGAGATTATCAATTTTACTCTGCAGGAATTTCATCAAGCATCCAGCATCCAAGCTTCCAAGCATCCAACATCCAACATCAAGCTTTTACAATCATGGCTGCCTCTTGTAGTTGCATTTATCAGTTTTTATATCAATTCATGTCATCTTAGTTTCTTTTATCATCTAGTCTTTATCATATTAGTTTCATATCATTTGCATCAACATCATTTTGTTCATTAGATTGTCATTTTAACAGTTAATAGTGTTATTTAAATCTAAGAGCACGTAGCTTAATAAATCTTTAAAGATAGGAGACAATGAGATGATTTCAATTGGTTATTAGCTTAATCTTTGATGCAATGTTTCATTAAGAAGTGTTTTATTGCTTTATTACCTTATTCACACTTACAATTTGGTGCCCACCGTGGGGCCTAACCCTATATTTTTATCATTTTTTTTCAAAGTGTCACGCAGGTTTTTAGCGTGTTCTATTTTAGTGCTTTCCTCAAAAACTATAGTGCATCTGTGGAAAACTATGACTCTTATGTGCTCTGTTTCGGCGCCTCCGTGATACTATAGTGCATCCGTCAAAAAATTTAGCGCTTTCAACTCTAGCACTTCCATGACCTGTTTCGGAACATCGGTCTTTCATTCCCAGAAAAGCTGATTTAGTGCTTCCATGGAAAAATCTAGCGCTTCAGTGTCCTATTTTAGCGCTTTCAATTTTAGTGCATCAAGTAAAAACTATAGTGCTTTGGTGGACTATTTTAGCGCTTTTGTAAATTCGATCTGGATCCGACGCGACCACGACCAAAATTTAATTTTTTTCACAGTTAGACTAGAATTTATCAATCCTAGGGTAGCCATCACACTTTTGCAATATTAGTTAAAAAGAACATCATGGTTTTTGTGAAGCAAAATCTTCACATAGATTAGAAAATTTGTCTTTTTGGGCTTAAAACAAAACAACTTATCTGTTGTGCTTGTGTGGTGATTAGGCTTATGCTCTCCCCTTAGCTAGGTGATCAAAGTGCTAGATTTGTCCTTATTTCATGCAGTTTACACTTTATTAAATCCTTTAGAAGGCCTGTCGTAGTGGGAAAAAGTACTCACCCTACGGGAACAACCTAAGTGGGAATGCCTAAAGCCAAGGATTCCAACCCACTATAATCAAAATGCAAGTTGTTGATGAAAGTTCGACTTGACGGTAATGAGCAAGATAACCATCCCCAGAATATTTGTTCTAAAGATTGGGAGGTCTCCTGAGGGATTTTATCAATTGTCGCACCGCACAGAAACCCTATTTGCGAACCATAGAGTAGTATCCCGCCGAGCTAGTAACCAAACATTTTCATACTCACTATGCAAGGGGAGGGAAGAATCTTCCCCCAAGACACTCACCATATAATTTCCAAGGACCATTTTCTCAGAGGACGAGAAATCCAACTCTGAGTACACGCCTGGAAATGACAAAAACATGGGCACCCTCTAGGGGGTGACACGGCTGTGTGCATCAACGCAATTTCAAGATGTTGGTTGTTGAGTATAACGATGACCTATTTGACCTTAAGTGTGAGTCAATTTGATTTGTGTACATTTGTCAAAGCAACCAATGAAAATCAATAAGAACCATTCATGATTCTTGAACATACATGATCTATTCAGATTAAAATAATTATTCCACAATTGCTTGTTGTGTTTTCACAAAAATCATTAAAATCATATTAAAGATTGTAAGTGTGAATATGTGAATAAGATTAAAACACTTCTTAATAAGACATTATATCAAAGATAACTCATATTGAACTAATTCAAAATAGTAATCAATTGAAATCGTCATATTGCTCTCTATCTCCAAAGATTTATTAAATCTAAATTGCTCTCAGATTGTTTAAGCAAATAAGACTGTTAAAATGACTATCTGAAGAACGAGATGATGATAATGTAATGCTAAAGGATAAATCAATTAAACTAGCATGATATTGATGTGAAACAGATAATTGTAGTTACAGGAGCCAGCCATGGTTGAAAATTCGATTGTGTGATGCTTGATGTCTGGATTCCTAGAGAGTAAGAGTGCAAAAGCTAAGATTATTTGGATCCTTTTCTTGGTTCAATGAGGCTTTATTTATAGATTTCCTGGTTGTAGAAATGCACAAGGAAATATTTGGAGGCTTGGATTCAATCTAGAGAATTGAATGGTGAGAGATTGAGGAGATTGAGAGAAAGATGGAGATTGTCTCTACCCATGAAAACACCAGGCAAGAGAAGAGGAAGGATTGATGGAGGAGGATTGAGAGATCAAATTCCAAATTTGTCTTCAATTTGTCTCCAAAACTTCCCGTGAAGTTTCAATCAATTAATTTAGACATGATTTTGACATAAATTAGACATAGGATATCTAATTCATTTTTGAGGAAATGTAGATTGGAATATTCCTTATGCTCTAATTCAAATACTTTGATTTATTTAAATTAGTAAAAGAAAGATAAATAATTTAATAAAACGAACTATAGGATAGTTGTTTATTAAATTAGACAGAAGAATATGGCAATTAATCAATAAAGTGTTTTTATCTTTATTTAATTAATTTAAATGGATGTGATAGATTGAAATAGGGATTTGATAATTAAATCGAACAAAGTATTTAATTTTTTTAATTTAATTAAGATGAATATTAAATGTGAACTATATAAATAAATATTTCTATTTATTCAATAGTAGAGGAAATTAAGATAATTAATCAAATAATTCGTATTTAATTAATCGGATGCTCTAGACCAATTTTAGGTGCATACAAAGATCATCCGAAAAATGACAAGTCAAATTAGGTCAAGAAATTCATAATTTGAAAGTGGAAGTCCACCACATTTGTCAAGAGAGCAATCAAAATCACCAAACCTAAGAAACCACTCAATTATCGGGATAATTTAAGAAGAAGGTGCTTTCTATATCATAATCGAAAAATATTTTTGCAACATAGAACCTTCATCCATAGATATCACGACTTTGCTAGGGGACATAGTCTTGATTACATTGTAGAACCATTTTATTCATGAGCTTTCTTCCAAAGAAGAGCTCTCACACAATATCACAACCATAGTCAATGCATACGTCAGTCCTATTTTCCACAACCCATGATAGAATATGCCACAAGGCCAAATCAAGTTTTACAATAGAGAGTCTTAAAAGTCCTGTTTTTAGCGCTCTGGAAACATGTTTCAGCACTTTGGGTCACTTTTTTGGCACTTTCATAAAATAGTGCTTCCGAGCACTGTTTTAACGCTTACAGTCATTGTTCTAATGCTTCCATCAAACAATGCTTTCATCATCTTTTTCAGTGCTTCCGGGCACTATTTTAGCGCATCTATCAAGATAGTGCTTCCATCACTTTCTACAGTGCTTTCAAGCACTATTTTAGCGCACCTGTAAAGATAGCACCTCCATCGCCTGTTTCAGCACTTTTGAACTCTATTCTAGCGCTTCTGTGAAATAGCGCTTATGTACTCTATTTTAGCGCTTTCAAAATAGAGAGTTCCAAAATCATACTAGTCGGTCTGTCTATCATTTATCCATAGTTTTTATCAAAACACAAGTATCTTTTTATCAAAATCACTGTCTAGAGACCGAAATCAGATAAGTTCATACAAGTTCCCAATCTTATCAACTGAAACATAGATCTTACACATCAAAAGTTTCAAATCAAATACACAATCGATTACTACACTGAAGTTTCATCATCGGGATATTATCATCTTTTATCATGAAACAAGGTATAGTAATCCAATTTTTAACCCAGTCTTATCAATAAGATCAGTCATCTTATTCAACTTTGTTAAAAATTCACTTGACATTTATAGCATTGAAGATCAAAATTTTGGAAGAAGGAACAAAAACTTGTATGCCAATCTTCACTAGGTCACAAAAATAGAGACTCTTAGAACAAGAACTTGAAACATCACATACAATGGAAAAAGAAAATCCTTAGAATGGTCTGCATCAAAGCAACAAGAATGAAATAACTCCAGAGGACTTTCAAATAGCCCAACAAGATCCCAAATTCCATAAATTTATGGAAACGATCTGAGAGAAAGACATGGAGAAATACCTCTTGATGTTGGCTGAATTAGGTGCTAAGCTTCCTAAGGACTTTGACGTAAATCGTCTAAAAAAAAACCTGGAACAAGTGAAACCAAAATACCGCAACCCACACAAGGTATAGATCCAGTTGCTGCTTTGACATCCCAAATGTAAATCTTACAATAGCAGATACAGGATATGACAAAAGGGAGTACTAAAAGGTATGCAATATAGGACATTTGTCCTTATCCTTTTGACTCAACAGTCGATATGATACCTTTTCCTAGGCACTATGAATTCCCCAAATATGACAAGTACAATGGAAGATCAGATCAAATCGATCATATTCGAGAATTTAAAACCATGAGCCTAGAGTTTTCCCAAGAGAAAACTTACCTAATGAGATTATTCCCAAGAAGCTTGGGAGGTGCATGTATGGAATGGTTTTCAAAATTACAACTAGGAATCAAGACTTTTGAGGAACTTGTCAACAGGTTCATCTCCCAGTATTCTCTTAACATCCAACATAATGTTATGATAAAGGATCTATATAACCTAAAACAAAACGAAGGGGATACATTCTTTTCCTTCCTACAAAGATGGCGATGATTGTTCGCTAGATATCCTCGATCCATTCCTGAAGAAGAGAAGATGGAGTTGTTCATTAACAACTTGACGGAAGAGATGAGTTATAGACTTGAATTGCAATGTCCTCCCACATTCAAAAAGGTGATAGAAAATGGCCTTAATATTGAAGAAGCGCTAGTCAAAAGAGGGGTTATTAAACATTTCAATAACAAATCAAATAACACAAACTCCACAAATCAGTACCCCAACAGTGATAAACCAAAATTTTGGCAAAAGAACCGAAATACCACTACAATTGAAACAACAAGTGATTTACAGAATGCCAAACCATTTTTTAACTTGACAACATCTACTTCAAAAGCAAATCAAAAGAACGATCAAATCATCAAGTCAAATTTCATTCAAAACAATAAAATCACAAAATCGCAATCATACCAAAAACCATCAAACCAACGTAGGTTTACACCTTTAGGCCAAACATTGGAATCGACGATGAAAGAACTAGTCACAAGTGGTCTTATCACCATGCGGGAAGCAAGATTCTGGGATCCAAAGGTCAAACCACCATGGTGGAATGACTCAGATTACTGTAACTTCCACAACAATAAAGGGCACAAAACTAATGATTATATGGAGTTAAACATGCAGTTCAAGATCTGATAAAAAATAGCAAGGTGTATATAGAGGGACCCCAAAACAATAATGATCATTCAGCCTTCAAGGACCCTTTACCAAACTATGACAAAGGAGCATCATCTTCTACGAACAATAAAGGTAAAAATATCAATCATATCTATGATAAAACAATCCTTTGTCTTACCGAAGTAGAGAATGATCATACCAATGGGAAAAACATGGATAAACACGAAGCCAACAACACTACCCCTTTGGATTTTCTCCCAAGCATACAATTCCCTAAAAATCAAATAAATGTCATAAAAATCAGAGAACGACAGGACTATCAACCAGAAAATGTAATGACAAGGGAGCAATCCAAGGTAGTATTAAAGGGAGTTGGGTCTAAAAATGCATATCCACCTCCATCTCATTACAACATTGTCGATCAGCTTCAAAAATTCCAGCGCATATATCAATACTAGAACTCCTCAAACTATCTCCATCACATAAGGAGGTTCTAGAACAAGCATTAGTTGCCACTACGGTACCAAAAAATCTAGATGTTTACCAATTCCAAGCTATGGTGGGGCATTTGACTACCCTACATTGTCTATCATTCTCTGAATGGGATGATGTCTCACTCAACCATCCCCATAACACCGCACTCCATATCAAAGTCTTGATCCACAATCATCATGTCAAAAGAGTCTTAATAGATGGGGGATCTGGTTTGAACATTTGCAGTCTAAAGTTGATTCATGCACTAGGGTATTCCAATGATGCTATTGACACCTGAAGGAAAATTACCATAAAAGAATATGATGAGGAAGAGAGATCTTCAAAGGGACTAATTGTGTTACCAATTCAAGTGGGACTAATGATGAAACACAGCATGTCAAGTACTGGAAAAAGAGTTGACTTACAACACACTCTTAGGACGTCCCTGGATCCATGAAATGTAGGCAGTACCTTCCACATATCACCAATGCTTAAAGTTCCCTGTAAATGGATAGGAGGTGCCTATATCTACTGATTATAATCATCCTCAACATTGTGACACACTTAGAAACTCTCAAGATACCTTTGTGCCTCACAATCGGGAAGCATCTAGTTCAAAGTCATCAAATCTCAAGAGCAGGTCTAGTTGACAAACAAGGGAATGGGGCAATATTCTATGGAGAAATTGCTTAATCTTTGGACGCTTTCTGTGATAAGATAGTTTGTCAACTAGTACCATAGAAGATGAATCAGACAATAAAGCAATCCTTGATTGGTTATACTAAGATGAAGAACCATTGACATCAAATAGCAGTATCAAGAATGTCAATATCAATATAGACAAATACGGCAAAGGGAAAACTATCTTGGAAAAAATGGGTTACGAGGGACAAGGACCTATTGGCTTAAGAAAGGAAGGAATAATTGAGCCTATTCAACCCCTCACTCTCCAATCAAAAGAGAAGACAGGACTAGGATACTCTGAAGAAGAAAAATAGGAGATGACAAGGAAGGTATTAGAAAGAATCCTTCAGCTTAGAGATAGCTCTTAAACGGATTCAAATGAATATGAGTGAGATCTGTGTCCTGACTTATCTTGCACCAATATTCAAATTGATGTAATACAACAATATGCACCTACACATGAGGAGGGACAAGGATCTGGGTCTAGACCATTCGTAGCAAGATCACTAAATATCGATGACTCAAGTGGGGATGAATAGACATCAAGTGAACTAGATGATCTTGAAGAAGGTACCATCATTGACCTCAATATTCCAATTAACAACTATGATGAAATGGCTATCCAAACCCTTACATCCATCAACCTAAATGAATCTGATGACCTCATGCCATTAATCCATCCAGAACTTATTGACTGGGAACCTGTCGAACCTCTGAGTATACCAATATTTGCAGACGATGATGCCATCATAAATTTCCTATGTCATGACGAACCCGGTATGAGTTCTATCTGTAATACTCATAACAACGCAAATTGGTAGGAGGGTGTCAAATCTTCCAGTTGAAAAAGAAAAAATAGGGATAATAGATCTAATGGTGAAAACCATTCTATGGCAGCATTAGATCTAGAAAAAGATAAAATAAAGAATGCATCTAATGGTGAAAACCTCTCTGAGGCACCAAAAGATGGGAGATTTGACACTCTTCGAGAAAATTATCATGAGCAGTCATCAGTCCTGGTAGAACCAACACAGTCTATTAACATCGACACTCAAGAAAAAGCACAAGTTCTACATCTGGCAGAATCCATGATAGCTCAAGAGAGACCAAAATTCATCAATTTCTTTAAGGAAAGAAGCATCAACTTTGCTTGGTCATATTCCAATATGCCAGGCTTGGATCCAAATCTACTCATGCATCATTTGTCTTTGCCTGCAGGAATCAAGCCTATGAAGCAAAAATTGAGAAAAATGCATCCTCATATCGCATTAATGGTAAAGACTGAGTTAAAGAAATTGCTGGATGCTGGATTCATAAGGTCTATCGACTACGCCGAGTGGATAGCAAACATTGTACCTATTTCAAATCCTGACAATAGCATCGGGATATGTACGTATTTCATAGACCTAAATAAAGCATGCCCAAAGATTGATTTTCCATTACCAAATATAGACATCATTGTAGACTTGATGGCAGGGCATGCCATGTTTTCAATCATGGATGATTTTTCAAGATATAATCAAATTAAAATAGCTCCAGAGGATCAGGAAAATACTACATTTAAATGTCCATAGGGAACCTTCTATTGGAATGTCATGCAATTTGGTCTAAAAAATGCAAGAGCCACCAATCAAAGAGCAATGACGACAATCTTTCATGATATGATGCACACCTTCATGGAGGATTACATGGATGATATTTTGGAAAAATCTTGTACAAGAGAAGGACATCTACATATCCTGAGGAAAATCTTCACACGGCTAGAAAAATTCAATGTCAGGCTAAACCCCAAGAAGTGTGTGTTTGGGGTCACATCAACGAAACTATTGGGGTACATTGTCTCAAAAAAGGGCATTGAAGTGGATCCAGAAAAATTCAAGGCAATAATGGAAATGCCACCTCCCAGAAATATCAGTCAACTCAGATCACTATAGGGAAGGCTCCAATCGATCAGGAGATTTATCTCCCAACTAGCGGACAAGAGTCATCCTTTTAATCACCTGTTGCATAAAAATATAGTTTTCAAATAGGATGAGGGGTGTGAGACAACATTTGGTCAAATAAAATAATATCTAATGTCACCGCCTATTCTCATTCCACCAACCGAAGGAAGGTCTCTGATATTGTACATTGCGACAATAGATATATCTTTAGGAGCATTATTGGCATAGGAGGATTATGAAGGAAAGGACCACACCATTTACTATATCAGCAAGACATTAAATGGTTATGAAATAAACTACACTTTCATAGAGAAATCATGCTTAGCGGTGGTGTTTTCTACTCAACAACTAAGACATTATATGTTGACCCATACAATCAAGTTAATAGCAAAGATCGACCCCTTAAAATATTTACTTAGTAAGGCTGCCTTAACAGGTAGAATGGCAAGTGGGCCATGCTATTAAGTGAATTTTATATTCAATATGTGGATAGAAAAACCATCAAGGGTCAAGAAATCGCCAAACAATTGGCAGAGGCTCCTTTACCAAATGATCGACCCATGAGCATGGATTTTCCAGATGCAGAAATTCTAATAGTGATGCCGCAACAATGGATATTATATTTTGATGGATCATACACACAGCGAGGATCTAGAGCAGGAATTTTGTTCATCAATCCCTAGGGACACACCATTCCAAAATCATATAGACTGATGTTTCAGTGTACAAATAATGTGGCAGAATATGAAGCATTGATCATTGGGGTCAAGATAGCAATTGAATGGAGAATCACAGACCTACAAGTATATGGAGACTCTCAACTAGTCATCTATCAAGTAAATTACGAGTATTAGACCAAGCATGAAAATTTGATGCCTTACAAGCATCAAATAGATGATCTAAAGCAGTTTTTTGTCAACATCAAATTTGATCAAATTCCAAGGGCGGAGAACAAAGCTACGGATACCATGGCCACAATCGCTTCATTATTACAATTGCCAGAGAACGAGGTTGTTATGATTTTATGGTGGAATAAGTACCATGTCCTTCTCACAATAATTCGGAATCCAATATTATATGCCATCTAGAGACCATTGAAACATCCATCTATGAAAAAACCTATACGTACCTGAAAGACAATATCCTTCCTCCCAATCATTCCAGGAACCAAAAACATAATTTTATCCGCCAATCAGCCCAACATACTTTAATTGCTGACATCCTATATCGTCAAGCTCTTGATGTTACCTTACTCCAATGTTTAGAACATGAAGAATCTGAGACGACCCTACGCAAAGTTCACGAGGGTATTTGTAGCACTCATTCGAGTGGGATAACTCTAGCTAAGAAACTCCTTCGTTTGAGATATTATTGGCCATACATGGAGAAAGAATCTTATCGGTTTGTAAGGAAATGTCAAAAGTGTCAGATTCACAGTAATTTGATTCATGCACCAGCACAAGAACTGCATCCCTTCACATCAACATGGCCCTTTTTTCAATGGGGCCTAGATCTGGTAGGAAAAATAAATCCCTCTTCATCCAATGGACACAAGCTCATTATAACAGCCACAGAATATTTCACAAAATGGATAGAAGCAGTGCCCCTTACAACGATCACAAGGAAGCAGATCTTGTCTTTTATCTTTAATTACATAATATGTCAATATGGCATTCCTCAATCTATTATCACTAATAATGGACGGCCTTTCAAAAATCAATATGTTCAAGAATTGTCTGAAAAGTTCCATATCCAACATCGTTTCTCAACGTCGTACTATCCACAAGGAAATGGCCAAGCAGAGGCCTCTAACAAAACAATTCTAAAAATCATCAAGAAGATGGTAAATGACGTTGGATGTGATTGGCATGTTCAACTCAATATTCTATTATGGGCCTACAAAACTAGTATCAAAACACCAACAGGAGCAAAACCATACGCCTTGGTGTATGGATCAGAAGCCATACTACCTATTGAAGTTGAGATTCCATCGCTTCGTGTACCACTCAGAGGAATCATTTCAAATGAAGAATATAGGGTATCCAGACTACAAGAACTAGAATTGTTGGATGAACATGGTCAACAAGTTGTTAATCATCTCACAGCATATCAACAACGAATATTGAGTTACAATCACAAGGTAAAACCTAGGATTTTTCAAGTTGGCGATTTGGTACTAAAAGAAAACCCGAGAAATCAACAAGATAGGGAAAAGAAAGGGAAATTTGAGCGTAATTGGCTAGGTCCTTTTTTCATCATATCAGTGTATGGATCAGGGGCTTATCAACTATCAATGTCAAAAGGGGATATGTTTGATTAACCTATCAACAGTATACATCTCAGAAAGTTCTGCACCTAAATTTCAAAGTGCACGGGTTAAAATTTTGAAAAGGGGTTTCCTTGATGAAAACCTGGCAAATAGGCGTCTTGGCAATGGAAACTACAAAAAAATACCAAAATAGAAACAGGAAAATACAAAAAAAGAAGAAAAATATACAAAACAAAGAGTGTAATCAAAACATATAGTGAAAACCTAGAAACAGGCATCATATGTGATTCTAAATCTGATTTCTCATCTATTTTGAAACACATCGGGATCATTAGTCTGGCAGTCATTACCATTTCATATCATGTCATTAGTCTTGCCATCATTATATCCATTATCAAATCATGTCACATGGTCAGGTCTCACTCTAGCTTGGGGGCAACATCTGGATATAATTGGGGGCAATGAAAACATCAATGTCACCAAATGGGAAAACAAAAGTATGTCAGGAAACAAAAACAAGATCAAAGCACAACATCAATCACCATCGAAAAAGCATCAAACATCCGTATCATATCAAAAAATCCAAAAACATGTCAAAAAGTCAGTCTAGAAAAGCAAAACCAAAATCATGAGTCTGTGTTAGTCGAACTATGTGGCCTTTGCGTATGTAACATAGGCAAGGCTAATCTTTGATCAGCCCCTGAGACCCCTAGAACATGTTAATAAGTTAGGTCTCTGGTCAAAATATCAGAAAATTACAAAAACATCAAAAATTCAGGATGGATGATCTAATATGAATAATGATTTGAAACACTCTAAGTAAAAGGTGGATAAGTTGTATTTTTGATTGATATTATCATTTCTTTGGAGTAACTCGATGATGCATTGCACTAGAGAAACAAGGAAGAAGAATGATATTTTTATTTGTGTGTTGTCTATAAATTAATTATATGACTGTGTGAATTGTCGGGGGATGTGCTATGCAAATGTATCACCGATGACATTCAAAATTCACACATTAAAATGATTAATCACTGCCTGTTTATGCAATGAATGATCAGGTCATCTCGATTCAATTATACCTAGATGCTTGTGTTCGCTTGCAATATCAAAATCATGAAAGAAGTACTCAGGTCGTCATTGGTCTAACACATACCATTAACGCTTGTACTCACTTTCAAAATCCAATAGAAGCTCTATGATGATACCAAACACAAAGTACTGTTAAAATGACAATGGTTTTGCATATAGTTGCATGTTAAAATTAGACTACATTCATCATAAATTCTATTCCTATAGAGTAAACTTGTTGCATAAAGGGATCCAATTAATGATTATTTTATATGACTCAGTATACTTGACATAAATCAAAAATCATCAAAAACATGTAGAAGTCATCATCTCATCATAATGTTTTCATCATTTCATCAATCATGCATTTTACATCAAATAAATTATGCATTCAATCATACCATTATTTTTCACATCAAATCATAAATAAATACATCATGTTCATTTTACCATGACATTCAAAACATTATTTCCATTATCCATACATCCATACATTTCATTACAATGAAATAAATACATGTCATGTCATTATTATCCACATCCATACATCATAGGTCAGAATTTAACATCACATATCCATACATCATAAATCATCATTTAGGTCATTATTTTCATTACATCATACATCCATTATCATACATCATAAATCATCATTTAGGTCATCATTTAATATCACATATCCATACATTTCATTACATTGAAATAATACATGTCATGTCATTATTATCTACATTCATACATCATAGATCATAATTTAGAACATCAAACATTATTAGCATCCATACATCATATATTTTGCACATGCATTCATCATAGAATCATCACTAAAATAAAAGCATTCATCACATGATACATCATCACATAATAAATGAATCCATCATAGAAATCATAAACCATCATAAGATCGAATCAACTGCATCTCATATATATCATCAATATCAAGTAGACAATGAAGTCTAGAAATAAGAAAAGATACATCATCAAAAATGAGCTAAATCGGAGTATACATCATATCTCAAAAGGAATGTCTCAAAATCACAAAATAGCATCTATGATCTACTACTGCTAGAATGTGTGGGCCCAACAGGACCAATACCACCACCACCCTCAGAAGGACCAGGATCTCTGGGATCTCCTCGAGGAGGTTGTGTCACACCCTCACTCACTGTTTGGGTATGCATCCAACCAGATCTCGATAGGGCATAGCTGACTCTATGCTCGGTAGGCACTGCATCATGGTATCTACTTGGTAAAACTCTACCTCGTGGCTAGCCCACAGAACCTCCCTCATGTAATTTGCCACAGAGGTACCATCGGCAACTCTCTATAGCTTCTCGGTCGTCTCCTATGCCCTCTCAACAATTTGTCTAGCACTATCTCGCTCAACTGTCAACGTAGCAACCTGAGTGTGAATAGCGGCCAACTGTCCTTGTACCTACGCTAATGCCTGAGCATGGGTCTACGCTTGATCCTGCATCTGGGTTTGCATCTATACCAACTATCCCTGTAAGGTTTGTACCTGTGCCTATAAACCAGCAATCTGTCTCTAGTGATCAACTGACGGTACTGCCACTTCTCATCTCTTGCGAGGCCTACTGGGTGATGGACCAAAACTGACTAGTCCAACCCCTCTGCCAGCCCTTCTGCCACCATCACTATTATCACTGCTACTATCACCAATGCTTCTCTCAGTATTGTTTCCTAATGTAGTATCACCCCCACTGCTCTCCTCGAAATCCTCAGCAACATCATCCTCCATGGGTAACGGTGTTGTCTCATCAGGAATTGTGATGCAAGGATGTGGAGTCAATGCCAAAAAAGTGGCATACTCCTCTATCACAAGTGCCTCGGCAATATCCCTATGCATATCCTAGGCAGATGGTTGCAGAGCCTTGTACCCCTCTACTATGGTTTCATATGATAGGCATGGCCCCCAATCAGGTACATCACTCTATCACCAGGCATAGTGGGCTACCCCCTGTGGCATACACTGAACAATGTCGTACAACCTGTACACCCGCCATAACAAAAATCTCTCCAAAATAAAAGGTGCCCTGCCAATCAAGTACATAGAATCACAAAGATACCCAAGCACGACATCATCCTCGTCCCACTGCTCATAGTCTAAGTGCGGACGCCAAACAACACTTTTTGTATCATCCAACACTCGTCTCCAATGCTCCAACTTACCCATTCAAGCCTGGGTAAGTCGACCTCTATATCTGAAAAAATACAGTCTGTTTGTTGGTCTATCCAAAACTGGAAATGATTGAGCAATAGAGAAATGCTCCCATGCCCACACCTGTAGAAGTGTCATCCCAGTTGATAAACTGCACGTCCCAAAATATACCACGAAATGTAATTCATGGTAGAGATGTGCCAGCATACACATCCCCCATGCATATCTCATACCATGTACACCCATGCTCTCCAGAATCTAGCCCAAACCCACAGAGAATTCTTTTGACCTATGATTAGGACAAAGGAAACCTCCAATGAATCCAGCAAGCACTATTGGTAGTGAAGCATACGCATCAACAATCGTCCTCCATCAGACACTCGGACCTGCAATATGTTGATCCTAAAACACTCTACAGAGAGCATCTCTCTCACCAGCCTCATGTGAATCATAGACCACAATCTCACCCATAAATGGAATCCACAGAATCCATCACACATCCTCGGGTGTGACCATCATCTCACCAATGGGTAAATGAAAGGTATTATGGTCACTGTGCCACCTCTCGGCCAAAGCAGTAAGGAGACCCTAATTAATCCTAATCTGGGGCATGTCAAGAAAACTCGTAAGGCCACATCAACCTATGACCTGAATCTCATTCGGAGTCAGATGAGGAATCAAATCAGTGGTCCAGGGAAATCGCTCTCGCATCTGGAGAGTGTTGTGCAGTTTCCCCTCTTTTTTTGCTTTTGGTGTTTTGGCCCTTGTTTTTTGGGGGTTTTTACTTGTTGTGGGCTCATGCTTTGATGTTCATCTTGCCAGTTGAAGTGGCACACTTCTGAATTTTATTGAAAATCTTATGTTCTGAAGGCATTTCAGAGTTTTCACTATTTTCAAGAAATCCGCCCTATCCGGATTCTCCCGGTTTTCTTTCGAAGTCCAAAAGTGACTGCCTTTTGACTTGGATCTATGGAAATCCGCCCCGTCTGGATTTCTCTGAAGTCTGTCGCTCTATTGAATCTTCGGTTTCTTGTGGTCATGGTTGTCTTGTCGACCACATGAATGGCGATTGTGCAGATTTTTTAGGCAATGATATATTGAATTTCAAGGAGTAATTGGTCATTTGAGTTTGTTTGTTTTCTTATCCTTTGAGTTTGAGTCTTAAAGCTTCTGGTGTATTGTTGGATCATGGATTTTGAAGCCGTTTCGACTACTGCATTGGAATTTCATGTGCTTGGCTTGTATCCTACTTGCATTTGAGAGTTGTTTATTGGCATCACTAGTTCCAGTCGTTTCGCTCTCATGGTATGTGATTATGCCCTCTTTCTATGTTGATTACTTTGCTTCATTTGCTTTATGGTCTTTCATTGCTTCATTATTTCCTTGGGTGCGTGTCATGACTAGGCATTTTTGGGGTTTTTCATTATTGTACCAGTCCATCAGGTTTATCATTGAATGTTTATTCTTGACCTGGTATTTCTATGCTTTTGGGTGTTTGCTTGCATTAGTCTTAAACTTCCCATTTTTGTATGTGAGCAAGTCGTGTTTGGTTCTATGTGCTTTCATGGCGGATATTTTAGGGTTCTAGACCTATGGCATAGCCAATCCTTCTCGAACTACTATGAGGAATGTTCTAAATTCGTATTTGATTTGTTGAAGGTCTAGGTTAGGTCGTTGTCAGGGTGCAGGCCTTAGATCCAGATTCGTTGGAATCATTTTGGTAAAGGTGAGAAAATGTGTTCGGGTTTGGTTTTTCGAGGTCCTCACGGAATTCCGCTTCCCTCAGATTCCCTCGGCTTTCCCTATTCTTTCTCTTTTACCACTTTTTCCCGGATTTTGTCTATCTCGCTAAAATCCGCTTCCTCTGGATTTTCTCAGAATCCGCAGTCGGGTTGTTTTCCCGGATTCGTGCTTTAATGATAGTTTATCTAGTTCCCGCTAAAATCCATGTCCTCCGTATTTTCCCGAATATTCCATGCCTTCTTCATTTCCTAGAGTTAGTTATAACTGTTGCTATTTTCGCTAAAATCCATCTCTAGTGGATTCTTCTGGGTTTTCTGGGAAAATTTTGAATATGATGATTATGAGGAATTGGTTTATTGATGATGTATTTGATTGATTAAATGAACTTATGCTAAGTGTTTTTAAGGTTCATCCTTTGTTAAATTGATGGATTAATGTGATATTATGGGAGTTGTGTGCTTGGTTCTCTTGAATCCGCCCGGTCCAAATTTTCTCGGAAATCCTCTCCAGTGTGGAATCCGCGAAGGGGGCCAAATCCTGAACTTTGAGATATTGATTTCCTGCACTTGTTGTTTCTTTTAAATCTTATTGTGGTCATTTTTATTTGTTGCAGGAAGGATCAGGACAAGATGTTGTTGGTCGAGGCAAAGGGAAGGCAACAGATCCAGGTGTAGAGACTTCTGCCATCTCTAATATAGAGAAGGTCAAATTGGACATAAAGAGCAAAATTCTTGAAAGTAAGTTGACTTCTATTTGGTCAGGAATCACCGATACCAATGTGGGTATGTGGGACTATGAGAAGTTTAAGGCTAAGATAAAAAAGAACCCTCCTTTGTTGGAAAAGAGAATGGTGGACTCCGAATTAGCTCATGTAGTAGGTTTTCCCTCCATAGTGCAGTGTTATGAACTGGTGCTTGAATGTGCCAGAAATTATGATAGAGGGACACAAAGGATAATTGATCCCCAGGGAAGGAATCTAGCAGGCTTTAGCCTTGTATCCATTGCTGCAACTTTTGATATACCTGACAAGTCACATGTGGTGCCCTTTGACATGGATGGTGACAGGAAGTACTATGAGGAAAATGTGGTTAAATCCCAGTAGGTGATTAACTCTTGGTTGGAGAAGCCTAAGTCCCATTTCTCCAAGTTTCCAAAGCAAATATTTAGACTTAAATTCAAAAAGGAATATTACAATTTCATCACTCTTCTCAGCAGGCTGGTAGGATTGAAGAGTGGAGGGGTGTTTGAGACTTGGATGTTCAATGTAATTTCTCGGATGGAGCAGGGAATAGATTATCACTAGGCAGGTGTCATAAGTGCAGTGATCCATGAGCAGTTATGCAATGTCTTGCAAACTAAGACCTTCACATTGACCTCCTACCTAGTGTATTCATTAGCAAGACTTCACCCATACAAGGGGTTAAGCACTAAGGGTACCTTTGGATAGGATGCCATATATGAGGTCTATCCATAGTTGCACCTAACTGGAGGAAGCTACAGAAGATCCAATGATGCTTTCATAGTGTGCATCACCAGATTTCTCCAGGGTGCAGAGCATATGAGAATTTTTGACAAGGCGAAGGAATTGATAAAGAGATTATACAGTTCCCTACTTTCTCTTATATTAGAATTGATGGTTTTCAAAGGGCTCCCTACAGACTCCCGAGGTATCCTATTGATCATATTGTATTGTTAGAAGTCACTAGGAAAATTTGTGACTTCGACATAGTTGTGAAGGGAGAAATGCACAAAACAAGCTTTGGGAATGACTTTCCCTTAAAGATAGGAATCGGTGAGGTTTGTCCTTCCATCTAGTCTTCTCATGCTTCTGAGGAGGAGATGAGTACTTTTGGTCTCTCTTTCCATTCC
Source organism: Sequoiadendron giganteum (assembly GCA_007115665.2). Lineage (NCBI taxonomy): Eukaryota > Viridiplantae > Streptophyta > Pinopsida > Cupressales > Cupressaceae > Sequoiadendron > Sequoiadendron giganteum. Next base: position 111,888,810 of record CM021102.1, read on the forward strand.
AAGAGAGCAATTTTTGACATCACTGGTGAAGCACAAAAGAAGGCAAGTAGGGAATACAGCCATTAGGCTCATATTGAAGATTACTAGGTTAACCTTGCTGATGAATTCGAGGTAAGGAAGAAGAATTTCTCTAGACTGCCAGTGGATATAGTGAAGTTATACAATGTGAAATCCATCCCTGACCAGGTGGAAGAGGATGGAAACTTAATCCAGGGTCATTTCTATGAGGTAGTGAAGGATAGGCCAGTTGGAGATGTTGACTAGTTAGAAGAGGAAAAAATAGACTTGGACCAAATCATGACCCCAATGATCAAGTACACCAAAATGTGGTTGAAGCACAAGATGTTAGAATTGGAGAGTGAGGATATCCCATGTACTTATGATTTGATGGGAGACTTAGAGTCTCATTATGATTTTGAGGAGTCACTTGAACCAGATCCTAAAGGTAAATAAAAGGTGGATTCCCTTTTCAGAATCTAGGTTAGGTATGTTCAAGTTGAGAAGGTGACGGAAGTGAGTAAATAGAGGAAACCTATCACCAAGAAGAGGAGACATGCCTCAAAGAAAGAAGCTAAAAAGGATAAAGAAGAGGAAGAGGAGGTAGAGATTTCTCCTCCATTGACAAAGAAGAGAAGGATTACAAAGCTATCACATAAACTGGAGGAGGCTCCCAAAATTGATAAGGAGGTTGAGCCACCAGTGATAGAGGTGGAGAGCTCAGGGAAAAGAACCCAAGTGTACATGAGGAGGTTAAGGACTCCTTCCCCAAGGGATACTGTAGTAAAGGAGGATGTTCCAGTGAATGTTCCTGGTGTTGAACAAGTAAGTGTCTCCATTCCTCAAGATACTGGTAGCACACAAGAAGAACAAAAGGAGGATGAAGAGCCTAAGGATTTGGGTGAGGAAGAATTCTAGGAAGGAGACCTCTATAATTCAGAGGCAAAAATTGATAAGGTGATTCAATCTCCCTTGGTGTCACATGTAGATTCACCAATGAGAGAGCAATTGAACAGTTCTCCTCAAAAGGAGGAGATACCATCTAAAGTCCCTTCATCGGTGCAGGTTGTTGTGGAGGAACAATTGTAGGATAAATAGAATCCAATCATGGATATCCCTAATGTGCCAAGTGTTGAGAAGGACACAACTAATATCCAGCAGGACAAGTAGGATACAGTGTCAACTGAGTCTACTATTCCAGATTGGTTGGATAAGGAGTTGAAAAGTAAAATGGTGATAGTAGAGGATACTCCTCCTAATTGGGATGTCCTGATGGCTAATGTTGAACAAGGAAAGGCTAAGAAGAATACTAGGGTTGTGTCCCGGATTGAGAGAGATGGGTCAGACAATAGAGTGGCCCACATTGCTACCCCTGCTCTAGATAAGGATAGAGACAATGTAACTGCCAAAGATTATCATGTGCAAATTGTTGACCTAGGGAATGCTTCTCTAGAATAGTATATTGAGGAGTATGAAGGATCCAGTGTTGTAATTGTGGGGAGCTTGAAGAAGGTTGTGCAAACTAGGCATGAGTTGGAGAGAGAGAATGAGAAACTAAAGAGGTATTTGCAGGAGTTGATGAAACCCTTGTAGGCTATTGGCTCTTCCTCCTCTGTTGCAGGTTTCTTGCCTAATGAGACAATCTCTGAGCTGGAAAAGATGAAAGGCACCACACATGCTACAGTTGCCTGGTTGCAGGGTGTCCAAACTAGGGGAGATGCTGCCATTAAGGACATTTTGTCGACTGGTGGAGATGCTATTAGATCGGTGGATTGGTTGAAGGTTTTCTTAGCTCAAGACAAGGAGGATACTGATCTCCTACTATAGAAAACCACAACAATTATGGAATTCACCGAGGATAAGTTGGTAAGGGGTGGGATTCTTCCTTTTTCCAAGGGTTTCTAAACCTTGGGAATAGTTTGAAATCCTGCAAATGAGGCAGAATGCCTTAAAGAAGATTCACAAACAAGCAAGGCAGATTGAGGACACTCTGATTGGTATCCATGATAGGTGTATCTCATTCTTTGAGGTCATGATAGGAAGGAATAAGTACACTCTAAAACATCTTAATCTGAAGCAACTTAGTAAATGGTGGAGGTCCCTATGCAGTCGGCCGCTAGTGACGTTGCACACGCTCGAAATGGTGAGTGTGGTAGGGGATTGGCATCTTGCTCCAACTGGCTGAAATGTCTCTCTCACAAGAATTTGAAAGTCAAAAAGTGCAAATGACCTTTCAGACTATATATAGCTTTTTGAAAAAAGGATTTTGGTGGGTTTTATTTTAGTTAATTTTATTCATGGAATTAATTGAAATTCAACACAGGCTACAATTTTCTTCATCAATGTCGGGAGATAAATTATTTTTTCATCAGATCTTCATCAAATCATTGAAAAATCATCATGGAAATTCAAAAATTCTAAAAATTATCAAATCATTAATTTATCTCCTGAGGGGGCATATTATCCACAATCATTTGAAAATCAATATCTGGGGCATGTTTGGGGCACACTGAATTTTTTTTCATCAATACTGGCAGTAGCAGCAAAATTTTCTTCAAAGCAAAGTGTAAACACATCACTTCAAAGAGGGGCAAAATGTATACACCTAAAATTGGTCTAGAGAATCCAATTAATTAAATACAAATTATTTGATTAATTATCCTATTTTTCCTCTACTATTGAATAAATAGAATTATTTATTTATATAGTTCACATTCACATTTAAATTCTTCTAATAGCTCATCTTAATTAAATAAACAAAATTAAATAATTTGTTTGATTTAATTATCATTTCCCTATTTTATTCTATCACATCAATCTTAAATTAATCAAATAAAGATTAAACACTTTATTGATTAATTTCCATTATTCTTCTATTTAATTTAATAAACACCTTCTATAGTTTGTTTTGTTAAGTTATTTATCCCTCTTTTGCTAATTTAAATAAATCAAAAATATTTAAATAAAGGCATAAGGAATATTCCTCTATATTTCCTCAAAATCAAATTAGATATCCTATGTCTAATTTATGTCAAAATTAATTGATTGAAACTTCACGGGAAGAATTGGAGACAAATTGCAAATTTATCTCTCAATCCTCCTCCATCAATATTTCCTCTTCTCTTGCCTGGTTTTTTCATGGGTAGATACAATCTCCAAATTTCTCTCAATCTCCTCCATATTTCACCATTCAATCCTCCAGATTGAATCCAAGCCTCTCTTTTCCATCCTTGTGTATTTCTACAGCCAGGAAATCTATAAATCAAGCTTCATTCAACCAAGAAAAGGATCTGAGATTATCAAGTTTACTCTGCAGGAATTTCATCAAGCATCCAGCATCCAAGCATCGAACATGCAACATCAAGCTTTTACAATCATGGCTGCCTCCTGTACCTGCATTTATCAATTTTTATATCAATTCATGTCATCTTAGTTTCTTTTATCATCTAGTCTTTATCATATTAGTTTCATATCATTTGCATCAACATCATTATGTTCTTTAGAATTTCATTTTAACAATTAATAGTGTTATTTAAATCTAAGAGCACGTAGCTTAATAAATCTTTAAAGATAGGAGACAATGAGATGATTTCAATTGGTTATTAGCTTAATCTTTGATCAATGTTTCATTAAGAAGTGTTTTATTGCTTTATTAGCTTATTCACACTTACAGAAAGTACCCTTAGAGCTCAATCATGGGATTATTTTTTCCATGTGTTATGTCTCAAAGAATTTCATTTCTCATGTCCAACATCTATATTTGTCATATCCAAGTTCCATAAACCATTATAAGGAACTTTTCTTACAGTTGTTTTATTATAGCAGCATATTATTGTCATGAGATTTTAATCTATACTAACTACTCTCCTAAATGTACAACTATATGTTACTAGGTATACAAGTTAAAATTATACATCATTTAACTTTTCCTTCCTCTCCACTATGGTTGTAATTGCAGTAGTCTTCCCTTTGAATTTTCAAAGGCCCTTCACCACTTCACCTTGCTTCAGTATCTTTATGATTATAGTAAATCCAAAATCTGGACAATTATCATTTGTACAAGATCATAATTTGAACTCCATAATAACAAATAAAAGATTGGTTTCATAAAATGGAACGCATGGACATATGGAATTGGTTTATGCATCTAAAAATTCCTATCCTCAATAGGACAATTCAATCAATAACTAAGATATATCAACCTTCAAAGGAACCTTCCCTCCCAAAAACTCATTATAAATAATTGCACTCTCACAAAATTCATAGGAATGATTTAGTTTCTATGACTCATTCACCTTTTTTCTTGATGGTAGTAGAATGATTGACAAAAAACTCACCAGATACATCAAAAATGTGAAACACCAAAAATAACTGAAAAAAAAAAAGAGTCAAAAAACTCATGATTTTCCCCTATAAATAGTGAAAATACTAAAGAGATGTAAAAGATATAATTTTTCAAGTTTTATGGTACTCAAGAATAGCTTAAGCCAGTTTGAAGCAAATGGTTTTATGATTCCTAAGCTTGGCATTTTAAAATTTATATAACATGATCTCAGTGTAGCTCATTTTTTCCATTCTTTACGTCTAAGAATGACCATTCACGTTTTCATAAATTTTAAATATATCCAAGCTTCACCATCCATCATAAGAAAGAAAATTTTTACCTCCTATCCTTACAACTCAAAACTCTTTATTGTTTTGTGTGTGAAGGTGACATGCCACTAAGAAAAAAGAGAGATTTTGCATTTAACTTGGGATTTCTATTGAAAATGCTAATTAATACTGCCATGTGTTGAACACATATGACTATAAAAATTCTCACTACTGTCAAAGCATTCAAGACAAACCCAATAAATATTTTTACCACACTTACAATTGACATGATTACAACCATCACTTTTCTCAATTGTGAAACCGCAAACAAGACATATTTTGACATCCACTTTTCTATTACACCATTCTTTTAGAGAAGCATCGTTATCTTGTTTAAATTCTCTATACTTCTCACAAGAGACGTATGGATGATATTCTAGATGACAGGTTGTACACAACTCTACTAAATAATTTCCACATACAAAGAATTTTCTAGAACTTTGCACCTCATATATAGTTGGGCAATCTAGAGTGGTACAAAATCTATAGGTACCTTTACTAGAAGATACAAAATCCCCCAATGAAGCTTGAAATGATTCATCTAATTTTTCAATTTAAAGTAGATATTTTAGATCATAAATAATGAGAAAAGCATCACAGTTCTCAAAAGCACAAGAAAGTGGAAAACCTTCATGACTATTTATGGTTGAGAACATTGGTCAACTAAGCATGACCTACAAAAGGCATGTTGGACTCAAGGGAACACTGAGAGGGGGGGTGAATCAGTGTTCTACAAATCTAAACTTTATTAAACTGATATTTAAACCATTTCAACATTAAACCAAAGGAAAGATGCAAACACACAAAGTAATCATCCACAACACCATAACACAAGGATTTTTACGTGGAAACCCTATTAGGGGAAAAACCACAGTGGAGGTCAATCCACAATTTGAGTACTCAAATATAAGTTTTACATAAGGGAATGCACTTGCATTCAGGCTCATTCCCTAGAGCTCATTGCTCAAAGTAGAAAGGCTCATTGCCTTAAAAAATGTTCAGATTAAGAGCATCTGAAGGTTTGAACTGAATTAATAGCATCTAATTATGCCAGGTTATAGTTTCATTTAGGCTCATAGATTAGATTTTGGATCTTTTATCTGATTTTGCACTTTGCTCTGCTCTGCTTTGCTATGTTCTATAATTCACATCATAAATCCATACATAGATAAATTCACACTACTATCCTTTTGAATTTCACACCACTCACTAATATACTTCACATCTCATTCCTTCACTTCTCTAAAATGGTACAACCGATCTCATATATATCTGCAACCAAAGGTTTGATCATTCATATGTCGGCTTTCATAAAACATAAAATACTTCCCAACTGTCGGCTAAATCCACAACTAATTCTTTATGTGCACCACCCATAGTTGGTTATGGAATAGTGAGAACCCAAATACACATGATCAAACATAGAAACATTTAACAAATTACTCCTTAGACATCCGCAATGGCTATATCCACCAAGTCGGCCTTCTATTACAAATAACCAAAAAATTGATGCATCGGATCTCCTAGATTGTACACTAGTAAATTCACACCTCGATATTTCTTGAATAAGGTAGTACAAACATCAACATACCTTTCTCTAAGATCCACAACTCAAAATAATAGTCTGGTGAAGTATATAGATCGACATCTTTACGTTTAACCGGATACCCTATTCTTATTTTTGTTATATCGGTATGATCGAATACTAAACTATGGACCAGATGAATGAAATAGTTTCCATCAATGACAACACTATAAGACATATGCCAAAAATCTCCCCCTTTGGCATTTATGGCAACACTTAGTGAAAAATGACTAAGTGTCAAAAACAATATGAGTACGCTACCAATCTTCAAAATTTCAAAACATAGCTCCCTCTAAGATTGATAAGGCATTTTTCACTGCTCTCTCTCCCCTTTGAAATCAATGACAAAACTAGAGGCCTTATTCCAACAATTGACAAAACACGTGTTCAATCTCCCCAAAACTTTAAAACTGATTCAAAGTTTTAAAAAGAACTACTACATGAGTTAGAAAATTGTCTTGTGATTTTCTTTCATTCACGGAATAAATTTCTTCCAAGCTTCTATTGCAATCCCAATGATTATGATCATACTGTTATTCTTAGATGTCTTGTTGACAATATCAGTGAGGGATTCCGTAATTTTGATCGCACCCTCTAATTTCTCACCTTTCCTCAGTATCTCAACCATCTGTTCCAGCCTGCATTCAGTTAGGTCCTTCACTTTCCAAAAAGTGTCCACAATTTTATTTTTAGTGAATTGAACTTTTGTGTGCTCAGACTGTAGCTCTTGAATCTTTTTCCTGATTGTAACATTCTAATCCTGAAACATATCAAAAAAATTTCCAATCCCATTCAATTTTGTTTCAATTTGCTCCAACTTCTCTTTGTATTTCCCAACTGCATGAGGCCAATGGATGTAATAGTTCTAGATGTTATTTTTTGCACTTATGCATTACCTCAGCTCATTCATTTTCTTTTCCAACTTGGTAAGTGATAGCCTTAACTACTCCTTCAAATGAGAGATTATTTCTCCTTCTTCTTTGTTTTGATGCTCAGAGTCCAAATTTTCCTTAATGCATTCAATCATTTCTTCAAGTAAAATGTTCTACAAATTCTCCAATTTGATCTGACTGTGCACAACATGAGCACTTAGTACACTTAGAATCATATCCTGATCATATGAGGGTCTAATAGACCATAATTGAGCAATTTTTTGCATTACACCTTCCTTATGAATAAGTTTTTGTAGCTTCTCTTATGACAATTCATCTTCTTCTTCACTTTATTTTGTTATTTCCTTTTCCTATTTAGGTTCAGCTGATTCCAGTTCTTTTCCCTTTATGCCCTCAGTTTCCTCATCGGATTCCTCATTTGGTATATCCACAATCTCCTGTTCTTTTCCTTTTCCTTTAATTTTCAAAATCTTGCATTCCAGAGGAGTACAAACAACAATTTATTTCTCTATTTTCTTCTTTCTCTCCATCCCACCAGAAGAGGAACCGACTTCAATTGCTTTTACCAAAAGAGAAATACCAACTGATCCAAGCTTTCCTAGCAAACTTTCAAAGAAACTTTCATATGCTTGAACACAGTTTTCCAAAATTTTAGAGTGTGTGTAGATTTGTTTGCACACCGGTTCATTTTATTTCCACATCACATTGTTGTTCATCGGTAAATAATTCAGAAGATACATTACTAGGCATATGACCAGAGTACCAAACCTTAAAGGGTGATCTATCATCTTTGTTAATTGCACATTCTCCATCAGTTGATCCTTTAGCAATCCGCACAGGTCAAATTCCTAACCTTCCATTATCATTCTGTGTGAGATGTAGACTACACCAGTCGAGGTTTCTCCTTCTCTATTTTTGAAAAATATCTTATATGATACTTTGGGTGCAATGTACCTTGTCACAGGGTTTTTGATTGTCGATATTATCAGTGCCCTTTGATCTCCAATAACTTTGGTTAGGGTTTCAACTTCTTTATTTTGGATGGATTTATTTCTTGGTATATCCCCAACTTTACATAATCTAGTTAAATTTTCAATTACTTCTTTCAAAATGATGTAGGGTTTGTCCAGAATCAAAGTGTCATTATTCAATCTGCTCAAAACAAACTTAACAATTTCTAAATTCTCAAAATAGGGAAACTCATTCCAAATGTCCAAATTATTGTGTTTGGCTTCTCTCACACATTTCAATTCATTGAGCAACAACATATTTCTTATGGATTTAGTTTTCTCATTTTTGTATTCATCTAAATTGATTGACCCTTTGATTTGTTCCATTTTTCCTTTCGTACAACTGCACGCCAAATTATATGGAAATTCCAAAAACAACTGAGATACCTGATTGATTTCAAGATTCACCACCGAATTAAATTTACTCCTTCGAGATTCTGCTATTGATTTCTCTCCTTATTCTCTTCTTTGATGTAAAGTTACAAATGAGAGCTTCAACTTGTCTTTTATAGCTCACACACTTGTAATAAATGATTTTTCCCTAGATATTCTAAATACCCTGTTTTCTCTGATAGCGAGAGAAAAATTCTTCTATGGACCTATGATTTATCTAAGTTTCCTTGTGAATGTTTTCAAAAGCCTCTATAGATTATTAATACACCTTTTGATAATATTTTTATGATCCAGTACCAACATACGGACAGGGAAAAAAGGATTTTCTTGAAAAACTCCCCCCTAGGCCAATGGCCTGAGATCAATTTCCAAAGGAATTACCGGAAGCAGGTTCTGAGGCAAAACCATTTCCAGAATCAAATTCCCTTACCCATGTATTCTTCATCTGATCTCTTATTTCATCCACAATCATTTTTCCTTTTTCTTTATCATTTTTCTATGTATTTTTGTCTTTGTATACCAGACCTTTTCTACCCATATTTTTGTTTCTACAAAATCTTGCAGTGTGACCATATCTGTTGCAATTGTAGCACACAATATTTCCTTTTCCATACCAATCATTCCATTGATTTCTTCTTGATCTGCATTAATTAGCAATATGCCCAATTTTTCCACAGGTATAACATTCAACATTTCTTCTACTGACAGAGTAGTTTGGCACATTTTTGCATTCAATTGATTTATGACCAAAATTTTTACAATTAAAACACTGACTAGAGAATGATGGATTACTTGATTTCATTTTACTTCTACATTGATCAGCCATATGACTAAATTTATTGCAAGCAAAATAGTATCCATTAAAATTTTGAGTGTTAGGTTGTCTTACCAGATACCTTCCACCTTTGTTCATCTAGTTACCTTACCTAAAATGTCTTTGTCCAAATCTGGAACTTTCTCCTTTCCCATATCCAAGACCTCGCTTGTCTTTAGCATTCTTCTATCCTTGAGTTAGCTCATCAAGCTTAACATAAATAATCTTAAAATTCTCCTTGTATTCATTTGTAGTAGTAAGTTCATTCCAAAGTACAACAATTTGTTTTTCAAGTTCTTCTTCATTGTTACTAGATTGTAGCAGTTCACTCTCCAACTGAATGAATCCTCCATTTATTCTTTTGCATTCATCATGTCTTTCTTTTAAGGACTGAACAAGATTCTCCTCATTCTTCTTCCTTTCTTCAATCTCCTTAGTCAACTTCATCACCATAGATTCCATTTCATGCTTTAGGGTAGCATTGTCTCTGGAAATATTTTCACATTCTTGAGTTATTTTCTTCAAGGTTTGATTTAGGTGAGCATCATCCATGTTTTCAATTTCTTTTTGCTTAATCTAATCACGGAGATCCTTCCTCTTTTCCTTGGATTTAACAATCTGATCCTTCAATGTTTGAATGAATTTCTCAGCATCCTTAAGATTTTCTTTCAATTTTTGGACTTCTGCTTTAGACTAATCAAGTTCATCAAGTGCCACCAAAATTTGTTGCTAAAGACTACCAGAGTCCATGAAATTCCAATATCTACCTCAAGTTGCTAAACTTCTTCCGAGGAACTAGGCTTTGATACCAATTATTGGACTCAAGGGAACACTGAGAGGGGGGGTGAATCAGTGTTCTACAAATTTGAACTTTATTAAACTGATATTTAAACCATTTCAACATTAAACCAAAGGAAAGATACAAAAACAAAAATTAATCATCTGCAACACCATAACACAAGTATTTTTATGTGGAAACCCTATTAGGGGAAAAACCACACTGGAGGTCAATCCATAATTTGAGTACTCAAATATAAGTTATACAAAAGGGAATGCACTTGCATTCAGGCTCACTACCTAGAGCTCACTGCTCAAAGTAGAAAGGCTCATTGCCTTACAAAATATTCAGATTAAGACCATCTGAAGGTTTGAACTAAAGTCATAGCATCTACTTATGCTAGGTTATAGTTCTGGTTAGGCTCATAGATCAAATTTTGGATCTTCTCTTTGATTATGCACTTCGCTCTACTTTGTTCTCCTTTGTTCTGCAATTCGCATCATAAATCCATACATAGATAAATTTGCACCACTATCCTTCTGAATTTTGCACCACTCACTAATATAATTTTTATCTCATTCATTCGATTCTCCAAAATGATACAACCGATCTCATATATATATCCGCAATCAAAGGTTTGATCATTCATATGTTGGCTTTCATAAAACATAAAATACTTTCCAACTGTCGGCTAAATCCACAACTAATTATTTATGTGCACCACCCATAGTCAGTTATGGCATAGTGAGTACCCAAATACACATGATCAAACATAGAAATATTTAACAAATTACTCCTTAGACATCTACAACGGCTATATCCACCAAGTCGGCCTTTGAGCATAGATAACCAAAAAATCGATGCACCGGATCTCCTAGATCATACACTAGTAAATGCGCACCTTGATACTTCTTGAATAAGGTAATACGAACATCAACATACCTTTCTATGAGATCCACAACTCAAAATAATAGTCCAGTGAAGTATACAAATCAACATCTTTACCTTTAACTGGATACCTTGTTCTTCATTTTGTTCTGCTGGTATGATCCAATACTAAACTGTGGACCGGATGAGTGACTTAGGTTGCCATCAATGACAACACTAGAATCCATATGCCAACAAGGCATACCCATGTCACTCAAGCATGTAACAGTATTTTATCTCACAAATACATATAGGAAAAGCATTTTCCCTGTCCTCAACGTTTTTTAGCATCTCCTTTGCAAAACAATTAAGACCATTTTTAGTTTCATCAATGACTTGTCAAGATCTATATTTTGCCTCTCTACTACCTTGAATAGAAAAAACATGACATTGTGTGTTTAGGATAAATTTTTCCTCAAGAATAATTTATGTAAGTTCATGTAGATCAACAACAAAAATTTTGATAATTTCCTTCATCAATCCATATGGAAATCCTTCCCCTCTAATGGGTATGTCATGATAATTGTTTTTCAAAATACATCATCAAGCCATCTATCACCACTATAGAAGCTTTCTCATATTTTTTAGGTGGACCAAAAAATTTAATACTAAGGCTACGCTTTTCAAAGAAAATGTGTCTTAGTCTTTTATTTAGAAAACTTTAGAAGCTAGACCCCTTCTTGAGTAAAAATTAGTTGTATGGTAGCAGGATCAAACCTATCATATGTTATCACAACCCCTTTTAGTAGTCCTTCTGATGAAAATCTACATTTTACAACAACTGTCATTGTGTTTGAGAGTGTTTTTATTTTATAGGATCCACACTCAGTCCTGCTCATATCTATCTTCAAACCTACACAATTAATATGTACAAGTCTTAGTCTATGGCTAGAATAATAATTAGTGCTTAATCTTATAAAGCACAATAATAAAATTCACACTGATCTAGATCAATGCTTTGCTCTACTCTACATTTGCACAATTTTGATCTCAACATTCACAACTTATCTTCGCATTGCTCTGATTAAACTCACATCAATATCTCATATTATTCATCACTTATCACAAACACTAAAAAAAATCTATTATATATATCGGCATCAAGTGTAACATCAATTAGGTCGACCTAATTGGATGTAACACACAAAATTCAACTTTTCAACCCCAAAACAAGTTCTTCATACTTCGTGCCACAATTAAGAATTCAAAAATCCTTAAGATAGATTAGCATGGACCTAAACTAGATCCCATATAAATTCTCAACATATATTAATCCTTTTCATACTCATCAAACATGTTAGGTCGGCATGCCATAGGACCTAAACAAAAAATCCTTCAACTATTCATTCAATTCGGAACATGTGGATCTCAAAACATGATACCATCTAGAATTCACACTCAAATAACATCTGGAAACATAACTTTAACACCACAACATCAAAGACTCATTCGTGGAGAAGTGTGGAATCTCCCACACCAACATCCTATACAAGAAATGACTATGAAATGCTAGAGCGAACTCTGTCATTCATATCTCTCAAAAGACTTTGCCAAAACAGATAAAATATTGGATTTAGATTCTTTGAACAACCACAAAAATTAGGTTAGAATTATAGAGAAATATATTCCTTTATGGAGTAGTGTGAACCCAAAAATTGATACACTATCTGAATTGGTAGTTCTGACACTTAGTCAGATTTCCACACAATTGATCTTTCTAGACTAGATCTTCTTACACAAATGACTTCCTCAATAATTCAAAAATATGTTAGGATAACCCAAAGTGATCCACAACAATTTTGACTTCAATAACAACATTGTAGTACATAGTTATGTATAATTCATGCTCATGTTTCCAAAACAACATCATCAGTGACAATCTTCTTAAAATTACAACAATCTCCCCATTTGTCATTAATGGTATCATGCCAAAAATCTCCAAAAATATTCTCCAATACTCTCCCCGTTTGACATCAACGGAAAAGGGTGCCTATGCAAAACTATTTTGACTCTTATCAAAACTCTCCATGAATGATGTAGTCATATATAAAAATTGAATAGACTCCCCCTGAGTCATATACCTGATCCAAAAACCTCAAAAAATTTCTATATGGTTTGCATATTTACAAATAATCTTGAATAGAAATACATAAAAATATATAGAAATGTGTCAATTGGAGGTGGTTGACGCATGCAATTTCTTCAACTAGTTCTCCCAAGCCTACCTTCCTTATTCCCATTCATGCTTGGTGTCTACAAGCAACCTATTTTGAATTTCCAACTCCAACAATAGTTCTTCTCCTTCTTCTAGTGTAGCAGGTATTGGATGCATCTTATTTTCCTTGTTAGAACTAAGAAGAGCTTTGGAAACAATTTTAAGTTTGGGATTGACCAAATCCATGACCTCTCAAAACAATAAAATGATGTGTTCTTTTTGTGTCTGCAACTCCAAGAACTTCTTGTGAAGATCCTCTATGATATTCCTTGTGACACAAGTGAGGTCAACTACTGGGTCATATGCACCCGAGGCTACATTGATCTGAGACTTAATAGAGTCCATTTCCTTCCTTATACTTAGTGTGGCTCCAGGCCACTTTATACCATACTACAATAGTTCCTTAGCCTCTCCCACGCATGCTTCTACATCCTTTAACAATTCAAAAAAATTATCATGTGCAATAGCACATTTTTTTATAATCTCTAGCATCCTTTTGTCAATTAACCTCTTCCTTCAATCCAGATGCATATGTTTTGAATGAATCAATCAAAAATTTGAGATTATCCATACCTGAGATAGATGTGTCTATGCTTTTTCTAAGTATGATCTCATGCAATGCCTTGACTACCTCATCCATTAGTTCTCTGCTCCTTTCATGTGAATCAATTATCTCTTTTCTAGCAGATGTATGGAAAAAAATTCCTAGTTGAAGCTTGTGGATACGATATATCTTGTTCAAATCCACATTTCCTTGATTCATCGGCAGTTGCAATAGTTGTAAGGACACAACTGGCTAGAAACTAGGCTATACACTTAATATATTTCTTAGAAAATCTTTGGAGGAGTTGTAAGATTCACCATGAGTCTTTTTAACTTCTGTAGCCTTTCCCTTTTCTCTTTAGGTTGTCTTGGTCTGCCACATTTCTTTTTTCTCCTTCGGCTCTTTGCTTTCATCTTGATGATGGATCACAGAGTGTGATCCGAAAATTTGATGCAATAAAAATCACACGATCTAATCCAAAAATCATTGAAAGAGAACAAGATGGTTTGTAGAAACTTGATATCATTAAGCCTTTCCCTTATCATTTTTGGTACCAGAGTCAACCAATTTTTCTTTCTCTACATCTCCAGATGAATCTGTGTCCTTGTTTTCATCTTCCTCTTTATCTTCTTCTTCCTTTCCTTCATCAACTTTCTCTTCTTCAATATTTTCCTCATCATCATTTTTATTTGCATTCACTTCCTCTGTAATGCTTTCTATATTTAGCAGAGGAATGAATTCATCATTTTATATTAGAGAAGTGATGACTTTTTCTTTTGCAATATCTTCTTCGATCATTGCCTCTTCTTCATTCACATTTGACATATCCTCCACTTTTGGTGGGGAGTTATCCTATACAACTTCATAATTGACACCATGCTCATGTTGAGCATCATCTACATGTACCTCTTCTTCTACTTTGAGTTCTAGAGCATTAGAACCAACTTTTATTTCTTCTTCAATTACTGGAGCCAATCCTAACTTTTGCACAATTTCTTCTACTTTATCATTGATTTGTTTTTTGAATCTCTCCAAATCACTTTGGTTTTTTCCCATAAGGACTCTAATATTTTTCTTGGTCCTCATCTCCTTATTGTATGCAGTGGCCAATGTGACCCTATCATCTTCTAAAATTATAGTACCTGAAACAATGAAAAAATAGGGTGGGTGAAAGATGGATATTATGATGCAACCTATTCTTCTTATTTCATTCAATTATGAGGGTTATAATGCATAAATGAATATTAGAAATCAAACTGTTGGGAAATAATATCTCAACTTCTAGTCTTGTGCCTCTGTCAGAAAAAGAATTGGCAAAAAATGCATCATTTCTTCCCTTACCTCTTTACTGCGGCGGTTTGTTTATGCCTTGGTGGTACCATGATGAGAGGACTGGTGGTCATCGCCGTACCGCGTGTGGTGTCTTCCCTCACCACGGTGGCCATTGTAAGCAGCTATTTGTTTGTCACGTCAACTACCACTGCACTGTGGGTAGTGATTTGGGTCACTGCCTTGTGACCACTGGCGTTCTGCCAGTGTAGTCACTGCCGTACTACGGAGTGGCCTGGCTGCCTCCATGGTAGCACGGTTGACCGTTGGTGGTCTACCAGGGTAGTCATTGCTCTACCATGAGTTGTCTTGGTAGCCTCTATGGTAGCACGGTTGACCGTTAGCAGTCTGGGTGACCAATCACTGCCTTACCACAGAAGGCTAGCAGTCAAGGTCCGGTAGCGCGATTTGACTGCCTGCAATCTGCTTGGTCGTCACCGCCACACTGTGAGGAGACTTGGAGAGCTTGGCGGTAGCATGAGAAAGGTCAAGAGTGAGTCAAGTGGGCTCACCGCCATGTCGCGGTAGGTATGAGAGCTCAGAGCGGTGGCGCGGTTGCGCGGTGGAGACAGTATGAGCTCGGACCAAGTTTGACTGAGTTTCACCTGAAGTCAAAGCATCAAATGAATAAGGTGGCGACATGAGGCAAGTTCCAAACATCTGATTGACAGAAGACCGAAAAGGAAAAAGGAAGTTATTGCAGGCCGAGTTTCAGTTGGAGACAAAATCGATTAAGGCATGAAATAAATGTATGGGTGGCCAAATGCAATTTGAGAAGATCGGTTACTTGTTTGGATGGACAATGTAGCATGGATCAAATTCATGGGATTGGTTGGAATATTGAATGCAAATGCAAGACTTGACAGTCGATTACATTATTTTATATGTAAACTAAAAGGTGATGGTTCTTGGTAAGTTGTAAGCTAAGTCAAGTAGAGTTGATTTCATTGCATGCCAAGAGAGCATTGTAACAGTGAGTGAACTTGAGTGTTGTTGTGAGCTAATTATTAGAGAGTGAAGACTGAACTTTCTATGTAATTTTTTTATTACTGTAATACAAATTTTTTTTGCTTGGTGTGGTGGGTTTTTTACATAAAAAGGTTTTCCCACGTAAATACTTGTGTCAATCTGTGAAATTTTTTTCTATTATCTCTTTTATGCTATATGTATTCATCTCAGAAGTTTTTAAGAAGCTTTAGAACCTTTTTTTCTCCTCTCCTCTGTTGTATTAGTGTTAGGGAGGTATTCTGCATTGTCCCCTTTTCTCCCTTCAAGTGTTATCAGAGCCTGGCCAGTTGTGTTATCCTTGTTTGAAAGGTCAACTTTTTGTGCTAATACTGTTCCAGTGGGAGTCTTGCATTGTTAAAAAAAAAATTTGTTTGAGATGGCAAGTACATCAGGTAGATTAGAGATTGAAAAAATCAATGGCAGCAACTTTGAGTTATGGAAACTCAAAATGGAAGACTTGCTTGTGGATATAGACCTCTAGGTAGCAGTGTCTGGAACTATGCCATAAAGTATGAAGCGAGAGGATTCGAACCTTGCTGATAGAAAAGAAAGAGGTCTAATTAGACTGAGTCTGGTTTATTTTGTACTCCTGAACGTCCATGAGGAGAAGTCTGTAGCTTCATTATGGAAGAAGCTTGGTGATATTTATCAGGGAAAGTCTCTGGTAAATAATTTTTTCTTGAGGAAGAATTTGTACTCCCTGAAGATGGAAGAAGGTGCATCTGTTGTAGACCATTTGAACTCATGTAGCATGATTGTTACTTAGATGGCGTTTGTAGTTGTAAATATTGAGGAGGAGGATCATTGAATGCTCCTGTTGTGTTTGTTACTTGACAATTGTGATCATCTAGTGATGGTTATTGGAAGCACGACAACTGCATTCAAGATGGATGACATGGTTGCTTCGCTTATGTCTGAAGAAATGCAAAGGAAGTCTTATGAGATGGCCAAAGAGGCCCTTGTTGTTCAAGGTAGACCAAAGGATAAAGGCAAGAAGAAATACAAGAAGTCAAAATCCAAATCTGCAGGTAGATCAAAGTCTCCTGGTAAAAATTCCAAGGTGAAATTTTGGAACTGTAGGCAACTTGGTCATATCCGAAAGCATTGTAAGGAGACAATGACTCTTCTTAGAGTGATGTAGATGCCTTCTTTGTAGCCTTGGAAACTCATGCATCAAATGATGTTTGGCTGGTTGATTCGGGTGCATCCTTTCACATGACATCTCACAAAGAATGGTTCTCCAAGTATGAGAAGTATGGTGGTGGAAAGGTGTACCTGGCAAGTGATTCAACACTGGAGATCGTTGGTAGAGGTAGAGTTATAATTTAGTTTCATGACAGGAGATTCAAAGGTATTGGTGGTGTAATGCATATACCAAGTTTGGCTTGAAATTTGTTTTTTGTCAGTAAGTTAAATGATGCTAGTGTAGAAGTTTATTTCTCAATTAAATGATGTAAAATGGCTAGAGGTGCAATGGTGCTAGCTAAGGGTGTTTGTACTGGCACTCTATACAAGTTGGATGCACGTCATGTTCAATGCAACATTGCCTCTTTAAAGTCAAGAAAATTTGTTCCTATAGAGGAAGATGAAGACACTTCTTTGTCTGCAAATGCATTGGAGGTAAAACTCCCAGCAAAGAAGACTATTTTGTGTCATCAAAGACTTGGTCACATAGGTGAGAAAATTTTAAAAACCTTGAAGAATTAAAATCTTGTAGAAGGGCTTGATGATTGTAACCTTGAGTTTGATTTTTACGAACATTGTATTTATGGAAAACAGCACCGTGTTTCATTTTACTCGAGTCCTCATAAATCTTCTAGCATACTGGATTATGTTCATTCTGATGTTTTTGGTCTAGTTAATCTCCCTTCGTTATCGAAGTCTAGATATTATGTTTCTTTGATTGATAATTGTTCGAGAAGGTAATTTGTATACTTTCTTAAAAGTAAATCAAAAGTGTTCAGTCGATTTAAAGAATTTAAAACTTTGGTTGAGAATCAGACTGGAAGGAAAATTAAATGTTTGACGATAGACAATGGCAGTGAGTTTTGTTCTGTATATTTTGAAAGGTATTGCACAAATCATGGAATTAAAAGGCATAAAACAACACCTTATACTCCACAGAAAAATGGAGTTGCTGAAAGGTTGAACAGGACGCTGATGGAAAAGGAAAGGAGTATGATGAGCAGTGCTGGTCTGGAGCAGAATTTTTGGGTTGAGGTTGTGGTTACAGCATGTTAGCTGAAAAATCGTTCTCCTTGGTTTGTTCTTGTTGATAAGACACCTTTGGAAGCATGGTCTGGTAAGAAGCCCTCTTTGGGACATGTTTGTGTCTTTGGCTATGAGGCATATGCATATGTGCCAAATGAGAAAAGATCAAAATTGGATAACAAGGTTGTTAAATGTATCCTCATCGGCTATGGCATTGGTGTGAAGGGATACAAGCTTTGGAACCACATTACTGAGAAGGTTCTATACACCAAAAGTGTGATATTTCATGAGCTGAAACCCTCAGTAAGTGATCAACAGCTCAAGACATATCAGAATGAAAAGAAGAATGATGCAGTTGAGATTCCACAAACTCTAGAAAAGGAAGATTTGCATGGTGTACCTGAAACTGAGGAGAGTTCAAGTAGCTCTCAGAGTTCTGATGATGAATAACCACAACCTCAGCCATTAAGAATATCTACACGAGAAAAGTGGCAACCTGAAAGGTATGGTTTCTCAATGTTAGATTCGAACTGTGCCTATGCCTTGATTACTAGCACTGATGAGCCTAGGACTATAAAAGAAGAAATTAGTATGTTTGATTCAAATTCTTGGTTGGAAGCCATGAATGAAGAAATGGATTCATTGAAGAAGAATGAAACCTGGGTTTTGGTACCTTTTCCTAAAGGGTGAAAGCCTATTGGTTGTAAGTGGGTATTCAAAAAGAAGACTAGTCTTGATGGCAGTGTTGAGAAGTACAAGGCAAGATTGGTTGCAAAGGGATTTTCCCAGATTGAGGGAATTGATTATGGAGAGATTTTTTCCCCTTTAGCAAAGCTGACATCTATCAGATTTTTGTTGTCATTGGCAGCAATGTGTGATTTAAAAATTGAGCAGATGGATGTGAAGACAATGTTTCTCCATGGTGAGCTGGAAGAAGAAATTTTTGTGTCCTGGCCTAAGCATTTTGTTGAAAAAGGTAAACAAAATTTGGTCTATAAGTTAAAGAAATCTTTGTATGGTTTGAAGCAGTCTCCTAGAATGTGGTACCAGAAATTTGACGCGTTTCTATTGTCTATGGGATTTGTTATATCAAAATCTAATCATTGTGTTTATTATAAATCTGAAAATGATCGTGTGCTTGTTATTACACTGTACATGGATGATATGTTGTTCCTAGGAAATAGAAAGCTTATTATTTATAATCTTAAATCTCAGTTGTCTGCAAAGTTCAAAATGAAAGATCTAGGTGCAGCCAGGTATATTATGGAAATGGAGATAACTAGGGACAGAACGAGCAAAAAGCTCTGGGTAAGTCAAAGTAAGTATGTCAATACGGTTCTGGAGAGATTTGGTATGGATGAATACAAGTAGCTAGTTGTTCTAGTTATGTAAGGAACAAAACTATTTGTTGAAGACTGTCTAAAGTATGCTACTAAGATGGAGGACATGACCAAGGTGCCATATGCAAGTTTTGTTGGCATTTTAATGTACATGATGGTTTGTACAAGACCAAACATTGCCCAAGCAGTGAGAGTTCTCAGCCGATTTATGGAAAATCTGGGAAGATCACATTGGGATGTTGTGAAGAGAGTGTTCAGATATTTGAAGGGGACTTTAGATTATACTTTGTGTTACCATGATAGTTTGGTTGCATCATAGAGAACACTCGTTATTCATGGATATGTTGATTCTGATTGGGTAGGGGACATTGATAGCAGGAGATCCACTAGTGGATACACGTTCATGTTAAATGGTGGAGCATTCAGTTGGATGAGCAAGCAACAAGTTGTAGTTTCTTTATCCACTACTGAGGCAGAGTGCAAGGAAGCAGTTTGGTTGAGTCATTTTTGTTCGGATATTGGTTTTAATGTAGGGAAGATTACTATTTGTTGTGATAGTCAGAGTGCCATTTGTTTGGAAAAGAACCTAACTTTCCATGCTAGGACAAAGCACATTGATGTGCAATATCACTTCGTGAGGGACATGGTTGAAGATGGAAAGGTTTTCCTTGAAAAGTTTGACACTTTGAAGAATGTTGTAGATGCATTAATGAAGCTAGTGAGCATAGACAAGTTTAGATGGTGCACAGAATCGATGGGCCTTGGGGCCTATGACCAATAGTAAATTTTCAAAATCTAGAGGAAACTGGAAGTCTTCGCCAAGTGGGAGCTTGTTGGGAAATAATGTCTCAACTTCCGGTCTTGTGCCTTTGTCAGAAAAGACTTGGCAAAAAATGCATCATTTTTGCCCTTACCGCTTTACCACGACGGTCTTTTTATGCCTTGGCGGTACTACGGTGAGAGGACTGGTGGTCACCGCCTTCCCATGTGTAGTGTCTTCCCTCACCGTAGTGGCCACAGTAGGCAACTAGCTGTCTATCATGCTCGCTACCGCCGCACCATGGGCAGTGATCTGGGTGATCGCGATGGCTACAGTGTGACCACTGGCGGTCTACTAGGGTGGTCACCATCCTACCATGGGGTGGCCTAGCAGCCTCCATAGTAGCACAATTGACCGTTGGTGGTCTGCTAGGGTGGTCACCACTCTACCGTGGGTTGGCCTAGTGGCCTCCGCGATAGCACGGTTGACTGTTAGCAGTTTGGGCGAGCGATCACCGCCTTGCCATGGAAGGTTGGCGGTCAAGGTCCAGTATTGCAATTTGACCGCTTGCAGTCTGCCTGGTCATCATCGCCACACCGTGAGGAGACTCTGAGAGCTCGATGGGAGCACGGGAAAGTCCAAGAGTGAGTCAAGTGGGCTCACCACCATGTCACGGTGGGTATGAGAGATCAGAGCGGTGGCACGGTGGAGACAGTATGAGCTTGGACTGAGTTTGACCAAGTTTGACCCAAAGTCAAAGCATCAAACGAATAAGGTGGAAACATGAGGCAAGTTCCAAGCATCCGCTTGGTAGAAGACCGAAAAGGTAAAAGGCAGTTATTGCAGGCCGAGTTTCAATTGGAGACAGAATCAATTAAGGCATGAAATAAATGCCTGGGCAGTCTAATGCAATCTGAGAAGATCGGTTACTTATTTGGACGGACAATGCAGCATGGATAAAATTCATGGGATTGGTTGGAATATTGAATGCAAATGTAATACTTGACAGTCGATTACATTATTTTATATGTAAACCAAAAGGTGACGGTTCTTAGTAAATTGTAAGCTAAGTCAAGTAGAGTTGATTTCATTGTATGTGAAGAGAGCATTGTAATAGTGAGAGAACTTGAGTGTTGTTGTGAGTTGATTATCGGAGAGTGAAGACTGAACTTTGTATGTAATTTTTTTATTACTGTAATACAAATTTTCTTTGCTTGGTGTGGTGGGTTTTTTACCTGAAAATTTTTTCCCACGTAAATACTTGTGTCAATCTATGAATTCTTTTTTTTTGTTATCTCTTTTATGTTGTATGTATTCATCTCAAAAGTTTTTAAGAAGCTTTAGAACCTATTTTTGCTCTTCTCTTCTATTCAATTAGTGTTAGGGAGGTATTTCGCACTGTCCCCTTTTCTCCCTTCACAAACCTAGCCAATATAACAATTAAAAGGCAAGTTGTAAGAGGGTCAAATGGTGTGTACCTATTGCAAAAAGTGTTTTTTTGGGCCTCACTAAGAACGTATATGCCATAGGTTGAATGAGTCTTGGCTAGGGTTCTATAAAATCAGTTTCTAGGTTTTCTTTTTCAATGTCTACACTCCCAAATCCTAGTCAGAGACTTTCAAAAACCTGAAAATAAATCTTGTAGGTCAGTTTCCATGATTTAAAAACTTTCTTTGCAACATTGATAAATTTGACAGCTTTTGTAATTTTATAAATTTTTCTCTCCAATTGATCTTCAACCTAAAACCTGCAATCACACATCAAAGGAGAAGAAAAATATTGTTTTGTTAGGGAATAGGGGTTTTCCTTGGTCAAACCTCGTTTTGGTAATTAAAAATTGAAATGAAACAATGCATAAAGGAATGGTGAATGAACAATAATGTGTAACAACTCACCAAACCTTGTTGAAACCTTGGATTGCAAATATGAAATCTAGTATGAAATGGCCTCAATGAGTGTAGATCTTGATCATGAACTTGACATAATATAATGGCTTTGAACACTTGAATTTGATCACCAATTCTACATCATCACATTAGCTCAACAACATGCATGAATTTGACATGATGATTGATATCTTGACTGTTGTAATATACTTCAATAATCTACCCTTGAATGATCTTGTGAAATTACTCTTGATTGCATAAATATTGCTTGAAAGTCTTAGGTTCTTAGGATGAAACTATGTGAAATAGCCTTATATTTATACTTATCTTATTCTTAATTCCCAAAATTCAAATAACAAAAGCCAACATCATATCTAGGATTTCAAATCATTAAAATGCCACCAAATACATATCCCAAGGGGGGTCCTAGGGTTAAATGAGGACCCGTTCGCCATAGGGCGAATGGGTCCTAGCACACTTAACTAGGACACACTTCAAGGGATGTTAAATGTTATGTAAAATTAGGGTCCTAGGACCTAGTGAGGACCCATTCACTAGGTGGTGAATGGGTCCTAGGTCACTAACCTAGGACACAAACCTTGTTATATTAAGTGTTGTGCAATATTATTTATGAATGTCAGGCTTTATCCCTTAGAATCTACAATTAAATAGGATTGGATTTGAAATAAAGGGGCCAATTAAGGAAAATTTAACCTTAATTAATTAATAAATCCCTAGATTAGTGTGTAAGTGTAAAGATACACTTTACAACACCATAAATAAGGCACCATTATGTCCATTTAGTTAAGAAAGGTCATAAACTTAAAGTGAATGTGTAAAACACATTACAACACTAAATCAAGGCATAATTAAGCTCATTTTAATATTAATTATTTCCAGATTAAGTGTGAAAAAGGGATAATTTTTTTGAAACTACAACATCAACTCTTTCTAAGGCTTCATCTTTTAGCCTTTCATGTTCATTTATAGCTTCTTCCCTTCTTTTCAGCAATATGTACCATAAATCATTAGGAATATCCTTTTTGATATTCTTCATATATTCTTCTAGTGCAATAATGTAGTTGACAATATCCTCAAGAATGGTGGCCTTGTCCACCTCATTTGATTCCTTGTATAATTATTTAGTTTCCTTCAACATATCATTATGCACTATGTTGTTAAAAATTGCCTCATGATTCATTTGGAAGTGAGGCCTTTCTGGTTCAGTTTGTTTCTTACTTTTCTTCTTAGCTTCCACATTCTTTTTCTTCTCCGATGAATTCTTCTTAGCTTCCACATTCTTTTTCTTCTCCGATGAATTCTTTTTGGCTTCCTTCTTCTCCCTGATATGAATTTTAAATTATTTCTCCTTTTCTATTTCGTCTTCGCTATTAGTATCTACCATGTCAATTCTTCTCATTTTAACACTAGATTCACCTTGTGAAGCATTACTTTTTCTTTTCCAAACCAACTTTGGTCCTTCTTCTTCTATTTCTTCCTCCTCATCAAAAAAATTTACTCTAATATCTTTCTCTCTTGTGGCCTTTTGTTTCAATCTTATTTTGGTTGGGGCAGCAGGAGGTTCAATAGTAGTGGTTTTCTTCTTTTCTACCCCGATGACATGTACAACCGGAGGTTATTTCTCCCTTATCGAAGGACTAGTGGTAGTTTTCCTCTTTTCTCCTATAGCAAGTAAATATCCATAGGACTTTTTTATAGAGGGAGGTGTGGTAGCAGCTCTACTTGATCTTCTCGAACTCTTGAATGCTTCTTCAACACCCATATATACTCTAGCTCTCTCTCTAGCATACCTAAACTTTTCCTTTGATATGTCATGCTCTTGTGCATATATGTCAACCATAGCATCAACGTTTTCCCTGGTCTATGGTTCTTTCTACTTCATGTGGACTTCCATATATTTTTCTTCAAAATTCTCATACCTAGGCTTTGTTGTATCTTTAGGACTATTCAATAAAATATATGCATAACCAACTAGCTCTGCCTCTATTACCTCATAACCTAATTTCATAACCCAAACTCATCTTGGTTCCACTACTTCCATGATGCAATGATTTGTGGAAACTAGGAATGTGATAATTTTTTGTATTTTTCAACAATTTCCTTAAGAATACTCTCTTTCATGCATTCTTCTCTGAAATATTGTAAATAAAGTAGTAAGTGCATCATCCTATGCATTTGTGTCTCCAAGGTTTCTGATGTAGTTTGCAATTTGATGTGCAATGGGCCTTCCATTTACCCAGTTAACCTTTCCAATTACTGGAGCCTCTTTCAAAAAGTAGAACAATAAGCACATTACCAAAGTTCCATACTTAAACAGATATTTCTTCTTCTTGATATCCTTTAAATCTTCCATCAGTTTCTTCCTAAGAAACTCATAGAGGTCATAATATACACCATTCTCTATAATTTCTTGCACCACATGGGTTGTGGTGGAAAAAACTAAGTTATATCAATTGGTAAAGTAGATTTTATATCCAATAACCATGGTAGCATAGCTAACAGCGGGGTTTTTTATAGGATTTATTGTAAGGGCTCTCTGATCAAATGTTGCACCTATTTTCTCCATTACATCTTTGTTTTTAATAGATTTTAAAAATGGAACCAATCTCGTGGAGCATAAACTAGTGACCTCTCTTATCACCTCCTTAGTGATCATGTGTGGCATATCAATACAGATAAGTTGGTCGTGAAAGTTACTCAAAGTCATTCTAGTCCACTTGTTTTTATAGAAAAAGTTAGGGAACCATTCTCACACATCTATTTTTTGTTGCAAGTATGAATGTGTTTGGTGGTGTTGTCATTAATGTTTTCGTTGATGTCAACACAATTTAGGTTGTTGCAGAGAAAGGAATCAAGTTTTGCAGATGGTACATGTATGGTTGAGATATTGTATAAATTTTGTGTACATGGAGCTATCTTTATGGTGTTGCAGGTGTGCTGATATGAAGTGCTTTTGAGAAAATTAATAAATAGTGAAGACAAAGTTGTGTGTGTGTTCTAATGTGCTCCAGTAATGTGTTTTACATTTCTTCTGTGTTGATCCTATGCTTGTGTGGATTTGTGATATTTCTTATGGGCATATCTAGATGGTATATCCTAAGTTATAGCTTCTGGTTTGATGAAGAGTGAAAGTTGTGTTCACCGATGTGTGAGCTAGTCTAGGAGAGTTGTTTGTTTGTGGATTTGGAGAGATTTTTTTTCTCTACAATCCTTTGATGGTTTATCTCATATCTTTTGGATCTCGAAGAAGGTTAATAAAGGTGTTATCTATGTTTTGGAAAATTCACTCTTGGTTTGGTGCTCTGGAAGACTTGTTTCAGAGCTACTATATGTGTTTGTACAGTCCAGTTGGACTAATGGAAAGAGTTCTGTGTATGAAGATTGTTGTAGTTGTTGTGGATGTTTTTGAAGACTTATAAGAGGTGTTCCAGTGTTTCTTGAAGCATGCTATGTGATCCACATGTTATCATCTTGTTTTGGATGCACGTACTTCAAATTTCATTGGTGTTTTCATTAGGTTTGGTCGACCTGGTGTCTACATGTTACATGAAGGATACGCATCAATTAAGGAAGCATGTGACTAATTCAAGATGTTTTTTGGGTCCTATTTAAGTATGTATTTGGTCCACTCTCATTCTTATCCACCGCGGGAATGTTGAGTTGCCGACTTAGTTCGAATTTGTAAAATAAAGAATGTGTAGCTGACCTTGGAGAAAGTTTATAAGATCGAAGATGGTATAAATAAAAGTCAATATGTTGTGAATTAGATACCACAAGTGCGACAAGTGCAAAACAAGTGAGAAAAGTAGAGTGTGCAAAAGTGAATCAAGGTAGCAGTACTTTAATGTGCTTAACTCCTTAAAGAAGTGAGTTGATGGTGTCTACAATTCTTTGATCAAGGTTGTGAATGTGTGGAAACTATTGTGGTGTATTTTCTATTATCTTTCTTTGTCTATAGGCAATGGACCTCTTTATGGATAGTGAGTCCTATTTGTAGGCAGTGAGCCTCCTTCTGGATAGTGATTCCTATCTTTAGGCAGTGAGACTTTGTATCTGGATAGTGAGTCATTTCTGGGTAGTGAACCCTTTGGCAATGAGCCTTTGTATCCTATTTTTCATTACTCTCATATTGTTGGTTAATCTACACCATGTTTTTTCCCTTCTAGGGTTTTCCACATAAATCTGGTGTCTCTGGTATTTGCTTTCTATTATCTGCATTTCATGTTTATACTTAATAATAGGTTAAAGTGAATGTGGAATTGATTAAGATCATAAGTGAATGTGATTTTTTACAACTGATTCACCCCCCTCTAATTTTTCTTGTGCATTTCAACAATTGGTATCAAAGATTTGGTTCCTCGGGAAAGAGCTTAACTTCTTGAGGAAGATCTAATGGTGCACAAGTTGTCAATCCCTGTGTTTGATGGAGTTGAATATAGTGACTAGAAAGTGCAGATGAGAGGTTACCTAATCTCCCTTGGTTTCAAGACTTGGAAATTTGTTGAGACAAAATGTGTTGAGCCAGAAAGTGGTCCTTCTTCTATAGATGAGATTTCTACCTATGAGGAAAATTGAAATGCAAGGTATGATATCTATAGTGCTTTATCTAAGACTGAGTGGATAAAATTTATTTCATTAGGCACTACTTATGAAGTATGGTAAAATTTGAAAGATCTATATGAAGGGAATGATAGATTCAAATTATCAAAGAAGCTAA
This sequence comes from Sequoiadendron giganteum, assembly GCA_007115665.2. Lineage (NCBI taxonomy): Eukaryota > Viridiplantae > Streptophyta > Pinopsida > Cupressales > Cupressaceae > Sequoiadendron > Sequoiadendron giganteum. The sequence goes on from CM021102.1 coordinate 111,915,891, forward strand.
CAGCAAAGCGTAGATATGAGAACTTAAAAATGGAAGAAGGAGAAGACATTGCAAGCTACTTTCAGAGGGTTGAGATTGTAGCAAATGAATTCAAAAATCAAGGTGGTACTCTAATAGATGAAGATGTAATAGAGAAGATCTTATGACCCTATCAGAGAATTATAGTGACAAGGTCTTAGCTATTGAGGAAATATATGATCCAAATAAATT